>NW_021024646.1:388921-432936 GCF_004153795.1 Camellia sinensis
TGTTTGGTTTACAAGTTTTCCAAACAAATCTCTCTCTCACACACATCAAATCAATCACTTTTTTCAAAACTCTATCTCAAAATAATTTTCCAAAACATCTTTTAAAAAAAACCAAACCAAACATGTTTTCGTACTTTTTCCTCCCACCCTCCCGCAGGTCCAAGGCAGCGCCCCATGAGGAGATCACCAGGGTGTCCTGTTGTCCGTTCCGAGTAAGAGACTATAACCTGGAAGCTTGTCCCGACCTCCCAAGGCAAGCTCCGATTAAGTCAGGACTCGCACAGCGGGGGAGCATTAAACCCACACCAAGTAGCTGATTAGACATCCTTGAGGTCCAACCTCCTAACCAACAGTGCTTCGCCCAGGAGATTGGCCCAAGGGGAGGAATTGAACTTGTGACCTTGGGGCTTAAACTCCAAGGCTTTACCACAATGCCACAACCCCTTGGGTTAATAATTATAATTAACTCTTTAAATAAGCTGAAAGGCCAAAAATTTGCTTCTTTTATACCCTTCAGAAAAGAGGCCTAAATAGAGCAACAGAACGACAGCTAGAATTACGTCGAACTTTATTGGGGTTAGAAAACATGATATGATAACGATAACAATAAAGAGATGCAATTAATTGTGCAGGTATTTGTGGGTAAGGGTCATTCAATGTATCTCTCTCTCTCTCTCTCTCTCTCTCTCTCTCTCTCTCTCTCCTCAAAAGAGTCGAATGTAGACAGAAAAAGCAGAGGATCTGAGCATTTTATATGCATAGGCATGCATTCTATGGCCTTGTCTGAGGAAATTAGGATACTCTCCTTCGCCTCTTTTCTTATCTTTTTATTTGTAATAATGGAGATATATTCTAAAGTGATATTTGTTTTGAGGGATTAAATGGTAGGATTGGACTATTAATCTATTCGGATTAATAATTTAGTATTTGGTTCAAAATTTTGATATCGGACTATTAGTGTCTCCAAACTAATAATCCCAAATCTATTGGACTATTGGACTGTTGTGTCTCATGAGGGGTGGAACACAAATAAAGGAATAACGGGATATGGGATTAGGTGGTGAAATGACCATTTTGACCTTCTACTATTTAATTACATATTATATTTAGTAAAATTCAATATAATTTAAATGTCTCAATTTAAAAATAAAATTATTTTATTTAATTTTTATTGATATTTTATTTATTTAATTTTTTTAAAATAATTTTTTATAGATATTTTATTGATGTTTTATTTTAAAATTTTGTTTATATTTTATTTAATTTCATTATTTAAATTTTAATAGATGTTTTATTTAATTTTATTATTTAATTATTATTATTTAAAATAAAGTTATTTGAAATTTTAAATAAAAAATAACATATATTTTTATTGATATTTAATTTATTTAATTTTTTAAAAATAAATTTATTTAATTGTGTAAAAAATAAAATAAAATAAAATAAAATTTTATCTAGTTAAAAATAATTAAAATATCAAAAATATATTTAATATTACTATTACTTAGTAAATAATTAAAAAGATTAAAATAGTCATTTAAACATTTATCATTCTCCAAAATATCCCAAACAAATACATGATTCATATCCTATCCAATTTAATAATCATTTCATAACATTTAATCTCATGACTAAATGAATATGGGATACAAATCTAATCCAACCAAATAGTCCGGGGACAATATATCCCAAGACTAATAGTCCGGTAGATTCCAATCCCTCCTTATCCAGTCCGTCCAAACAAACACACTTTAAGATAATTCAACGGTTTAGATTTGACCATTTAAAAAAAAAAATTAATAAAGTGATCTAGAGGGTTTGATTTTCTGAAAATGAATCTTGACCGTTATAAGGAGAGAGGCTATTAGAGACACCAAGGAGATGATCCTTGCTCTCCAAACAATGCTTATGAAAAATTATTGGTTAGTCTAGGGATGTCACGTGATGGTACTTCTCACTAATCACAAATTATTATGAAGTATTTTGAGAAATGAGTTAAAAGTCATTTCTCAACTTTTAACCCACTTCCCTATCTCATAAAAAAAATTAAAAAAATAATTTTTAATCATCTAATATAAAATTATAATTCCCTACCTCATTAACTAGTCATAACACTATTAAGGCACCACCGTGCCGTAGGGGTAACTGATAACTTCTCGCATTCAGTTCACACAGTACACTGACTGACTCCACCTCATTGATTTTCCACAGTATCGGTACTGATATTTGACTGACTTGCATTATCTGACACAAACAAACCACCAAGAAAATGTAAATGTAAAATCTACTTAACGTAGGGAATTAAGAACTCAACCAACCTGCCTCTAGATTCTTCTCTTTTCAATCTTGAAAATGTAAGAAAATTTATGATTTTTGTTATGGAAATGGGAAATTTTAAGGAGTTGGCTTTCCTCATTCCCTAATTGGATTAAACGGTACTATTGAGCTTATAAGAGTTTATTTTAGATTTCGTTTTGATAATTTAAATCGTTTAATGTATAGAGCTTGTCGAATATTATATAGTTTTAAAAAATTAAGTTGATCAAATATCGATAATTGTCTCATCGAATCAGATTTCTGTCATCGAATCAGATTTCTGTCAACTACTTATTTTTTCATCATCCTTTTTTTTATATATATAAAATGGATTTGATCACGTAACTATTAATATCCAATCAACGTGATTGCTTACAGCCATATAATACTTTACGAGTTCTACACATTGAATGGTTCAGATTATCGAAATGAAATTCATGGTAGGCCCCCACGGGCCCAATAATACCCTCTAGTATCAGACCGGAGGGAAACCTAGTTCAAATTTTAATATACACTCTTAAAAAGAGTGTATCATTTGAATCTTTAGTTACGTAATTTTTTTTAGGTATAATCAATTTTCTTCTTTAGTTATAACTCATGAATTCTTCAGTTATGACTCATGTTATGTTTAGTTATATTTTTTTTTTAATTATGACAAAATATAAAATTAAATGAAAATTATGATTTTTGATAATAAAAGTTATCAATGATATAGTCATGGTGTGCTCCCTTAAAATTACGAATAATAAAATTATATTTTTTATGATAAGTAAAAGATAAATGCTAATAATTGTTCCTTATATATTGTTTAACGTTGGAAAGAATGTATGGAGTGTCTTGAAAATATTTTAAAATATTAAGGAGGACTTACGTGTAAATCCTAATCGTTGTGCTTATTGTTCAATATAGGTCCTATAATAATTAATGACTTTTTTTTATTAAACACTTTTAAAACGTCATTAATTATTAATTTTCAGCGACAATTTTAAAAAATTATCACAAAAAAAGTCACTAATTTTTAACTTTCAGCGATAATTTAAAAAATTCATCACGGAAAAACATCACTAATTGTAAGTTTTAGTGACAATTTATAAAAATCGTGATAAAAAATCACTAATTATTAATTTTTAGCAACATATGTAAAAAATAGTCATAAATAATTATTTTTAGTTATGGTTTTATTATGACTTATTTTCAATATGACTTGATGAGAGTTAAGTTCAACTATCATGACCTATGGATAATTTATCCAAATATTAAAAAGTGTATTGATTTTAATAAAAATATATTGAATTTAATAAAAAATATCTTATTTTCTTAAAAAATTTTGTCGTTTACTTATGCCTAAGGGTATTTGTTCGTAAGATCCTAAGTAAAAAGTTACATATTTATGATAAAAGTTATATTTTTGTTAGGAGAAATTACTTTTTAGTGGAACTGTGGAGAAAATATTTCGTTTTGACAATGGTCCAAGTTTTCTCTATGGATAGTGCAAATCTATTCATGTATATCAGAGTTGCAAAAAAAAAAAAAAAAAACAAAAACAAAAAAAAAAAAAAAAAAAAAAAAAAAAAAGTATCTACAGTGCAATTACTTTATAATTTCCTCACTAACTTGCAATTTTTTTTTTTTATTTTACATTTTACGATAAAGTTATACTTTTTTTTATATAAGTGTATATCATATACACATTTTTTTAGGGTGAACATGGGAGCTTTTTCCTCCCATCACCTTTAATTTACCATCACAAACAGCCAACTGATGCTAGCATGCCGTCATGCACTGCTCAGCTTATAAGTGCATGTTTGGTTTGATTTTTTAAAAATTATTTTTAGGTTAATTTTTAGGAAAAATTATTCGAAACTCCCATTTTAGAGAGTTATAGTCTATCAAGTCCCATTTTAAAATTAATAGACGTCCAAGTCCTATTTTTTTGGTAATCTGATCCGAAGGATCCCATTATGTAATTATGGAATGACTTTTCTGACTGATGTATCTTTTTCTTTGTAGTTGAAACATTGGGTCATAAATAACGTGAACACCCCTACATACATTACTAAACCCAAAAAATGTTACATGCACCCACATCATAAATATTCTTTTCCCAAACATTGCATACATCCACATCGTAAAAAAGTTATAGTAAGCTTTTCCCAAACGTTATGTACACCTACATCATAAATGTTTTTCCAAACGTTACATACACCCACATCGTAAAAAAGCTATAGTAAGCTTTTCCCAAACGTTACATACACCCACATCATAAAAAAGCTATAGTAAGCTTTTCCCAAACGTTACATACACCCACATCATAAATGTTTTCCCAAACGTTACATACACCCACAGCATAAATGTGTTTTTCACAAACGCTACATACACCCACACGTTACATACACCCACATCATAAATGTGCTTTTCCCAAACGTCATATACACCCGCATCATAAAAAAGTATAATAAGCTTTTCCCAAATGTTACATACACCCACATTATAAATGTTTTCCCAAACGTTAGTTACACCCACTTCGTAAAAAAGCTATAGTAAGCTTTTCTCAAATGTTACATACACCCACATCATAAAAAAGCTATAGTAAGTTTTTCCCAAACGTTACATACACTCACATCATAAATGTTTTCCCAAACGTTACATACACTCACATCATAAATGTGTTTTTCCCAAACGTTACATACACCTACATCATAAAAAAACTATAGTAAGCTTTTCCCAAACGTTACATACACCCACAAACGTTACATACACCCACATCATAAAAAAGCTATAGTAAACTTTTTTCAAACGTTACATACACCCACATCATTCAACCATAATATCACCAAACCCAAAACAGTAAGTTCATGGGCAAAACTGTCCACCCCAAATAATGGAACCTTTGGGTGTACAAAATTAAATATGGGACTGATTAGATTACAATCTCTCCTTTTAGGATTTATGGATCAATTCCCCTAATTTTTATTTATTTTTAGTAATTTTTTTAAAAAATATTTTCATCACATTTTTGTATTTTTTAGATGCACTTAATCAAGATGCATCTAAAAAGTAAAATAAATTGGTTAAAATATTAAAAAAAAAATCGTGTGCATTTTCATTTAGATTTTCATTTGTTTTTAGTGAATTTGTTTTCATAGTTAAGCTTTTTTTACTTTTTAGATATAGCTAATCGTAATGTATCTAAAAAACAAAGGATTAAAATATGATTAGAAAAAAAAAAGTTCAATAAAGACAAACAAAAATTTGTTTAAAAGTAATTTTTGGATAGTACTCAATTCATTCAAACTAAAATTTATTAACCATAAATTTAGTTTGTTGACCAAAGTCCATGTAGTTAATAAGAGGTTATTGATTTATTTATTTATGGGAAGTTAATAAGAGGTTAATGGTTGGAAAATCTTTTTATCTGTGTGAATCTTACTCTCTTTATATTTATTTGAGATTTCTCTACTTCTAAAAAATGAAATAAAAATATTATTTGTAATAATGATAAGTGATATTTGATCTTTCATTGTACTTGAAATATATTGAGTTTTATCGTAATAAAAATAGTTGTTTCTAAAGCTATATATTTATTCTTTAATTTTTTTTTTTTTTTTTTCCCCCTTAAAAGACTTGGGGCATGTTTCTTAGAATTTATCTTAAGTTGAAAGGCAATAATTTATAAGCAAAAGTTGAAAACATTACTCTCATGACTTAGGAGACAATCATATTTTTCAATTTATTTACGTTGTTTTTGAGCGACAAGTTATAAGTAAAAATTGCAATAAATAATTTCACACATATTTTAAAAATAAAATAAAATAATTATGACACACTTTAGAGAATAACGAAACAACTATTCCGGTAGCATTGTTATATGAAGAAACAAGATAGAATATGGAAAAAGACTAGCTATTATAATGACATAATTAAAAATTTATAGTTAATCAATCTAAACAAAGATCCACAAATTCAGGGCAATTGTGAGACCGTCATGTTAGTTGTTGTTTTTGTTTTGTTTTTTTGTTTTTTTTTTGAGGACTGACCACCAAAATATATTAGTTAAATAGCTTAATAACATTAGTTGCCAGCTTATGTGCTGGTTAGATTACATTCTTTCCTACCTTATTAATACAAACATATTCAAAAGCCTTACTATAGTTAATAACATCACTAACTATAAACATAATTTGCCAATCTGTGACTTCTCCTTGGCTCTGACGTATCTTGACTAATACTTGGCAATCTGTTTGAATAGTTAAACATTTCATCCCTTGAGCCCTCATGATAAGCATACTACTCCTCTTACAGTTACAAATACATCTCCAATTGTTCCAGTTAGTTAGTTGCAATTACATAGTTAGTTAGTTTGTTAGATTAGTTAGTTAGTTTGTTATATCTGTTGTAACTCTGAGTGTATAAATATCTGTAATAGTTGATTGAATGAAATAAGAAAGATGAGTTCATATCCTTGTTATGGTATCAAAGCCATTTAAGCTCTCACGAGCAAACATAAGAAAACAATGGCAGATTCATCTTCATCACTGTCTTTACCACCAAGTCTTACTCTTTTAATCTCAAACTTCAGTTGATTGGTTACAGTGAGGCTTGATTCTACAAACTTTCTCATCTGGAAAAACCATATGCAAAATGTTCTTTGAGCAACTAATTTTCTTAGTTTTGTGACTGGATCTGTTCCATGTCCATCTCCAAATGTTCTTGATTCATCTGGTAAAACCATTCCAAATCTTGAATTTGAGAAATGGCAGATCATCGATGCTCATCTCCTCAGTTGCATTACTGCAACACTTTCTGCTTCTGTATTCTCTTCTGTTCTTCACCTTCATCATTGTTTTGAGGTTTGGACTGCAATTGAAAAGAGATTCACTTCTCGTTCTCGATCACACATTTATCAACTCAAACACAAACTTCAGAGCCTTACAAAGAAAGGATTTACAATAGAAGAGTATCTTCAACAAATCAGAGAAATCTCAAATCAATTAAGTCTTGCATCTTTGATTGTTGATGATGAAGATTTGGTTCTTCTTACTTTGAATGGTCTACCTGAGGAATATGATGCATTCAAAACTACCATTCGTGTTAGAGCTGAAGCCATTATAATGGCAGATTTGTCTGCTCTATTGTGTTCCGAAGCCATACATATGGAAAACAAGGTCAAACAAGCTCTTGGAGATGCAACTGCCGCCTATACTGCAACCAAGACATCTGAGTATGGTCCTTCCTCTTCACATTTTTCTCAACATAGAGGTCACTCTATACCCAATCGAGGTCGATATCAGTTTCATGGTTCTCGAGGTGGTAGATATCGTGGTGGTAGTCGATCATATCGTAATGATAGAGGCAGAGGCAGATCTGGAAATTTCTTTTCTACTGGTTCAGGTTGTCAGATCTGTGATGTTCTTGGTCATAGTGCCCTTGACTGTTGGTACAAAATGGATCCAAATTATCAATCTTACCCTCACACAACCTCTTCTTCTAATTCTGCTCCATCTGTTCAAGCATATGTTGCACTAAGACCTTCTGTTTCTTCTTCTATTCCTACCACTACTCCTTGGTATGTTGATTCAACTGCTACAAGTCATATCACCAATGACTTAAGCAACCTTCAGGTCTACCAGCCTTATCAAGGAACAGATCAAGTTACAGTAGGTAATGGTCAGACCCTACCTATTCATCACATTGGTAAGGGTCTCTTGCCTACACCTCAGTGCTCTCTTCATCTCAATGATATGTTTCATGTTCCTCATATTTCTTCCAATCTTTTATCTGTTTATAAGCTTACTAAGGACAATAATTGTTCAGTTACATTTGATGCTAACTCTTTTGTCATTCGGGACCAATTTTTGAACCAGGTTCTGCATAAAGGCTCTAATCATCATGGACTTTACCAGTTTGCATCCTTTTCTTCTTCTCATCATCCTCAAGCCTGCATTGCTCACTCTCCTTCTCAAGTCTCTATGTCCACTTGGCATCAAAGACTTGGGCATCCTTCTTCTCTGAAAATGCAGCATATTGTCAAACATTTACCTGTTGTAATAAAAAATAATAGTGCTAAATTTTCATGCACTCCTTGTAATGTTGCTAAGATCCATAGACTACCTTTTAAACTTTCTACTACTACTGTTAATAGGCCCTTTTCTCTTGTTCATAGTGATGTATAGGGCCTCTTTCATGCTTCTACTTCTGGATTTAAATACTATCTCGTCTTTGTGAATGACTTTACTCGATTTACTTGGATTTACCCTTTGTATGTCAAAAGTGAAGTTTTTTCCACTTTCTTTTCTTTTAAAGCTTATGCTGAAACTCAGTTTGCTACTCCTCTTCAAATCTTAAGAACTAATAATGGTACTGAGTTTGTTAACAAACAAATAGATGCCTATTTGACTCACCATGGTGTTATTCATCATAAAAATATATACTATTTGTATACGGTCCGGATCGGTTCCAATCCGGAACCGTGAGGTTCAATCCGGAACCAATCCGTGTACTACGGATTTTTAATTTTTCAATCCGGAACCGAACCACGGATTCAAAAAACCAATCCAAACCTATCGGATTGGACTGGATTGGATCGGATTACGAATTTCACGGATTTCTTGCTCAGCCCTAAATGGTACTGAGTTTGTTAACAAACAACTGGATGCCTATTTGACTCACCATGGTGTTATTCATCAACTTAGCTGTCCTTACACTCCTGAGCAGAATGGCATATCTGAGAGAAAACATCAACATATTACTAAGACTGCCATTGCATTATTATCTCAATCTTCTATGCATGTTTCTTTTTGGTTTGAGGCTATTGCTACTGCTGTTTTTCTTATTAATAGACTGCTTAGCCTATCTCTTAGCCATAAGTCTCCTTTTGAACTTTTGTTTCACACTGTGCCAGATTATTCTTTCCTCGAGGTGTTTAGATGTCAATGTTTTCCCTGCCTTCACTCCTATGTTTCTCACAAACTTCAACCTCGATCCACTCATTGTGTGTTTATTAGTTACCATCTTACTACTAAAGGTTATAGACACTTAGATCCATTGACAGGCAAAATACATTTGTCTAGGCATGTTTTGTTCGTTGAGTCTTGCTTTCCTTTTGCACATATTTCTAACACACCATCTTCATCTTCTTCTTTCTCTGATCTGTCTTCTTTCTTTTTGCCAGAGTCTGCTTCTTCTCAGCCTATTTCTCCTAATCCTCACTTGCCTTCTACTTTTGCTGCTCCTATACCTTCCTCTATACCTCATTCTGGTCCTCATACTTTTGCTCCTATACCCACTTCTTCAAGTCTGGAACCTGCTATCTCTGCTCCAGCAGTTTCCATACCTACTATTTCTGCTCCTATAGTTTCCATACCTGCTATCTCTGCTCCTACAGTTTCCATACCTATTACTTCCATTTCTATTGATTTGTCTTTAGTTCCTCCTTCTATTTCTCCTTCTTCTCTGCAGAATTTTCATCCTATGGTTACAAGATCTAAAGCAGCTCAAGCTCACTTTTCTCAGACTGCTTCTCAGCCACCCCTCATTGACCTGTCTCTAACTGAGCCCTTGACTGCTGCAGAGGCTTTAAAATCTCCCATTTGGGTTCAGGCCATGAATAAGGAATTTCAGGCTCTCCATACACAGGGTACTTAGGATTTAGTTGCTTTACCTTCCTCTAAATCCTCTATTGGTTGCAAATGGGTTTTTCGAATTAAGAAAAACTCTGATGGCTCTATTGCTCGTTACAAGGCCAGGTTGGTGGCTAAGGGTTATCTTTAACAAAAAGGCATAGATTACCAAGAGACCTTTAGTCCAGTGGCTAAGCAACCTACAATTCGAATTTTACTTTGTTCGGTTCATCAGAATAACTAGCCTCTTAAACAATTGGACATATCTAATGCATTCTTTTACGGCCACTTGGAAGAAGAGGTTTATATGGATTAACCTCAAGGATTCATTGATTCTTCTTATCCTACACATGTATGCAAATTAAAGAAGGCACTTTATGGTTTGAAACACGCTCTCCGAGCTTGGTATTCTACATTTTCTTCCTTCTTGCTCTCTTAAGGATTTGTTCTCAGTCATGCTAATTCCTCTTTGTTTGTCAAAAAAACAGCTACCTCCATTACTATTCTCCTTATATATATAGATGATATCTTGTTAACTGAGAGTGATTCTATTGTTCTTTATGATCTGGTTCATCAAATGCATCAAGCATTCTCTATGAAAGAATTAGGAGATATCTCTTACTTCTTGAGTATCTCAGTTCATGCTTCTTCTCAGGGTTATTTTTTATCTCAGCAGAAGTATGCCTCTAATCTGTTGCTCAAAGTTGGCATGGTTGACTACAAGCCATGCTTTACTCTTATGGCTGTCAAACCTGCTCTTTTTGCTGCAGATGACCATCCTTATTCTCAGCCTTCTTTCTATAGAAGCCTAGTTAGTGCACTTCAATATTTAACCATCACCAGACCTGACATTACCTTGGCTGTCAACCAGGCTTGTCAGTATATGCATGCCCCCACAGTTTGACACTTCTCTTTTCTTAAAAGGCTTTTTCGACATGTGAAAGGCACCCTTACTCAGGGGTTGTAGTTTAGCTCAAGTCCCTTTGTTCTTCATGCCTATTCTGACTCCAACTGGGCTAGCAACTGTGTGGATAGGAGATCTACCTCAAGGTTTTGTGTTTATCTTGGGCCTAACCTTATTTCTTGGTCTGCTAAGAAGCAAGCCACTATCTCTAGATCCTCCACTGAAGCCGAATACAGGTCATTAGGCCATACTACTGCTGAAACTATGTTGGATTCAATAGTTGTTCAAAGATCTCTTTGTTCCTTGTTCTGATATTCCAGTCCTCTAGTGTGATAATGTGTCTGCAATGGCTCTTGCTTCTAATACTGTTTTTCACTCTCGCTCCAAACACATCGAAATTGATTGTCATTTCATTCGTGAGCGTGTTGTGTCTAAACAACTTGCTCTCTGCTATATTCCTACAGCTGATCAAATAGCCGATATCTTTACTAAGCCCCTTTCCTCAGCTCGGTTTCACTATCTTAAAGACAAGTTGTTGTTGCTTCCCTGCCCCACAACTTGAAGGGGACTAATAAGCATACTACTCCTCCTACAGTTACAAATACATCTCCAGTTGTTCCAGTTAGTTAGTTACAGTTACATAGTTAGTTTGTTAGATTAGTTAGTTAGTTTGTTATATCTGTTGTAACTCTGAGTATATAAATATCTGTGATAGTTGATTGAATGAAATAAGAAAGATGAGTTCATATTCTTGTTACCTCGCCCATCTTAGAGCTTTCAAACATGCATTTGCCTCCGCTGCTAGTGGACTAGGAAATGGGTTCACAACTAAAGCATTTTGATGTAGATTTTGACCCTTATTATCTATGCATACCCAAACAATACCTGTACCGATGTGAGAATCTTTCCATGCTCCATCAATGATGAACAACCAACTGGATAAAGCAGCAGTATGCTCCCTAGCCTGTGCCTATTGCAAAACACACAGATTAGTTTGGTGATTCCCATTACCTATATTATCATCACTAAAAACAGAGGACCTATGATATGCAATGGTTAGAGCCAAAGTTGAGAGGTCTTTCACTTCCTCAATTGTGTCTTTAGGACTTCTAGGGCTATGATTGAATGTAAAACTATTTCGTTGTAACCATATAGCCCAAAGAATAGCCGCAGATTGAATGATTACTAGGTCATCATTCACTTGCTCAACTGAATCCTTGAACCACCGAAAAAAGGATACCGGTGACCTAATACTAAAGTCAAGCCCCAACGCCAATCCCTGCCATACCTGTTGCAAAAATAAACAGTAAAAAAACACATGTTCTAAAGTTTCATCCTTTTTATAACACCGGACACACACTGTTTCATCTCTCATTCCTCGCATTTTTAACTCCCATTTTATCAGGAGAATTCTATGAAGACACTTCCATATAAATAAAACCCATTTTGGAGGTAGCCTTAAGTGCCACAGCTTTTTCCAAACCATTTGATCTGGATCTGGGTGACCAAAATACGGATAATAACGAAGCAAGGCTTGTTTGTAGCCCGATTTTACAGAATAATCCCCACTCTTGACAGGGCACCAAACCAATTTGTCCTCACAATGAAAATTCGAAATATGAATTGCTAGAATGTGTCGACAACAATCTTTGGGAAAAAATAGTCTAACCAGATTTTCTCTCCAACATCTATGTTCATTATCTGTAAATTATTCTACCTTCGTAGAAGGCAACATCCAATTTATATCTCTCCCTCCCATTGGGTAAGAGATTATGGGAATCCATTGATCCTCAAAAGGAAAAATATGTTTACTATTACCTACTACCCATTGAACCCCGTGTTTAAGAGCTCCTTACCTGTAGCACTTGTGTTCTTTAAACTATTGGAGAGTTTATTTGATTCCTTTCTTTTCATTTTGGGAGTCTTTGGAGTTATTGTATTTCGATTTTAGAGGAGTATGATTCGATTTAGATTTATTGGGATTGTTTGTTCGCACTTGTTTATGTTGAAAAGTTCTTTAGGAACTTGAAAATTTTGTTATGGGGTCGACACTAGCCTTCATGGGGGTCGACACCACCTTGTTACCTTGCTCTTAGTGTCTTTGTTGGTTTTTAGGGTCAACACCACGGTTATGAGGGTCAACCCTTCCCTTGCTGTGTTGTTCTGGGTTACATTCTAAAATTTAGGGTGTCACTGGTTCTAAGGGTTAACACTCGTCCTCTGCACACATTAATGTCTCAGTCTTTCTTCTTGAAGGGTCGATACCACTATCTGAAGGGTCGACCCCTGTGAGTTGATTTCCAGAGTTTTGGTTCGATTTTAGGGTTCTACTTTTGGGGGTTTGACTTATTCTTTCCTTTGACTTTAGGGCTATTATTCTACCACTATAAATAGATCCCAAACACACTTTCCTCATTCATTTTTTCATTTCTCTCTCTCTCTCTCTCTCTCTCTCTCTTTCTCTTCCCTCTTTAAATTGTGAATCCCTCTCTCCCTCTTAGAAACTCACATTTTTCCACTTAGATCACTAGATCTACTCACGAAGAGGCATCTTTTCACCTTGGTCCTTTGAGAAAGATTGTAGATCTCGTCAAGGACTTTTTTTTAATCCAAGAGTTTTGCGGTTTCTTCGACTTTGGTTTTCTTCGAGTTCTCCCCTTCACTTCAAGAGGTAGGGTTTATTTCTTAAACTCAATATGAGTTCAGCAGCATATTTGTGACCTATTTTGTTATGTATATTTGGTAGTCATTTGGTATGATTTTACCCTTGTTATTTGTTATTTCGAAAGATCTATGGATTTGGGGGTTTTGGGTTAAACTTAGGGTGTGGATTTTGAAATGTAAAAGAGAGATTTTTCAGATGAATTTTGAACAAGGTTCCAATTTTGTATTGGTGATTGAGATATGTTGACATGGTGGCTTTCCTTTACTCAAAAGGAATTTCGAAAGAAAATGAAGTTTTGTGAAATTGGGGGATTGTTGGGCTATGATTTTGTTACTACAGTTACTTTTGATAATCAATATTGCACATGGATTTCTAAAAGTGAAAAAGCCTCAATTTGTTGAAAACCCTAAATGATATTATTTTGAGAGTTGGATAGATATGTGGTAAATGGTTTGGTTGGAAAGGAAATGGTTGTGGTATTTTGAAAATGGGCATTGTTACTCTTTTGAAAAAATATATCTATATTGTTATCTTTTAATTATTGCATTAGAAATAACTGTTTTGGCTATCAGTGGAGGATAACATTGTCGTGTGTTAGAAATTGCATGTGGATTAGGCAATTTGAAATCATTCATATCATGGAGCATATAATGGATTTTGAAAATTAAAACTATATGTTTTGAAAAGAGGTCTTGGAAATTCTTACATTATGTTTTAGAGCATTTGCATTGTTTTGAAAAAATAATATTTTGAGTTACATGTATTGTACTATTGAAAAGAATAAATAAAATGGTGAATCTGGGAAAAAATTGTTGTTACATCAAATAAGTTGGCCGATTTGTCCAAGGTAAAAGTTCTAAAAAATGCGCGTATACATGGATGTAGGTACCCGCGGATGAAATATCCGTAAAATGGCAATAGTAGCGCTTGTAAATGCTACGTTTACATGAGTGCCATCTGACAATTTCCCGCGGACATAATATTTGTGAAAGGTTGTATCTGTTTTGGAGATTTACCCATTTTATTTACTATTATGCTGGTATTGGAACATAATGTTTGGAAAATGGTTTTAACAATGTATTTGCTGTTCTTTAGCGATGTATTCGCAATTTCATTTAGCAATGTATTTGCTGGTTGGTATTGAAATACTTGGATTGGTTTTTGGAAAGAAATTTCATATCAAATTGATATTTTCAACTCAAAAAATGTTTTGATTAAACGTAAGGTTTCGGTAATTGGAAAGAAAGGATTTTGTTGAAAAATCAAATGAATTTGAAAATGCATTCGGGCATATTGTATGTATGTATTGCATCATGATCATTTATGCTAGTAGAGCATGTTTAGTTTTTGAAATATTCTCTACTAAGCTTTATGCTCACCCTACATGGCTAAAATGTTTTTCAGGCATACATGTGTGGATGTGGACTGTGATGTGAAGTTGTGTTTGGAACCGTGTAGGATGGTTCAGTTATTTGTAGGCCAAAGGCCATTTATGTTATTTATTGGTTGTGTGCCATTCTTGTAAGGGTTACACCCTTATGTATGATCTAAACCTCAAGGCATCTAGTTTGATTTTATAACATCTGTGCGTATTTTAGTTACAAAGCATCCATTTGACTTAGATATTGTATCTAGGAATGTATAAAATTGGATAAAACACATGTATTGTGTGACTAAATTATATTCATTTGCATGAGAGCTGTTATCTATTGTTCATCATTGGGTGATTTATTCACGTGAGCCGGACCATGGGCATGACAACTTAATATCAGAGCTAACCGGATTTGATAATCTTGGGCTCGTGGGAAGTGGTTAGCCATAGTTGGTTTATCTTGCTCGGTGAGGACATTTGTATGTTGTGTGCTAAGTGATAACATGCTTATGTGTTACATTTTATCTGGGTATGGTGTTAAAACTCATAGATATTATTCGTTGTCTAATTAACTAACTTGGAAGTCTTGTTGGAAACACGCTTGATCAACGTTGTTTGTAATAAGAAATCTAAGCGAGCACTAGAACAAAGAACTATCTTTGTAGACTTAGCACAATTATGTGTTATGTGTAGCTGATATGTGAGTTGATTGGAGTCTAAATGCGGTTGTTTGAGTATTTGCTTATATGATGGTACTGTGAACTCGAAGTGGGTACCTTGGTGTAGGCTATATTGGTTATGCATTAGCGTTGGTGGAGAGTTAGCATTGGTTGCCGTGGTGGCGGTTGGTACATCTTTGAGAGATTGTAGTGTTTTTGAGTACTTCATGACAGCGTGTGAGGGTTGAGTTTTAATGCTCACGTGGGTAGTATTATGTTTGGTGTTGGTTATTAATCTGTGGACTAGCATGTGTTAGAGTTAGCTATGACCTTGAGTGGTCAGAGGTGTGAGGTGTAGCATGGGGTGTGTTCCCTAATTGAGTGTGTTGCTTTAAGTTTTGTAACCCGTGAAAGGGATGTTAGTGGTGTTAGAGTTTCTAAAACAAAGAAAGGTAGGTTTGAACTTGTATGTGTTGGTAATGGTGGTGTATGGTTCCGACTTCGGCGTTGGTAATCTAGAAGTCCATATTGTAGAGTGAGGTTTTGGGATGTAGTGTCGTGGTTTGACTTCCCTCGGGATTAGCAAAGTTAGTTGGGCCATCTCGGCCATGAGTTGTTCATTGTGGATGATGTATGATTAGTTTTGACTTAGTGTTTTGGCGATGGCTTATTGCGATGGGTTGATCTAGGGTTGACCCGGTGAACTGGTACAGTGTAGTGTAGAGATGTATGCAAAGGTGAAATATTCCTTTATTCTGGGTATTGTAAACGTCTCCGAACGCCCCGGGAGGGTGAGCTCCCGTTCTGTTCATTTGGGGTCACTACAGCTCAGGACTCTAAAATTGTCACGGTTCGAAGTCTGAACCAAAGAGTCCAAATCCGGCAAATCGTTTTGAGAAAACAGATTTTTTTGAAAGAAGTGCCAAACATGGACTGCTTTGCCAGATACAGAGTCGCCACCTAAATATTTTATTTTGGGGGAAATTTAGGAAACCCTAACTCATGTCTAAGGCCATGTGTCCGTCATCACCAAAGTTGCCTCGACTTGAGAACTTGGGTATGAGAGGGGAAGGTCATGCAATGAGCCCCCCCGCTCGCCCGATCAAAGGATCGACCTGCACTAAGCATGATATCTTATTTTTGAAAACACATGTGCTCTTATTTCGGTTACTAAGCCTAGAATTACTATGTGATGCGCACATCATACAAGTATAGACTAGATCGCCTAATTTGGAACAAAACATTGCATATTCGTTTGTTTGAACATAATTTGAAGTTTGCTACTCGCAAGTAGGCTAAATCGAGGATTTCAATGAATTGTTCCAATTCAGGTAATACAACCTTCACCCACAGGCATTTAGGCAATTATATCACATAAGCAGTTAGCCTCATGGCAAGCATGCTATCATGGCAATACTTACACTCATGCAAGATGCTAAAGCATAAACACTCATAGTGTACTCCGAGCCAAAACAACAACTAGTTAGTAATCAATGCATGATCCTAGTTCATGTTAAGATAGCTAATGCAACGCATACGAAAATGCATCTAAAGTAGGCTCGGCTATTCTAAGATGGCATGTGAAATACGATTTGATAATCATGTATTCAAGTAGGGATTGAAATACAATGTAGTTAGTATGATGCGCTGAGCCCGGTGCATGCAATACAAATGAATGGATGCAAACATGCGAGCATAAGGATGCTAATTGAAACATGTCCTAAAACTAACCACTAAAAGCAGGTAAGTAAAAGGGAGAAAGAAATAGGGGTTGGAAGAGATGCATCGCACACATGCACGCTTATTACAACAATACGCCCTTTTGACGAAGGGCCCAAATGAATACGCTAAGCTATGCTAAGCTAATCAACCAATCTAATAATCTAATTAGACTAATTATTACACAACTAAATTGAATAACTAGTTACAACTAATTATTACAAAACTTTAACTAATCAAACGAATTAATTAAATTACAACACCGAATGCTAATTAACAAGTAAAGCACTAAATCAGGCTGCCTCAGCTCTACCTTGAACAAGGAAGGATGCATGCTCTCAATTCCCATCTCGAAAAGCTCTCTAAATGCTCTTTTAGAGGCTCTGTCTGCAGGGTGTCCTTGAGAATTAGCTGTTGAATCTTACCAAAACAGTGCTGAGGAGTGCACCAGTGGCCTGCCGGCCATGAGGAGCTACAATCCACTGTTATGCCCCAATTAGCCTCTGTTTGCACCTGTTCTTGAAATGCGTGCCAAGCCTCGGAAGACCGCTGATTCTTGATTTGCTGCAACAGAGAGCAGGAAAGGGGCATGGCAATGTATTTTCACAAATGTATGCATGTCTCGATCCTCGTGCCACCAATCACGCATCTCGATGCATGATGGCCGAGGAGTCGAATTGCACAATTTAATATGAAATGAATGCACATGAAAACACAACAAGACCCAACTCCATCATGGATGATCCGGAGTGTCGGTGACTAGAGAATTGAGACACGTTCCATCACTCGGAGTACGGAACGTACCTCGTTTCCCGTGCTCGGGCTAACTCCTATCCCAAGCACAATGCAATATGCATGACATGCATGAATGCAAACTAAGATACAACCTAACATGCACAATGTTATGAAATGGCATACACGATGCACGAGGTAACATGGCATACACAATGCACTAATATATAACCTAGCATACACAATGCTATGAAATGGAATGGCATACACAATGCAATATGGACTTACACCAACACAAGTGGACCTCAGTCACACTCACATAGGAGGCCATAAGATGAAAATGAGACAACTTGAAGTGCGTGCACACGTGCACGCAAACCGAGGACCGAACCTACGACACGGAATGCCACTCTAACAAGACATGGCAAAACATGGAATATGGCATATGATCATGCAATTTTCAGAGGCAAAATGAGATGCAAAACAGCCCCGAATCATGGCAAAATGATACCCGATGCATGGAACGCGTCCCGAAACATGAATTTTGGCGCATGAAATGGCCTATAGCTATGCAATGCATGCATAATTTGAACATGAAGTATGAAGACAGAAGCTAGGAAGCCCCAAAACAAGCATGTTTACAGTTTAAATCATGGCCAAACATGGAACACAAATGAGGCTAGATTAGCATACAAAAATGGGGCCAAGAGAGGGGTAATGAAGCAACTCACAAATGCTGGCCCCAAACAGAGAAGGGGCCTTCTACAATATTGAATAGGGGCCAAAAATATGATGTATTACAGTTTATGACAAACCCCAAAAACAGATACAAATATGCTCAAAATGCTATGCAAAATAATGGCACCAAGAGAGCTATAACATGAAGTATAAAAAGGATGTCCCAAACAGCCATAGACCCATAATGAAACATGAAGAGAGGGTCAGAATATGGCCATTTTCAGTTCGGACCAAGGTCCAAAAACAGAAGCTCAATAGGCTAATAAATCATGCAAAAATGGGGACCAAAGAGGGGGATAATGACAAGTGGCACATGGAGGTCCCAAACAGTGATGAGCCCTTCTTCAATGTTGAAGAAGGGCTCAAAATAAGTCTATCTACAGTTTACATTATGCTCCAAAACAGATCATACATAGGCCAAAAATACTATGCAAGATTATGGCATACAAAGGGGTAATGAAGCAAGTGCAAGATGGGGGTCCCAAACAGGGTAAGACCCTTAATGAAAGATGAAATAGAGCTCAGGAAAATGTCACTTTCAGTTTTGGTCGGAGCTCAAAACAGCAAGAAAAAGGGGCTAAGAAAACTTGCAAAAATGAGCTAGAAAGAGGGAGAAATCAACTCACCCTTGAAGACCAATCATTTGCTGCCTCTTGGACCAAGAAAAGCTGCCTCCTAGCCTCTGAAAAGACCTCCAAGCTTCTGGAATGGAAGTGGTAGTGTGGTGCTAGGTGGTGATGAAGAAAAGGGTGTAGGACTTGGTGTTTTGAGGCTTAGAGTAGAGAGAGAGGGAGAATTGATGCAAGGCTCTCAAAACAAATTTTGTAACCCTAAAATCTGAAGGGGAGGGGCTGTATATATAAGCAAAAGGGGTGGAAAAGAGGGGGGAAAAAAGGGGGGGAAAACAAATCAAGTTTCCCCCCAAAATGGCCAAACCCTCGGACATGGGTGTAGTGGAAAACAAAATTCACTTCTAGGACACACTGGGGGAGGGGGGCATGGCCGGCTAGTTTAAAAGGGCAAAAAAGTCATTTCACCAGCTATGTGGCCGGCCAGCTAGATTTTCTGGCCGGCCAGCTACTTTTAGGACAAAAAAATAGACTTCCGGAAAGAAAAGTGGCCGGTGGGTGGTAGGAAGGTCCAATGGTGGCCGTTCAAGTGTCCAAATTGAAGCCCCGGAAGTTAGCTTTCCAATGGCGCAAACCTTGCATTAAAATTCATCCTGTGGAAACAGTTATGCCCTTTTTGGTGAAGCCGCGCAGATTTCGGTCCAACCGGAGTGATGCCCTACTTCAATCAACTATATCTTACCCGTCCGGAATTGGATTTCGGAGATTCTTGAGTGAAAAATGAAGCCCCGGAAGTTTTATTTCCAACGGTGGTGGCCTCATAGTTTGATTCCAAGTATCCAAATGAATAGGCCCGATTCGGCGAGGGCTGCTCGACTTTCTTTTAACGGTTCATGCCCATTTTCTCCCCCGACTGGATTTCTTCCCTCTTCTCTTCTTTTCTTCAACTTCAAACCCCTAAGTAAGGTGTTTTGAAAGATTTTTCAAAGATTTCATATCTCTTTCATTAATTTCCACTTTGTCCTTGCTCGGTTTACCGAAAAGCGCAATTTTTGACAAAATGCGAGCCTCGGAACATCGCAGAAACTTTATATCAAAAATGTTTTTGAAAGAGAGGGTTTTAAGTCTAAAATCTTTTGATCGAGATCATTCTGGTCCAAAAAGGGGTATGAAGTTGAGCTTTGACTCTCTTCTTGCCAAAGAAACTGAACCTTTCCTTGCATACCTTTCTCCACCATGTAAACCATCAGTCACGTCCAAGTCTTGAAGGTAGTCAAAAATGGGGTGTCTACAGGTATAGAGAGACTTAGAGTTGCTAGCGTTTTGAGAATAGCGTATGATTTCGTTGGGTATAGACTTGTATCTTAATGGTAGGTAATATTAGCGGATTTTGGTGTTATCTGGTTAGTTGTTTCTTGTAAAGGGATGTTAGTCTCTTATCGTAGTATTGGTTGCTAGTGTTTGGTGGGTGGTGTGTTCTGAACACCTCGTGTTGTACTTCAGGTAGTGGTACTGAGGACGTTCCCTAAGGACTAGAATTTATTTATTGTAATTAGGTGCAAGAGATGTGTACATCAATTCTGGTTTAGTTAAGAGATGTTTTCGGAAGGGTTGGTTAGGTATGTAACCAATGGTTGTTGCGTGACCAATGTGTAGGGTCACAGTGGTTTAGTGTTTATTGGTCGAGGTTTGGAATGACGGTGAGGAGATAATTGTATTCGGAGATGGGTCGTGTTGTGGCTCACATAGCATTCCAGGTTGGTTGAGAGAGTAGTTGGGAATGTAGTGTTCTATGACTCAGGTAAAGGAGGTTGAGAAATTCTTTTGTTCTTCTGTGGAGTTAAGATGGTATGGCTTTGAGAGCCTTGTAAGTGTTGTGTGTATGTGTCGGGGTTTGGTTCAAGGTAATTGTTCGGTGAGTATTAACAACTGGTAGATTGACCAAGGGACTTAGTGATCTGGTTGTACTTGTATAATGGGTGATGGGATAGAATGTGGATTAAAGAGTTGACTCTATTGGTCATTGATGGATGAAAGTGTGGTGTTTACTTGTTGTCCGGTTTGGGTTGTTACGTGTTAGTGGTGGCATTGTAGCGTGGTAGGCTCCTGCGAGTTGGCTTTGAGAGAGAGAAAATAAATATGTGAAACTCGTTGTTGTGAACTTTGTTGGGATTATGAGTACATTGGTAGAGTGAGGGCATTAGTGTTGAGATAACCCATTTGGGGTTAGGGGTGAGATATTGTGCAGTAAGTAATGGGATTTTACGTTGTGTGGTGTGCCGATGCATGGTTGGGGGTTGTTCGAGGATGTATCGAAGGGGATTGGTCATGGAACTATCCAAGGAGGTTATCTGGGTGTAGCAATAGTGTGTTTAATATGTTGTTAAGAGTGGTCGAATGTCCGATAATGCTGAGTCACGTTAGTGTTGTTGTTTGTTGTTTGGTTTGGATAGTGGAACTCCGAGTGAATCAGTAAGATTGCGCGGAGTGATCGGAGTGCTTTGTCAGAGTTCTTTTGACCTTATCGGTCCTTATGTGCATGGTGTGAAGTGTCAGAGTGTGCATTAACTTAAGGTGGCGTGTTCTGTTTGAACTTGAAAAGTCCATTTCGGACTCAAATGTAAAGTGAGGATGTGCATGCCACTTAGGCATATATGTGATGGGTGAATTGAGAACCAGAGTATTGTTAGCTTTGAGGAATCCAAAATGATTCAACGAACATGTGAGATTGAGTATGGAACTCCATCCATTTCAGAGCTAGTAAGGTTGGGCAAGGTGTTGGTGTTGATGTTGGGTTATGCGAAGTTAAGTGGTATATCGGTGTTTAGAGGCTAGTGTGAGGTTGTTGTGTAGTTACCTGATTGGTCGGGTATCCGGGTTGGTTGACATATAGTCACCTCAGAAACAAGTTGAAATTGAGGATTGTGTAATTGAACGGTGTCATGGTGTGACATGTAAGTCCTTTATGGAAAGTTAGGATGTTGTTTTGAGTTTGTGGTAACTTGTTTGGTGGGTATGAAATTTCTTTACTTGTGCTGTGTTGAGTTGTTGGCACTTTGGAAAATTTTCTGGGATTTTTTTCATGGAAATTGGTGTCAATTTTGTGGTGTCGTCACGAGTGTGTTGGATTTTATTGGGTGACTGTGTTGTAAGTCACCGGAGGAATGAAAGGGAGTGATTTTGAGGAAAACAAAAATCTATGTTTTGATGTGGTGGCCTTGGATGGTTCTTTTGAACTAAAACAGTTTTCGGTTTGAAATGTAAGTTTTTGGTTGGACAAAAGTTGAATCTAACAAATTAAAAACAAAATGAAAATGGTTTTGTGTTATAAATGACATCTATGATTTCGGAAAGACGGTTTTGAAATATTTGAATTTTGTTGTGAACGGTTGAAAATGTATTTGGGTTGTGACGGTGTGAGTTTTAACACCTTTTGGGAAAGCAAAGTGTTTTGAAACATATGGAGAAAAATAAGGAATTTTCTTTAACTTGAATGGGTTGTGTTTTATTTTGTATTTGGGGAGCTTGTGTGTGTGAGTAGCTTCCTTATTCTCTATGTCCGAGCGTTGAGCACTCGGTAGCGATTTGGGTATTGTCGATGGTTGAGGTGTAGATCACGTCTTAGAGTCCAAGGAGTTCTTGTTTTTGTTGTTGTTGTGATAGTTATTGTTTCTTGTCTCACAGACCGCAGCAAGTTTTGTGGATCGAAAAGTCATCAGTGAGGTTTTCTTACCATTCTTGGTATTCAGGTGTCTTTAGGACCTTAAGGTGTTGGACCGAGACGTACCCCCAAATAGTTCTAAGGTTGGGTTAGCATTGTGTTTCTTTTATAGATTGGGTGGCCTTTTTGGTTTTGGCGCTTTGCAAATTTCGAGGATGAAATTTCCTAAGGTAGGGAGGTTGTAGCACTTGTGTTTTTTAAACAATTAGAGAATATATTTAATTCCTTTATTTTCATTTTGGGAATCTTTGGAGTTGTTGTATTTCAGTTTTGGAGGAGTATGATTCGATTTAGACTTGTTGAGATTGTTCGTTTGCACTTGTTTACGTTGAAAAGTTCTTTGAGAAGTTGGAAAATTTGTTATGGAATCAACACTAGCGTTCCTAGGGGTAGACACCACCTTCTTGCCTTACTCTTAGTGTCTTTGTTGGTTTATAAGGTCAACACCACGATTCTAAGAGTCGACCCTTCTGTAACTGTGTTATTCTAGGTTACATTCTAAAATTTAGGGTTGACATCACTTGTTCCAAGGGTCGACTCTTGTCCTCTGCATACATTAGTGTCTCAACTTTTCTTCCTGAATGGTCGACACCAATATCTGAAGGGTCGACCCCTGTGAGTTAATTTCCAGAGTTTTGGTTCGGTTTTAGGGTTCTACTTTTGGGGGTTTGACTTATTCTTTCCTTTGACTTTAGGACTATTATTCTACTACTATAAATAGACCCAAACACACTTTTCATATTCACTTTTTTGTTTCTCTCTCTCTCTCTCTTCCCTCTTTAAATCGTGAATCCCTCTCTCTCTCTCTCTCTCTCTCTTAGAAACTTACCTTTTTCCACTTCGATCTCTAGATCCACTCACATAGAGGCATCTTTTCACCTTTGTTTGAGAAAGATTGTAGATCTCATCAAGGGCTTTCTTTTAATCCAAGAGTTTCGCGATTTCTTCGACTTTGGTTTTCTTCGACTTCTCCTCTTCGCTTCAAGAGGTAGGGTCTATTTTGTTATGTATATTTGTGACCTATTTTTTTATGTATATTTGGTAGCCATTTGGTATGATTTCACCCTTGTTATTTATTATTTCAAAAGATCTATGGATTTGGGAGTTTTAGGTTAAACTTAGGGTGTGGATTTTGAAATATAAAAGAGAAATTTTTCAAATGAATTTTGAACAAGGTTATGATTTTGTATTGGGGATTGAGATATGTTGACATGGTGGCTTTCCTTTACTCAAAAGTGATTTCGAGTGAAAATGAAGTTTTGTGAGGCTATGATTTTGCTACTACAGTTACTTTTGGTAATCAAAATTACACATGGATTTCCAAAAGTGGAAAATCCTCAATTTGTAGACAACCCTAAATGATATTTGCTTTGAGAGTTGGATTGATTTGTGGTAAATGGTTTGGTTAGAAAGAAAATGGTTGTGGTATTTTGAAAATAGGCGTTGTTACTCTCTTGAAAAAATATATCTATATTGTTATCTTTTAATTATTGTAATAGAGATAACTATTTTGGCTATCGGTGGAGAATAGTATTGCCGTGTGTTAGAAATTGCATGTGGATTAGGCAATTTGAAATCATTCATATCATGGAGCACGTAATAGATTTTGAAAATTGAAACTATATGTTTTGAAAAGAGGTCTTGGAAATTCTTACATTATGTTTTGGAAGATTTACATTGTTTTGGAAAAACAATATTTTGAGTTACATGTAATGTACTATTGAAAAAAAATAAATAAAGTGGTGAATCTAGGAGAAAGTTGTTGTTACATCAAATAAGTTGGCCGGTTTGTCCAAGGTAAAAGTCCCGAAAAATGTGCGTATATACGGGTGCCGATTTCCGCGGACGAAATATCCGTGAAATTGCAATAATAGTGCTTGTAAAGGCTACGTTTACATGGGTGCCGTCTGACGGTTTCCCGTGGACGAAATATGCGTGAAAAGTTGTATCTGTTTTGGAGATTTACTCATTTTATTTACTATTATGTTGGTTTTGGAACAAGATGTTTGGAAAATGGTTTTAACAATATATTTGCTGTTCTTTAGCGATGTATTCACATTTGATTTAGCAATATATTTGCTAGTTAGTATTGAGATACCTGGATTGGTTTTTGGAAAGGAATTTCATATCAAACTGATGTTTTGGACTTGGAAAATGTTTTGATTAAACGTAAGATTTCTATAATTGGAAAGAAAGGATTTTGTTGAGAAATCAAATGGATTTGAAAATGCATTCAGGCATATTGTATTTATGTCTTGCATCACGATCATTTATGCTGGTGGAGCATGTTTAGTTTTTTAAATATTATCTATTGGGCTTTATGCTCACCCTATGTGGCTGAAATGTTTTTCAGGCGTACATGTGTGGATGTGAACTGCGATGTGAAGTTATGGTCAGAACCATGTAAGGTGGCACAGTTATTTGTAGGCCAACGACTATTTATGTTATTTATTGGTCGTGTGCCATTCTTGTAAGGGTTACACCCTTGTGTATAATATAAGTCTCAGGGCATCTAATTTGATTTTATAACATTTGTGTATGCTTTAATTATAGAGTATCCATTCGACTTACGTGTTATATCTAGGAATGTATCAAATCGGATAAAACACATGTATTGTGTGACTATATATATTCTTTTGCAGGAGAGTTGTTATCTACTATTCATCGTTGGGTGGTTTATTTACGTGAGTCGGACCATGTAAATCTGGGGCATGACACTACCTCACAAGATGCTACGCCAACCCCATGAAGAGCTAGTAACTTTTGAAACATGCAAAAGAGATTGACCATGACAATATTTGCCTATCAGCACTTTAAACACCAACAGATATGGATTTCACATTAATCTCCACACCTGCTTTGCTAATAAAGCTTGACAAAACATCAAAGATCCCTAAACCCGAAACCACCCCAATCCTTTGGCAAACAAACTGAGGATCACTTCTTCCATCACACACCCCCGTCACAGTTAGACTTCCATAAAAATTTCCAAAGAATAGAATGTAGCACTTGTCTGACCATCACCCCCCTCCCAACAAAATTCAAGAATTCACATTTCCATCCTTGTAACTTGTGCTAAATTTTGTCAATTATAGCTCTAAAAATATCGCCTTTAGATCCATCCAGAAAACCCAGATTGGCACCAAGATACACTCCTGATACTTATCCACCACTTTAACGCCCAACATCGACTCAATCCACCGTTTATCATTCAAGGACAAATTCGGGATAGGATAAAATTCAGATTTCTGGAAATTAATTCGCAAACCCGACTGATCACAAAATGCACTTAAAAACCACTGTAAACACCACACTTCCGACATTTCATACTTTTGAAAAATAAAACTATCATCAGCAAATAACAGGTGTGAAATAGTAGGAGAAGATCTGTCTAAAGCAATACCTCGACAAATGCCTTGATTTGACAAATGTTCAAAACCATCTCATAAAGCTTGCATGACCACCAAGAAGAGATAAGGCAATAGAGGATCACCCTGCCTAAATGGTTCAAAAAATTATGACTATGCTCCATTAAACAAAACCGAAAAAGTGACTGTCGAAATACATTGTGAAATCATCCAAACCCATTTCATAGGAAAACCCATTTTTTTTCTAACACAGCTACCAGAAATTCCCAATTAACCTTATCATATGCTTTATTCATATCCAATTTTAACCTAAAAACTGAACTCCACCCAACTCTCTTCTTCTTAATATATTTAACAAGCTCGTGTGCCAACAAAATATTATCTGAAATTAATCGTCCTTTTAAAAATGCACTTTTGATTAAAAGAAATCAGGTCTGGTAAAATGTCTCTTAACTTATTAGCCAAAACTTTAGCTTCTATTTTGTACAGAACATTGCAATGGACTTTTCTTCTTAGGAATTAAGCATATGAAAGTTTTATTAATGTGCTTAAGCAAAAAACCCCGAATTAAGGAAGCTAAGAACAGACTCACTAACCGACTCGCCCACCTCTACCCAATATTTCTGATAAAAACCCACAATAAACCCATCCGGCCCAGGTGCCTTAAATTTGCCCCTTTGAAAAACAACCATTTTTATTTCCTCCACAGAAAACGGTCATTCTAACAGTTCAACATGTGACGGTCTAATCTTACAAGTGACAGCACTTAAGATATTAAAATGATTAGGACATAAGAATATGTATCCAAAAATCCAGAGGCGTCACTGTTGGTCTTGAAAAAAGTAGCTTGAAATGGTCCACAAAAGCTTGTTGAATGACCAGTGGTTCCGAGATTAAAAGTAGCTTGAAATGGTCCACAGTTGTTTTGACCGCTGCGCCCAATATGAGTCTTGTTTCTGTAGCAGAGTGTCCAGTTGTTGTCTCAAATTCCTGTCTTTATCCACCGTAGCATATTGCTGTTCTTTGGGACAGCCAATCCTCAAACCTACCACACACATGTAACATTGGCACTGTCCATTAATGTTGATGGAATGCTTCAACAATGCTTGCAAGACATATGCTATAAGTTTTCATTAGGTGTAAAATTATGTTCCACAAATTGAGGACCAGTATTTATGTAATTTGAACATGGTGATACTATGAACAATGCTGAGGAGTATAAATTTGTATATATTAAAAAAGGGAAAATGTTATATGACTGTTTTAATAAGTGATTACTAATTTCTATGTATGTATACTAAATGAAAGAAAAGATATGCTTAGGAATATATAAAGTGTATTGACATGTCAGTTTTAAAGAAATAAAAATTATGCAAATGATAGAATCTTGAAGCATCTAAAAAATAACAAAAAAAAGAAGAAGAAAAAGAAACACACACATCATCTTAAAAAGTGTTACCCAAACCAACCCTAAATATATAATCTGATATTAATAATGTTATGGTAATTAAATTTGAGCACCAAATTTTATATTATATCAAATGATACACTATCAATGCATCGATGTCACTTAAAGATCCATTACACCAATGTTATGTTGACAAATAAGATAGTAGGCTAATCCAAAAATAAAATACAATGATCGAAAAAATGTAGTATAAAAATATATAAAAGAGAAACAAGAAAATCTAATGTTAATGTAATGTTTGTTAAATCATTACATTATTAACATAAGATATGACATGATATCTAAAATTTGTTTTTATTGATTACAATAAAATTACACACTTACGAATTCAGAATCCATCGAGAAAAAAGAATCAATTATTGAAATTCATTTTATTTATAAATCCATCATTTCATTAATTCAATTTTCACCACACAAACATATTCTTAACAAAGGATGAATTGATAAGTCTTCGCTTCATAGTTTTTCTATTGATTAGTCTCATTTGAGGGAGTAAAATGTTATGTAAAGAGACTTTTCGCGTGAAATTTCTGATCAAAATCGTGTGCTCGAATTGGTTGCTTTAAAAAATTTTAAAAATGAAAAAAATAATAAAATATCATAATCGAGAAACGGAAACCCCATATACCAAAATGCTGCTAAAACACCTTTTTCTCTCACGCCAAACTGAACTTGTTTTTTGTATTGCCACGAGATTTGGATGAGGCATTGTCATGTTTCTTCTATAAGAAAAATATTACAGTTATTTGAAAACACAAAAGTAAACATTCTTCAAATTCAAGGTGGATTGTCTTCCGTCTATAATTTGAATTAGAGAGTATTGTTTGGATTCGTAGAGTTTACCACAAGTCATGTTTTGATGATTTAAATTATTCATTTTGTAATATATTTCGTGTATTTCATTTATATAAAAAATTAGGTCGATTTGATAATTATAATTTATTTAAGTTATCGTATTTGCTCATAAAAATATGAATGGCAATTGTGTTTTAAAAAATATCATCTTTTTTTGAGGCATTTACACACAAGTCCTAGTTGAAATAAACCACAACGCCATTCATATTGTCTTCCCACATGACCGCCCTGTACATAATACTGACGTACATTATACAAATTTACAAATGAATGCAAACAACACAAATAACACTCAAACTAAATACGTACCCATCACCATGCCGCTCATACGCTTTGGTGATTCTGGCCTTCTCATCCATTGTCATCATCTTCCAAACCCCCAACCGGTTATTCAAATCAAACCCAGACCACTTTTTCTCAGGTAACACCACCGCTTCAACGTCAATAATTGCATTATGCACATCACGTTTGCTGTCATCCACTGCGTCACAATTGTTCCCGACTGTCTTCTTAGTACGCCCACCCAACTGTGGGTAATCAAACTCAGGCATTTTTCGCTCCCTTCTAACTTTGTTCTTGATTTTACGCACATATGAATTTACATAAGCCAATCCTACAACACATTCAACATCACTAGTCAAGCCTTCAGCTTCAGCAGCAGAACTACTGCTACCATAATGACCACGAAGCATCCCTGGTCTGCACTCCGCCATATTGTCCACCCCCCCCTCTCGTCACCACTGCGTCCATGCTGTGGTAATATACGCAAAGGTGACACATCACATAACATAACACCATCACATCCGTCGTTCCCCACATTAACCACACCACTACTTCCAATATCCACGCTTTCCCGGAACCGTTGCGTTACGTCGTGGACATCACGGTCCTCTAATTGGTCCTCAAGCACTAAGACTCTCTTCTGCAATTCGTCATTTTCATTTTTTAACTTACTCAACTCATCGTTTTTCATCTTCACCACACACTCAATTCCCCCTACTATGTTAACAGCTGCAACTCCATCTTCCTCTTCAAACCAACAACTTCTTCTTCAAGCGACGATACCATTTTGTCTTTCTTTTTGTTTTGCATTTCAAGCTCTGCGACTGCAATTAGTGCCTCTTCTAATTTGTGGTTACTATCCCTTTCAATACCGGAATTGCGATCCACATGCTCTGTGAACCGTTTCACAGCAACGTTGCGGCCCTACACCACCTGGTCAGCACTTGCATTCTTTCTCGTCCCCTCTGCCATGAAATGCTCGTCCACACCGTCACAATCCTCACCTCCGCCATTGATATCTGTGAAACCATCTTCCTCCGTCTGAATGTCTATGCCCATAACTTCACGTTCATAATCAAAAGACCTCAGACGGTCAACTTTAACCTGCAAATAATTAAAACACATCATAATAAATAGTTACATCTTATTCACACTAGTACAAACTTCAGTAATAAAGTGCATAACTCAACACAACAAGTTACCTGAAAACCAATTGGACCGGCCAAATCCACCCCTTGAATTTTATTCATTAATGCCCCAATGTCTCATTTGAGGAACCTCAGAAACATGTTGTCGGTTTGAGGCTCCACTATGTTCGAATGTTCACAAAACCAATACTACATGAACAACAAAACAGAAAAACAAATCAGGCATTTATTGATTCAAAAATGAAAACAAAAAAATTGCATACATTCAATAACTAACTACTGTCCAAATGTACACATACCAGCGACGCAACCACGTAGCCTGTCACCTTCCCTGGGGTACGATGAAACTCCTTGATTGACGCCATCAATTTTGTCAGTATAGCTCCAGTCCAATCATACATCCTAACGGTGCTCAGGTCGTTCATGTAGCGCACAAAAGCCCAACTGATTGTCTCCCCAGAATTAGAGAAAAAAAGCTTCTCACACATGTATAGCCCCAACAACTTCGCTGTGTCTTCTTCATCTTGTTTCTTTTGGCCATTCAAAGCCTCTAAAAATAACGTTTTAACCAACTTCGACGTCAGGCGCGAAGTGTCACGACACCTACGTTGAATGAAGTCCGACACTGGCCGCTGACCGGGTGACAAATCTAAACGCCGTTTCCCGCACTGCAAACCAAATATTAACCTGATGTCGCTGCTCCCGAATTTGACACTGACACCTCCAATGTTGAATGCATTATCTCGCTGATTGTATGATCTTATAATCTTGGCTATAAGATCATCACACTTCCTAAACTCGTTATGGTTCAAATTGTTCATGTGTATCGCCTCAATCATAATCCAAAATGGTGTTTTCCGTAACTGTTTCAAGTGTGCGTCCCTTTTTTTTTTTTTTTTGAAAAAATTGAATTATTTTTTTGTGCAAACCTAAAAAATTTGTATGTATAAATGAGCATGATGATGAAACATTGATGTGCAAAAAAAAAAAAAAAACTTTAAAAATGAAAAAACTGATAATTTATCAATTTTAAAACTGGAAAAAAATTGTCTATATTGTCGATTTTATTGGATAGTTGAATCAAATCAATAAGTAGAAAGGCAAAACGTTTAATCTCATATTCTGTTTTTTTTTCATCAGTTAGTGAAACAATTATCTGGAATATTACTATGCAAAATTGATAATGTTCTTAGTTTTAAAAATTGAGAAGCGCTGATAATATTCGTAGTTTTACTAAATAGGACTTACTGGTTTAAAAAATAGGGATTTCTTTTAGGAAGTATTAAGATTTTATAGCATAAAAGACATCCAATATTTTCATAATATCTAAGATCCCTCAATATCGATTCAGAGAAATTCTCTAAACTTTCCAGAGAATTTATTTCTAGAGAATTTCTCTAAAAAATTTCTCTGAATTCTAGTCTAGAGATTTTGGATTCCAGCCTACAGATTCTGGGAAGGCCAAAAAAATTACATACAAAGAATTACTCTTGGCTCAAACCAAAGAAAATTGAAGGCTCTGTTTGGTAGAGGTTTGGAACTTTAGTTTCAGTCATTAGTTCTCATGTGGTGTTTGTTTGCAACTTTCAAAAATTAATTACACGCTCACTTTTAAAAACTCGGTCGAAGACGAAAAAATTTGGGCTAACCGGTCATCCCACTGGTCGTCCGGCTGGTTGACCGAAACAGTGCAATTTTATTTTTTATTTTTTTATTTTTACAATTGACACATGTTAATTTTTATATATTCAACAAAAAATATTTTTCAAATTTTTAAAAAAAAATTATGAACTTTAATAGAATTTTGAGTTGTGTGTCTGGTTATGAGTTGTAAGTTTTTGTATCAAATATCATATGTCACATCAAAAATTTCCTACTCAATTCAAAACTCTTTTCAAAACTCATTCACCAAACAAATTTTTCACACTCAAATCATAATTCCAAAACTCACAAACTCAAAATACAATTCCTATTCTCAAATCATATTTAGAAAGCTCTACCAAACGCTACTGAAATTTCTCTAAGTTCAAACTAGAAAAAATTGAATTTCTCTAGTTTTGTTCACAAATTTCTCTAATCTTCTTCACAAAAAATTGAAATTTCTCTAACTTTGTTCACAGAGAATTTCTCTAGCTTTCTTCACAAATTTCTCTGTGAAGAAAGCCTCTGGCATAGCTTATCCAATAATTCTACTGCAAAATGTATACCTATCAAAACAATTCAACAATTCACACAATAAACAACAGATAGTGAAATTCTTACCAATATTGCATTCAGTTCCAATAGCGAGCACAGTGGCTCATTGACAATGCTTACGGCTCTCCAGTTTGATATGTCTGGCGGGAAGAAATGTGGATTCATCGTTTCCAGTCATCTTTAGGTACATAGACTAATTTCATCAAACACAGTCAACACTGAAGAAAACGAGAAGTCTCATTATCATCATCATCATTCCTTTGAGGACCTTGAAACATTCAAAATCGTTTTTGACACATTAACTTTGTACTCAACAAAGAACGCAGATCAAGTGTTTGAGTTTAAATCTGACCAAGAAAATCACTTCTTCTCAAGTCATCTATTGATGAGTGCTCTAGTTTGCGTACACTTAAATCGTTGTTTGCTGATTTACAAGAGAGAACAGTCGAAATTTATTTGTCACAGATCAGTGAAATTGATTATTCTATCAAGGAAAAAACAGAGAGATTAAAAGGGTTGTTGAAGGAAGTGGATGAGTTTGAAAACGTGATTTACAGTGTGGACGAGAAGAAAAGCAAAGTTGAGCTAGCACCGAGCACCAAGTTTGAGAAAGTCAAATTTGCCTTCGGTGTTGCTATTAGGACATCATCATCATTAGGTACTGTCCATTCATTGGCCTTTCATTCGAATTAAATAAATACAGGAAGAAGAGGTTCCATCAATACCGTCGCCAGTAGCGATGATGGCGGTTGAAAAATCTAGGGTTTTAGGGAGTCGATTTTTGGACTTTTGGCCTCGTTTGTGCTTATTGTCTCCCATTTGAGAATAGAGAAGTTGGTAGAGAGAGAGAGAGAGAGAGAGAGAGAGAGAAGAGGTTTGATTTGAGAGAGTTAAATTTCTCTGTGATATATGGGTATGAGGTTAAGAGATCTTAGACATCATAAAATAATATTGTAGAACCCTTCCATTACTAAAAATGGGAGAGGGACTGTCACGACCCCATTCCGCCCCTAGTAGAATTGTGCCATGATGGCCAGTAATCCGAGATTACCGAAGGCCAACTGTCAAAATTCACACACAATCAGAGTATTACATACGGGGCTAACATGTGGGGAAGCAATATATACAAATCTAATTAGTCCATAAGAGCAGTGCATAAGTTAAATGGAATGGCATACATCTTTACGTAGCTTTAATACAACAAAATGAAGTACAAAAATACATCTTGACCAAAAGGCTTCTCAGCCATCAAATACAAAATACAATAAAGTACAACTAAGAAGCATAATCTTCAAGATGCTGCAAAAGTGCAAAATCCAAAACAAGTAGCAAGTACTTCTAGGCGTCACCGCCATCCTGCTCGTCACCTACATATATATAGAGAGAGGTGAGCTTGGATACTCAGTGAATGGTACAAATAATAAAGGGGTTTACATGAATGATATTCGAAATCTTTATTAAATCAAGGTATATCACATCTTGTACAAAATCCAAGGGCAAATCAAGTTTATCTAACAAATCTTTCAAGCTTCATCAATCAAAGTCTTTCAAGGCTTTCAAGTTTCGAGGGGTGACATTAACAAAAGTTGTGCTACAAATGCTTATAGTCCCCTAGCACGTACGGACTTTCAAAGGTTGTGCTACAAAACAAAACTAACACTTGATACACAAAATAGGGATAATCATTCATGCTTAACAAATACTTTTCAAAACAAAGCAAAGCTTTATCGAAATTTTATAACATAGCTTTATTAAAAATACCACTCACATAGTTCTTCAAACGTCGGGGCTACAGGCAAGGATTCAAGTCCTACAAGCACATAACAAATCCCATTGAATGCACTATCAAACAAGCTTTACATGAATGCAAGATCCAAGGCCTACAAGCACATAACAAATCCCATTGAATGCACTAACAAACAAGCTTTACATGAATGCAAATGATCTCGACATTACTTCAAAACTAAGTCGGACCAAAACAAAACACTGTTCCTCATCTCGGGAAAACATAATGGGCACCATCCAGGTCTTGGCCGAGGTCCCACACCTCCCTTGCCGAGGTGTGGTTCCAATGGCCACATTCAAGGAAACGAAGTCGGGAAAATCTGGGTTTCCCTTTCTTTGAAGAACATGAAGAACATGGATGCAAAGATCATAACTTATCATTACAAAATCTGAGATTTCATGCTATGAATTCAAAAACATGGACCTGGGCACCCATACTCGAAGATTTTATGAAAACAAACACAAAACATGAATCTTAATGCGAACTTTCAGATCAAACAAGACTTTTTCTTCAAGAACACATGAATACCACTTTCTCTTTCTAAACCCAACTTTAAATCGATGCATGGCTTGCAAATTAGGTTCGATCATGCAATGCAGCTAGATGATCAATAAGAACAACAAGAGTAGATTAAGATTCTAACCTCAAAACACGAATCAAACGGTTTGAACTCTAAGGATCAGGCTTGGAAATCTATTCCCCCTCTAAGAACTTCTTCTTCTTCTAGAGTTTCTCTCTCCTCACAAGCAAAGACATATAGCAAATGATACATTTCTAGGTCTGCTGGCTGACTTAACACTCAGTTGGGACACGTGGCACTACCGGGTTGGTTCTCCTAAAAAAGGTGGCTGAGTGAAAAGACAAGACTATGACAAGGTGTGTTCAACAAGCAAGATGGCATAGGCACTCCGGCAGGTAATGATCTCGGCTAAGAACAAGTCATCGGCAAGTGGGGGAACAATGATCTCGGCTAGGAAGGACAACACTTGACTTAGCTGTGCCACACCTCGGCCTAGATGTGCCACACCTCGGTTTAGGTCGCACCAATCCAGGAACAAGATCACTTAGGCGCAAGGATAACATCTCGGCCAACATGCCTTGGTGAAGGTGGAGGTCAACCAAAGTGGTTCCAAGGTGGTTCTAAACATAAGGTGACCTCGGCTTGGATTAACCTAGGCTAACCACACACACACCAAACAAGGAACAAAGCATGCAAGTAACACTTATGCAAGACAAATTAAGGTTTTACAAATGCAACATATCAAGACAAGATCATGTAATATATGCAAGCATGGCTAGAGCAAAGTAAGGGTTGTTACAGGGACCTTAGACTAATCTTTCCATAAAAAATCTTATATAGGACTTTTAGGTAATTAACTCTTTTTCTTTTTTCTTTTTATAACAAACATGATAATTTGAAAATGTTACAATTATCCGATCAACTTAATTTTCTTTGTTGGATGAAATACACAGTTTTTGACAAAATAAATTATTCGAATTATCAAAATGGGACCAATGGTGATCTCCACAGGCCCAAATAGCGCCTTTCAATCCAGATTGTGGACCGGAGACAATCCACTTGCTTTAAAATTATTTCTAAATTTTAAATTTGTCACAATAAAAAAATAAAACAGCAAATGGATTTTTTTATTAATATTTACATTTTTTCTTTTTTCATTTTACTCAAACATAAAATAAAATAAAATAAAAAGTTATTATTTCCCAATTCCAATATCTAAACATGGCATTAATCAAAATGGAGTTGCACCAAATTTGAACATGATCATTATGTTCGGGTTTGTGGGCTCATCGTGAATTTTGTTTTAATAATCTGATTGTTTAATTTATAGAATACTCTGTATGTATCATTTATGAAAAAAAATTGGGTTGATTTCATAATTATAATATTTTCATTTTATTATCTTAGTTTTTGGGGAAAAAAAATTGACAACAATTGTATTTTTGAAAATAGGCCATTCATTTTTTAGAGACATAAATCATAAAATAAAGATATTATAATTATCTGAATTATTTAATCTTTTTCATGAATAATATACCCAAAAAAATCTTACAAAATTAACGTCTAGATAATCGAAATGAGATATATAATAAGTTTTATGGTTCTAAATATGACAATCATGTTCAAATTTAAATTTAAGAGAAATCTAGCCCATATATAAGATCGAACTTATATATTTTGTCCGTTCAAATGGCAATAAGGCAGCACACATATAAACCAATTCAAAAAGCAAAATAAAAAATTACAGAGCGATTAAGGGGTTGGTCCTATAGTTATGTGAGTCCTGTGTATCTCAGGTAAGTGTTTTGTTCACTTTTTAAAGTTTATTTTGTGGAAAATTACTAATAAATTTTATTTTTTTAATAAAATTTGTATTGAATCCTATTTTAAGTGCTCTACCAATATGGTTTTTTTTTTTTTTTTCCAAAAAGTATTATGTACTCAAAACTATTATGTCAAACATTATATAATACAGATTTAAATTTAATGTAATGCCATTTTCCCCCCAAATGAGTCTAATTTACAAATTTTAAATTTTAATCACATAGCAATGTGTGGAGAGATGCTAGAATCAGAATTTAGGGTTGTTTTGAGATATTCTAAATAAATATATTTTTTGACTTTTTAATATGATTGAATATGATCAAGGATCCCCTATCTCCAAATATTCATGTCCCCATGTCCCAAATCACTCACAACCATTGAATCATATAAGAATCCTTGGATCATATGAAATTTTCAAAATTTGAGAATCTCAAGACATATCCGATGGTTGTAAGTGATTTGGGATAAGGGGACAAAAATGTTTGATGACAAAAAAATCCTTGCTCATTGAATACTTAATATTTCAAACAAATCACAAAATGACTTTTCATATCTCACATTTATTATGTAACAAATAAAAAAGTGAAGAAATACACATCAGCCTAATTAATTGAATGACACATTTTGTTAAATAAAATATTTTCCCATTATTGGTGGATGGGTAGACGAGTTGGCTTCCTATAAAAACCCCTCCCCCTCTCCTCAATTTTGCAATAACACCTTTTCAACGTTATGATGGCTAGAATGACTTCCCCAAATCTTCTCTTGTTATCTTTCTCTCTCCTTGCTTGTTTCCTTCCATCTCCATGTAGTAGTAGTAGTAGTGGTGGAGAGAAAGAAGATGGTACTAAGATCAAAGGAATGTTTGTGTTTGGGAGCTCACTGGTTGACAATGGAAACAACAACTATCTCCAAGAATCAATGGCCAAGGCTGACTACTTGCCATATGGAATAGACTTCCCTCTTGGTCCTTCTGGAAGATTTACTAATGGCAAGAATGTGATTGACCTTTTGGGTGATCAACTCAACCTTCCTTCATATATTCCACCATTCACCAATCCAACAACAAAGGGGAGTAGGATCATTCATGGTGTCAACTATGCTTCTGGTGCTTCTGGTATTCTTGATGATACTGGTTCTCTTGCAGTAAGTCTTCTTCGGTTTTGTTTTCTGGTTTGTTTATTTGTTTCATCTAATTTTTTATGTAGATAAAATACATAAAATAAACGTTTCATATTATCAAAATGGGACCTCTAATAAGCCTATGAATCCAAACAACACATTCCAATCTAAAATCTAGATGGAAAGGATCAACCTCCTTCATTTGAAGGGAAATTTTAAGATCCCTGATATTAAGACTTTATAAGATAAATGATATATAATATTTTTGTAGTAGTTAAGATTCTTCCATATTTTCACAGAGAGAATTTTACTCGGAGAAATTTTGCCCGATTCAAAGAGTTTCAACTCGACTCAAAGAAATTTCTCTGAGTCAAATTTTCTCTGTGAAAATATTGAGGAATCTTAGCTAATAAAAAAAAAAAACATATTTTGAACCTCTCTTACTATATAAAGTTAGAGGGTAATATTTCACTAATTTTCTCGAATTTAAAGGCACAAATTTGTGAATATGTACTCTGAATGGGTACATATTACGGTACACACCATACTGTACGCAAGTTATTTATATAGTATTATCTTTATTTATCGAGTATTATCCTTCACATACAATGAAAATTTCGGTCGTTTTTCCTCTTCATGCATACATGGCTTTTGTTTGGCATGTTAGACTTTTTAATTTTTTGGTTACTTTATTATAAAAAAACAAAATAAATTTTTTAGTCTAATCAGAAAAAATATCACATTCAGTCCATAATCATTTTATTTTTTCTCTCACAAAAGTAAAAGAAATCAAAAAAACTATCTCAACGAGACTTTTTTAATATAATCATTGTTATATATATATATATATATATATTTATTTGGGCAATCTAACACAGACTTGGCATTCTGATTTGTTGCTCATTGTGTCATGTGTGGCCCTGTTTGGTAGAGCTGTGGAAAAGTGCTTATAGTTTATGCCTAAACAGCTTATGACTTATAACTATGAACATAAACTGATTTCTGACTTATAAATTAAGCATCTCCTGCCCCACTCAAAGAATAAACTGATTTCTGACTTCCAAAAAGCTATAAGCTATAAGCTATAAGCTAAACTAAGCACATCAAAATAGGTTAAATTAAGTTAAAAGCTGAAATAAGGTGCTTTTAAGTTCTGCCAAACAGGTACAGTGTAATGTGACAAACACTTTTATGAGATTCTGAATTATATTTTAAAGTTGTACATCATCCGGTAAAACTTGCACGGAAAAGATAAATATAATTTTCCGTGAGTCTATAAACTCAAATTTCTGACTGAGATTCATTCATGAAGTGTGTCCACAATAAAAAAAAATTAAATCTACACCATTAATTTGGGATTTTTTTGTGGTTCTCTAAAATTTTTCTGACTTTGGGATGCCAATTTGTCATGATAAATCTCACAAGCCATTTTCTTTTCATACTATTATTATTATTATTTACCATTCTTTGATTTTTTATTCCATGATTTTTTTATTGATATGTTTAGTGAGATTGAGCTTATAATTAAGTGTTGTTTTTAGTAAATATTTAAATCCCCAACAATTAGTTGATGCAAAATAAGGCCAAGTTTGGCAATTGCAAAATAATCCATCTTTTTATCTTTTTTTCATCACATCACCTTTCTACTTTTCTGTACATCTTTTCGTAAAAAGATAAAAAGTGCACTTATTTAAGTCATCCTAAACAGCCCTTAAATGTGCTCGCTTTCAAGTTTTGGTGTTGCATTACCGTCACTGTACCACTCATCATCTGCCAGTCCATTGTTAGATGATCAATTATTACAAAAAATCAATTATCACATAAAGATTAAACTATTAAAAAATTGGTTATACTATGTATGCCAAGAAAAAATTTTCTTCATGTTTGATTTTATTTTGCATATGCATTTTATAGTAATATAATAAAATTCTGTAACATAAATTATAAAATAATATAAATTTTATCATTATAAAAAAGCTAACTTTTTGTTCTTTTGGTGCATTTCATAAATTCACAATTCCTAATTTTTACCACAAATTAACGTAATTTTCAAGATCTCAAAAAAGAAAAAGAAAAAAACATAATTTTCACCATAAAAAATTGCATAAATTTTCTTATAGAAAATTATTTTGGTATGCATCTTAAAAAATGTGTATCATATACATTTTGTTACACATTTTTTTTTGTATATATTATATATTTTTGTGATAAATACTAAGTTTATTTATTTATTTATTTATAAAGTTATAATAATTTGTAATTTAGAATTTAAAAAAATGTAACATTATTATAAAATATTATGGTTACAATAGTTTGTGATTCTAAAATATTTAGATAAAAAAAAGTACATATTATTATCATAAAATACATAATATTACACACCCTACAACTAGTGTGTACTAAAAGAATTTCTTATTTTTTTGAAAGTCATATATAGTCCTTGTTTTGGAAGTTGACTATTTTAAGAAGTTATTTTAATTTTTAGTTATTTTAGTATGTTAAAATTTGTGTGTTTGATAATATGATTATTATTTTATTTTTTCTTAGTAGTTAGAGATGTGATATTTACAAGAAAAAAATAAAATAATTATGAATTTAATGTGATATTTTATCTTATTAATTATTTTAACTTATTTTGTTTTGAATTTTAGCCTAAAAAATTCCTAAACCCACTTCCCAGGGCCATGAGTGGTTAAAATCTCTCTTCTAATTTGACCCTTAGACAACAATCATAATTTATTTATCATGGGATGGTGATATCGAATGAGACCATGTGAAGAGGTGAATCCACACTCCTCATCTTTCCTCTTTCATCCCTAATGATATGGAATAGACCATGTGAAGGGGTGAATCCACACTCCTCATTTTTCCTCTTTCTATTCTCTCTCTATTCCATCTCATTAGGGGTCAAAATGGTGTTACTATATCAGGAGTGTAGTATAGTTGTTTGAAAAATTATTACAAGTAAAAGGTAAATTTTATAAGCATTAATAATTATAATTATAATTTTTTTTTAATTTTATAAATCTATAATAAGTTTCTGAAATTAGCATTGTATGATAATTTCTCCTATTGTAACTCAATTAGCTATCAGTCTATTAAGTTTGTCTTCAACACAAGTAAATTTAAAATTAACAAATTTTATATGCATACAAAAAAAAATTCTTAGAAAAATTCACAATATATCTATGGTGATCACAAGTAGCGAAATGAATTACCCTATCATATCATCGTCAAATTAATTTCTATTTAAAAAACAGAAAATAATTTTTGAGAAAATTAGAAACTTAAAATAAAAAAATAAAAACAATATATATATATATATATATAAGTTAGACCAGATCAAGGTCAAGCCTTATAATTAATCATGGATTTTGCATTTTCAGGGCCAAGTGATAAGTTTAAACCAACAGATCAAAAACTTTGAGGGAGTGACACTGCCTGATTTGGAGAGGCAGCTGGGGTGCAAGAGCAGCGAATCATTGCCCAGTTACTTGATTGTGGTGGGAACTGGTGGGAACGATTACACATTCAATTACTTTATGAGGAAATCCAGCATCAACAACAACAATGTGAGTCTTGAAGCTTTCACTGTCAATCTCATCACCACCCTCTCTGCCCAACTCAAGGTGAGTGAGTTGATTCATATGTATCGTATCTCATTCATGCCCTCTTTAATGGCTTTGCTCAGTTTCATTTATTAACTGTTTGACTTTTGATTTCATGAGGCAACACAAAATGATAATATTGAGGATATTAAATTTTTTATTAAATTAATTATTAAATGTCTCGTATAAATGTAGACATTATAAATAAATGATGAAATATAAATACCATATCTCCTATATAAGGTATTTGATTATTTATTTAGTAGAAAATTTAGAATTTATAGGCCATATTTGTTTGGATGGATATGAGTTTTGGATTGGATTAATAGTCTAATAAAATTATTAATTTGATATTTGGTTAAACAATTGAAGTACGGATTAACAATTCTTTCGGATATCGTATCCCACATATGATGAATTATTTAATCCCATAGAAAAAGATGAGATATAAATTAAAGGACTAAGGCCTAGTTTATGGGTTGGGTTTGAGTTGGGTTTGAAGTGATGTGTTAGAGAGGTGATGTGACTTAGGATAGTGACTTTTTGACTTTTTGTCTTTTTTCGATCATGCCAAACTTGACCTAAGTTAAAGTCTGAACTATTAATTTCTCCTTATAATTCTAACACAATCTAAACATAGAATAAAATATACAATCTAAAAAAATTTCGTAATCCTAACCCTATTAATCGTTCATCCAAGATAGCGTTTTCCACCACAAAAACAAAACAATATGGAAGAGAATGTATAGGACTTGAACACGTGGATGATGCACACTTTTATCTATAATAGTGTTTGGCAAAAAAACAAAAGAGAATAATAGTTTGGTAGGAGAGGGGAAAACAAAGATAAAAAGAAGGGATGTAGTGGTATTTATTTTGTTTTCTGTTTGGAAAAGCTTATGGGTACATTTACATACTATTTACATTTTATTATAAATTTATATAATTTTATCACAAAATTTTATAATATTAATTATAAAATACATAATTTTATTAAAAATTAACGCAACAAAAAATATTATAACTAATGAAATACTTAACGTAATAAAAAATTATTATAACTAAAAAATATAAATTAACGTAATTTCCAATGTCCTCTAAAGAGGAGAGTGAGAAAAAAGTTGCAAAATTATTTTTTAACTTCTCATGAAATTGTAAAACACTTCTAAGCATACAACATGCATTTTCATGACAGACTTCGGATTATTAACCCTATTCTATGGAATTGGAGGTTATTATTGGTATTTTACAAAAATAATAAATCATGAGAATTTTTATATAATTTTATAAATTTAATCTTAATCAATTAATATTATGACAGATGTACGGGGAGGAAATAATTCTCCTCGTATAATCCTGTTGACCAAGTCCACGCTCCTCCGTACGACGTCGCTTTATCACCTGAAAACACAAGCGTGAGCTAGCCGGCGGGTGTGTGCCGGAAACCTCTCCGATGCCTAAGTCAGTAAGCTTGACAAATAGACAAAGTTTTATGTTCTCAGAAAGAATTGTGTTCAATTACCTCCTCCAAGGTGGTGCTTGTGAGCTTTTATAGGTTTCGAGTGGCATAATCCTAGTAGGACTTTTATTTCTCCATGCAGAGTCCTCCTAGGATTCATACTCCTAAGGATAATATGTGAGTCATACTTTTAAAATAATTATGATTTATAAAAATAATTTTATAAATTTACAACATTATTGATTCAAGAGCGATTTTATGGAGTAAGAAGTGTCACTTGGAACCAGTGAGAGAGGTCCGATGTCACCGATTTTGCATTTGATATTTTATTCCAACAATGATAGAGACTCCTTTTTAGAGGATCCTATAATTTTCAAAATGATTCATATTATTTATGATATAAACTCTACACATATATAAATAAGATGCTGTTTGGGAAGTTTGTTTTTTATTTTTATTTTTTTTTTTGATTTTTTTTTTGATAAAAGACAAATTGGTTACAAAACCAAAAAAAAAAAAAAAAAATTCAAACAAAATATCACATCAAACCCCATAATCATTTTACTTTTTCTCTCACAAACATCACATCCAACCACAAAAAAATTTTTTATTTGCCTAAAAAAAATAAAAATAAAAATGGATATGCCAAAATTCAAAAAAAAAAAAAAAAAGGTTGAGATTATTTTGGGGTCGCGGGGTGGGGGGCACGTAATGGTCTTTTAGCTAGATATTCCCCGCCGAGGATCGGGGTGGGGACAGAGAATTTTATCCGCGGGATCGGAATGGGAGGAATCCCCGACCCCGCCGCAACCCGTTTGTTTATTCCTAAAAACTTATTAACCAAACAAATTCTCTTTTTCAAATCAAATTTAAAAATCATAAACTCAAAATATAATTTTTCATACACCAAATCATAAGTTTAAAATTAAACCAAACACAACTTTAACTTTTTTAATTTTTTTTTTGATTTTTTAAAAATATATATAAAAAATTAAAAAACATAATCATAATTTAAATAAATTTATAAATTGACTTATTCCTCTTCATCTTTTCAAGAAAGAAGAAAGGACCATTTATTTGAAGATCAGGCCTCTCCATTCCCCCACTCCACTGCACACACTTGAAAATATATAAATGGGGTGGTGTGCGGGGTGGCAATGAATTTTTCAGTCAAGATTTGGTAATAATAGAAAATTGAAAATGAGTTGAAGTTTTTTTGGAGGATTCTATAATTTTTTTAAAATTGATTTATATATTTATGATGTGGTGAGTGGGTGTTTGGGAAGTGGGTTTTCTTGTAAGTTTTTTTAGTTACAGAATATTTATTGGAGAAATTTTTGTTTTTGTGTTTGGAAAGATAGTAGT
>NW_021024646.1:432961-605298 GCF_004153795.1 Camellia sinensis
AGCCCACCCCAACCTCACACCATGCACTCGCGCCCAAGCCCAGCTCGCCCGACTGATTGGACGGACAACGGCGGCGGCGCGCGCGTGTGGTGATTTTTGGGTCCAATGGGTCTAGCCCATTTTGCCCATAACCTCTCCCTCTAAAACACTTGGGTACCCCTTGGGGCACACCCCAAGTATCTCACCCTAAGCCTTATAAACCCTTTCAAAACCTCCCACCAAATCAATGTGGGACAAGCCTTATTCAAACCTTTAAGGAATTTCCACCAAAACTCTATTTTCATGGTGCACACTTTGGCTTCAATTTCCCATTCACTCGGTAATGGTTTTGAGCAACCAAATATACCACGTGAATCACAACGCAGCATAAAACGCGTTACCACTTTGACCCGAGTAAATCGACACTCGGGGCTCACCTAAAAAATAGACCAAACTTGAAAAAAAATTCTGATTTTACTCAGAATTTTTTCCACCATTTCCAACATTTTTCACCTCCTTCAATCTCTATATGAAATTGGAATAGAAATATGCTATGAATCATAAAATATATTTCAATTTAATAATATGTGAGTCGTACTTTTAAAATAATTATGATTTATAAAATAATTTTATAAATTTACAACATTATTGATTCGACAGTGATTTTATGGAGTAAGAAGTGTCACGAGCGTGAGAGAGGTCCCATGTCACCGATTTTGCATTTGATATTTTATTATAACAACGATAGAGACTCCTTTTTAAGGATCTTATAATTTTTAAAATGATTCATCTTATTTATGATGTGAACTCCATAGGTACATAAATAAAGTGCTGTTTGGAAAGTTTGTTTTTTGTTTTTTTTTTGTTTTTTTTTCATTAAAACACAAATTGGTTACAAAATCGAAAAAAAAAAAAAATCCAAACAAAATATCACATCAAACTCTATAATCATTTCATTTTTTCCCTCACAAATATAACATCCAACCACAAAAAAACTCAATTATCTTTCCAAACACAAATAAAAATTTCTCCAATAATATCCTACAACTAAAAAAAACTTACAAAAAAATCCACTTCCCAAACACCCACTAAGTCTCACACATCATAAATAATATAAATCAATTTAAAAATTATTGAATCCCCCAAAAAAAAAAAAAAAAATTCACTCATTTTCCATTTTATTATTACCAAATCTGACTGAAAATTCAATGCCACCCCGCGACACCACCCCATTTATATATAGAAAATGTCTCGTAACTCAAATTTTGTGACTCAAAAGTGGCTCAAATGGCCAAAACGACGTCGTTTTGGCCATTTTTATGTTGTTTTGTACTCAAAACGACGTCGTTTTAGCCATTTGAGCCAGTGGAGTGAGGAATGGAGAGGCCTGATCTTCAAATAAATGTCCCTTTCTTTCTTGAAAAGATAGGAGGGAAAAGTCAATTTATTAATTTATTTAAATTATATTATGTTTTTTATTTTTTGGGGCAGGGGATTACACTCCCGATCCCCGATCCCCGAAGGTATAAAATTCTCTGTCCCCACTCCCGATCCTCGGCGGGAAGTCCATTACCCCCCACCCCCGTCCCCTAACGGGGATCGGGTTTCCCCGACCCCGAAAAATCTCCACCTATTTTTTTTTTTGAATTTTACATATCCCATTTTATTTTATATTTTTTAAGCAAATAAAAATAATATATATAAAAGTATAATCTAACAATGTCTAAACATAAACATCTAAATGACAACATAACAAACAAGATACAAACTAACACACACACCACATAAAATAAAAATAAAAAATAAATCCAATCAACACTTGTTTTTTGCTTTAAAAAAAAACATCAATCGTGAATTTTGCAAAGTAACATGCACAACCAACATTATTAGCTTAGTTAACTTCTAAATTCAATAGGTATCTCTAAAATTCCTAGAGAAACATACACGCGCGCGCGCGCACACACACATATATATATATATATATATGGAGAGAGAGAGAGGGGTGTAATAGTAATTTCAGTTTAAAACGAAAACTGGGATAGGGAGAGGCCGGGGCCGGGGAACCTATCACCTTCTCTCGCTCGAAAATTGTCAGGGATTCATTTTCAAATACCATCCCCAACCCGTCGGTGGTATTTTTCGAGAAAAAACCATTCTAATCGAGGTTAGGAGGTCGAGTCCCTATCGAGTTGGATTCAAATTGCCATCCCTAATGAGTTTAACACTAATCTTAAAATGAATTTGTTAAGATTCTTTATAGTCAAATTGAAGCTTAAAACAAGCATAAAAGAATAGATCAGAAAGCAATAGCTGGAGTAGTCAATTCACACAGGGTCGTCGTTTGGGGAAACGACTGGCCAGACGTCTAATGGGACGACCGACGGTCCAATTTCTGCCTAGTTCTACTCCGTTTCTATTTTTTTAAAAAAATTTGTGTACATTGTAAACATTTTTGGATTGCCTATATATACGAAAATGACAAGTTATTTGGTCATTTATTTGAAAATAACAAAAAAATAAATAACAACTGATTTGTGACAATAATTTTTAAAAAATATAAATATATATATATATATATAATTCTAAATAATTCTAATGAAATATACAATCAAAAGTAATCTTAAAGCACTAGTTCAATATATTTGTTTGAAAAAAATAATACTTTTTTTGTAATATTTTAAATAGAAAATATTTTCAGAATTTTTTAATTTTGTAAATAAAAAAATTATTTTTTTCAATAATTATTTTTTTAATTGAATTTTAAAAAAAATTTAGTTACGAGCTTTGTACAGAATTTTCATAGGATTGAGTTGTGTGTTTGGTTATGGGTTATAATTATTTGAATTATAAGTTTTGAAATTTTTTTTCAAAATTCATAACCAAATAATTTTTTTCATTTTAAAAATTCAAAATTAAATTCAAAACTTTTTTCAAAATTTATAATTAATAAATTTAAAATATAACTCCACACTCAAATTATAATTTTTAAACCAAACCAAACACAACTAACTTTTTCGGACTTGTTTTCTTGGACTCCAATTGTGACTGAGTCTACGCACTCAAATTATAATTTTTAAACCAAACCAAACACAACTAACTTTTTCGGACTTGTTTTCTTGGACTCCAATTGTGACTGAGTCTACGCACTCAACTCTATGTGAGCCCCCAAGTTAGGAATGAGGATCCTCTCCTTACAGCTCTCATCCTTGCGTCCGTCCTTACAGGCTTTCGGGTCTATTTTTAGGTCCAATTTTGATAATCCGAACCGTTCATATTTTATGATTTATTCAGTATATCATACCTGTAAAAAATCAAGTTGATCGGATATCAAAAAGTATGTGTTCGGAAAACTGTTTATTAAATTCTTTAAAAAATAGTTTTTAGTTCAATTTTTCGAACACATGCTTTCTGATATCCGATCAACTTGATTTTTTACAGGTATGATATACTGAATAAATTATAAAATATGAACGATTCGGATTATCAAAATTGGGCCTAAAAGTAGACCCAAAGGCCTACAAGGACGGACGCAAGTACGAGACTGCAAGGAGAGAACCTTGGCTCCCAAGTTAGGCCCACTCCTCATTAATCTTTCGCCCATAGTGGACCTCCCTTGACCGCATTTGTAAAAGGCATCAGTGTCCTTGAAGTTTGAACAGTTCAAGACCACCACCACCCACCACGTAACCCCCTAATGATTACATAAAGAACACTCCTACATTTTGAATTTATTTTATTTTATTTTTAAATTTCATTTCTCACTTAGATATTTTTACATGTACATTTTGTTTTATAATATAAAAGTACATATATTATTTTATTTTCGTTTCTCACGTAACTCCCTGGTGGTTGTGTATAGGATAAGGGTTAGTATAATTCTGATTAATTTGATTTGAGGTAAAATTAAAAATAAATTAATTCATTTAAATTATAGAATCAAGTTGAATCAAACTATTTAAATACAGTTTGATTTAATTTGGAATTCTAATTTCACATAATCTATTCACAAAGAAAAATCATATAATATTTTTATTTCAATATTAATCTATCTATGATTCTTTTAAACATGAACATGCATATTGTTTTACCATTAATTTAAACAAATATAATATTTTTAGTAAATAAATATATTGTTCAACATATAAAAAGTATAAAAACTCCTATCAAACAAACATTGTCTGTGGCAACAACAATTACAAAACTAAAATAAAAAAGCAACAATAATAAAAACAGCACTGCTTCATAGAAATAACTTCATGATATGCATCAGTCGTGTATGGTATGTAGTTTAAGTTATATATGATTTGGATTGATTCTAATACAGAACCATGAATTGAAATTTGGAACCGATCCGTAGGAAACGGTTCCTCAACTTTCCAATCCATAACCGAACTACAGATTCAAAAAATCAAACAAAACATACCGGATTGGATTGGACCAATTCAATTTGCGGATTTTACGAATTCCTTACTCAGCCCTAATATAGGATTGAGAAAATGGCCTGTCGGTCCGAAGCCTGACTAGGCTCGGCTCGACCTCTCCTGTGGGCTAAGGCCTGGACCATGGTTTTTCAGTCCCCGACCCAGCCCACTGGCCCGATCAAGGCCCTATTTGAGGCCCAGCTTGTGTGGCGCCCGACTTTATTTTCAAACTATTTTGGTGAAAAAAAAATTTAAATCTGTCTCGCCCGACCCTCTAGCCTGCCCGAGGCTTGATTATCCCTTAGGCCTGAGCTTGGATCTAAGCCAAGATTTCATAGAAATGGTTCGGCTCGACCTGGGTTGATTTTTGGTGAGAGCCCGATAGGCCCGAGGGCGGATTAGCTTGAACTTGAGCCCAAACTAGTTAGGTCAAGCGAAAATAATACCCCTAGTTTGTAGCACCCTTTATGGTGTGAGATCTTAGGTTAAATTCTTATATAGAGGAATTTGATACCCTTTATGATGGTTAATTTATTTCAGTCAAAGAATTATACAAAAAGTCAAAGATTTCCATTTCTGTCTATTTTTAATACATATTTTCATAAAAGTCCAAAAAATAATCGTGAGCGTACTAATTTTGTTCACTTTAAAATTTAATCAAAAAAATAAAAAATTATTAAAATAGCATATTTTCAAACCAACCCTTAGTGGTTGTTAGATTTGGTGGTTAGTTTGTTTCCCCCCTATTATGAGGTTGTACTTTGAGGTTTGGATTGTTGGGCTTCAGTTTTGTTGATTTTTTAACTATTATAGATTAGTGTTCTATTTTCTTAAACACAGATTAGTGATCTATTCGATAATATAAATATTTCTCATAATTACACTCTTAACTATTGACAATTTTTTATTTTTTTTTTCACACAATAACTACTAGTAAATATATATGACTAATTATAAACCCCAAGGGGGTTGGTTTACTGGTCAATTGTTGAAGTCTCGGAAGTAGCCCTCTTGATTTGTGAATCCACGAAGAATGGAGAAATGTATCATATGCATCGTTACGTATGTTTGTAGTAAACATTACGTAATTTTTTAGGGCAAATTACATATACACCCCTCGAGGTTTGGCTAAATTACAAATACCCCTGAGGTTTGAGAAATTACGAATTCCCCCCTGAATGCTATATTTGCATAAGAAATTAGGGGGTAATTTGTTATGAAATATAAACCTCAGGGGGTAAATTGTTATGAAAATACAAACCTCAGGGGGCGAGATGTAATTTCCGAAACCTCAGGGGTATCTGTAATTTAACCAAACCTCGAGGGGTGTATATGTAATTTGCCCAATTTTTTAGTATTAAAAAATAAAGTTACGTATTTTATGACATAATTTTTATCCAAATGTTTTTTAGCAAAAAAATGTGTAATATTATCACAAAATACGTAATTTTATTTCTAAATCACAAATAGTCAAAAAAAAATATTACATTTATCAAAAAAATATATAAAATATATCACAAAAATACAACTAAGGTGCATATGATTCACACTTTTCAAGAAGTATATACCATAGCATTATCATGAAGATTGCCAAAAATCATTTTTTTCTTACATAAGACGAAATTGACGAAATTTTGAAAGGTTGTTTATTTAAAATTAAAAAAAAAGAAAAGAAAAGAAAAGTATGATATGTATCAAAAGTTATGCTTGAAATTCATTGACTTAGCCTGTGTTTGGCAAGTGAGTTTGCAGGTTTTTTTGGCTATTTTAGCCACAAAAAATAAAATAGGCTATTTTAGCCATAACAAACAAAACATCACATCCAACCCATAATCATTACATTCTTCTCTCACAAAAAAACTCAAAAAAGCCAAAAAGTCAAAAAGCCCTTCCCAAACCAAGCTTTTAAGCCCAGGCTAAAATAGCCAAAAAAGCCAAAAAGTCAAAAAGCCAACCCACTTCCCAAACAGAGGCTTAAAGTGGTGGTGGGATCTCGATGAAAAAAAAAAAAACCAAAAAAACATAAAATAAAATAAAAGAAAGTGGTGGTGGGATCACCTCTGGTCAAGCTATTGAGATTTTGCTTAAAAGTAATATATATTAGGGTTAAATGTATTTTACCCGTTGTAGTTTGCAGTTAGAGTATTTTACCCTTATCGTTCAGGTATAATTAAAAACAGGGTAATTACGTGTAGATCTTAATAAGTGAATTTATTGTTTAATAGGTCTTATGAAAAAAATTTATCATAAAAAAATGTTACTAATTATAAGTTTTAGTGACAATTTATAAAAATCAAGATAAAAAAAGTCACTAATTATTAATTTTTAGCAACATATATAACAAATTGTCATAAAAAAATTATTTTATCAACAATTTTACGAAGACTTATTTTCAATAGGACTTGATGGGAATTAAGTCCAACCATTAAGACATGTGATTTTAGAATAAAGTGTTATATTTAATTTTTTTTATAACAAAAGGTGTCTTACACACAATTTTTTAGAGTGGGTTTTGTTTTTTAAAAATTTAAAATGAATTTAATACAACTAAATGACAATTTTACCCCATTTTGTCTAAACCTAAAATTAAATTATTATGTTAAGTAAAATAAAATAAATTAAATTAAAATATAATTAAGAATTGATCTAAAATATAAAATATAATTAAGAATTGATTTAAAATATAATTAAATAAAATACAAAATAAACAATAATCAAATTGATCTAAAATGTAATTAAATTAAAATTAGATTAAAATGTTAGAAATTATAATAAATAATTAAGAAATTAGGATTAATTGTGATCTAAAATATAATTAAATTAAAATTAGATTAAAAAGTTAGTAATTACAATAAATAGTTAACTATTAAGGATTAATTTTGATCTAAAATACAATTAAATTAAAATTAGAATAAAAATTTAAGAATTTTAATAAATAGTTAAGAATTTATAATTAATTGTGATTTAATTGAATTAATACTAGACATTATAAATTATGTGTATGAGAGATAAGAGAGAGAGAAAATAACAAAAGATATAGGATTTGGGGATATTATAATCATTTCATATCTATAATTAACAGTTGTATTTTAATCTAAAACCAGATGAGGGACATATGACTATTTTTAAAAGATAAGGGATAAAGTGTTATCTGGCTATACCACAGGGGGTAAAATGGATTTTGTCCTATGTATTATACTTTCAATCAATTTAAACTAGCTTAGTTGGTCACTCTTATATAGATTGTTTATTTTATTTTCTTATTATGACTATTATTTTAAAATATATCGGAACTTCCTTTGTTTCATAATTTGGCTAAAAATATTAGCTGGCCTTTCATGCTTGTAATTTAATTGAACAATTGATATGCAGAGATTGTATGAATTGGGTGGTCGAAAATTCGTGTTAATGTCGCTGAATCCAATAGGGTGTAGTCCAATGGTGAATGCAAGGCTACCAATGAGAAAGGGCTGTGCACAAAAGCTGAACTTGGCAGCTCATCTCTTCAACACCCATTTGAAGTCTTTGGTAGATCTCATCAAGCCTCACATGCCTGGCTCTAACCTGGTGTATGTTAACTCTTACAAGATCATTAGAGATATCATCAAAAACCCTACTTCCAAAGGTAACTGTATAACTACCAATCTACTATTCTCTACTCAAGTTAGCCTTTGAAAATAAATATTTGGGAAAAAAAATATGAGATAAATGGGAAATGGTAAAAAATAATTGAAGATCAATAAATTGCAAGTGAAAATTGAGAACCGTGTCACTAAAGTACATATATATCTCACTTGCACAACATTGATTTGTGATTGTTTTCTCTTTTTTTTTTTCTTTTTTTTTCTCATGTTCTAACATATATGAATTTCATGATGATTTGCAATTATTTTTTCCGTTTGACATATTCTAACATATTTAATACATTTCTTTCAATTTATTTTATCTTATTTTATTTTTTGGGTTTGTTTGTTTTGGAGTTTTTTAAAAATGGATTCAAAAAATGTTAGGTCGTTTTCGAGAAGAACCAAAAGGAAGTTCATCTTCCATTCTCCAGATTGTAAAAAAACAAAAAGCCATCTTTTTTTTTCTTTCCTTTTTGATTCGATCTCACCATGTCTTATAACTGTTTGAGGGTTTTAGATAAAAATGTTATAAAAAAAAAAGAGAAAAAAAAAGAGAGAGAGAATAGCATCTTTATTTGAATTAGGGGTGTTTGTGGATTGGGTTTAGTCGGTCACCTTCCATCCGCCATTCGTTCAAACTTAGGCAGATTAAAAAAAATCAATTTGCATCCGTTCGTTTAGTTAGCAAATGTGAATTGAGCGATCCGTGTAGATTGACAGTGGATGCATATTGATTTGGCGATTTGAGCTTTATTATTTTATGCGCTCTCTCTCTCTAATAACTATTTTAGAGTAATTTTTTTATTATTTGGGATCTTATTTGAGTCTAAATTTTTTATATTTTTTTATAATTAAAATACAGATCAAACTTTCATATTTCATAAATAGCTACTAATATTATTACTAAATAAAATGTCATTTTTTTAACATACAAAGTATAGAAACATGCCATCATTTTCTTAAGAGGGGTTGGCGGATCGGGTTGTGTCAGGTGTCTCTGCAGATTTAGAAAATCTCCATCTGCATCTGTCTGCCCATACCATCGAACTACTTAAAACTAGGTGCATTGGGTCGGATTAGTTGGTTTTGGTCGATCGATTGCGTCCGTGAACACCCCTAATTTGAATACCATTTATTAACCAATTTTTTGAAAATTCTGTTTATGATAGTGCTACATTTACCATACATTTCTTTGTTCCATTCATTTAAATCCCCAAACAACTCAAGAAATTGTAATATAATAACATCTGGCCAATATTTTTAACTATTATCAATGAGGGTAATATAATGTAACTTTATGTTTTTCAGGTTTTAGGGATGCTAGCAATCCTTGTTGTGAAGTAGCATCAATAAGTGAAGGTGGAAGTGGAGTTTTATGCAAAAGAGGAGGGACAACATGTGCAAATAGGACGATCCTCGTGTTTTTTGATGGGTTGCATCCAACAGAAGCAGTGAATGATCTGATTGCAAGAAATGCTTATGCTTCCAATCTCCAAACTCAAGTTTATCCCATTAATGTCAAACAACTAGCTCAAATTTAGGTTTCTTCTCCTCTAATAAGTTGTGTTGGTTTCTCCCAATCTTGAACAATGTATGCTTAGTTGGTACCATGGTTAATTATCAATGTATCTCTCTCCCTATCTCTCTCTACAAAAGGCAATAAGGATTTTTCTCTTCAATCCTATAAATGGACTGGAGGTTCCACTTAACGGGTTGCTATCAATTTAGGACCTTCATTGATGATTGAATTCGTTCCTTTTATACGATTTGTTAAGTAAATCATTTATATAAAAATTTAGGTTTATTGAATATCTATAGCTATTTAATTGAATTAAATTTGTCAAAAAAAAAAAAAAAAAACATTGACTACTCTAAAATTTTTAAAAAAACTTATTAATTATATTTTTAGTACAAATATGATCTAATCGAGTGATTACCGATATCCAAATAACTTAATTTTTTCTCCTCCACAAACTAATGATAACCAAATGATAAACCGAATTTTTTTTAATACCGAAATCATGTGATTTTAAAATATATTTTCCAAATCCAAAAAGGTTTGGAATTTATTTTTTAAAATTCATACATTATTTTTAAAGTCGTTTCTTTAAAACAAAACTTCACTTGGGGTGCTATTTGTTTTGAGGGATTGAGCTATAGAATTGGACTAATAATCTATCCGGACTAATAATCTGTTGTTTGATTCAAAAATTTTACACCAGACAATTAATCCCAAATCTATTGGACTATTTGGGCATGTTTGATTAGGTGGATTAGAGTATGGGATTGTGATTATTAATCCGTGAACTCAATTATCTTATATTTGTTTTAACATTTTGGTTTAGGATTATTAATCCAATAGATAATTAATCCAACAAATTTGTAGGATTACTAGTAATGGAGTAGGGGTGGGATTATTAATCCAATGGATATTAATCCAATTGGATAGTGAATACCACACTAATTTAACAGGATTATTAATACTTTACTATTAATCTTCTGAATCAAACATGACCTTTCTGTCTTATGGGAGGGGTGGGGCACAAATGGGGGATAAGAGGGATATGGGATTAGTTGGCAAAATGACCATTTTGACCCTCTACTATTTAATTGTGTATTATATTTAGTAAAATTTAATAAAATTTAAATGTCTCAATTTAAAAATAAAATAATCTATTTAATTTTTATTGGTGTTTTATTTATTTAATTTTTTAAAATAATCTTTTATAGATATTTTATTGATGTTTTATTTTAAAATTTTGTTTATATTTTATTTAATTTTATTATTTAAATTTTAATAGATGTTTTATTTGATTTCATTATTTAATTATTATTTTTTAAAATAAATTTATTTAAAATTTTAATTAAAAAATAACATATATTTTTATTTAATTTTTAAAAAAATAAATTTATTTAATTGTGTAAAAAAAATAAAATAAATTTTTATTTAATCTAGTTAAAAATAATTAAAATATTAAAGATATGTTTAATATTGCTATTTCTTAGTAAATAATTAAAAATGATAAAATAGTCATTTGAGCATTTATCTTTTTCCATAATATCTCAAACAAGCATAAGATTCATATTCTATCCAACTAAATAGTTATTTCCTGACACCTGATCCCATGACTAAACAAACATGAGATACAAATTCAGTCTAACTAAATAATTCAGAAATAATGTATCCTAGAACTAACAGTCTAGTGGATACCAATCCCCTCTTATATAATCCATCCAAATAAACACATTCTTGTTGTATAACTTTTTGAAGTTATATTTTGACAAAATGACAAAAAACTCATACACAAGAAATAAAAAGCAAAAATAAAAAGGAAAATCTCGAATCAATGATATAGTATTTTTTCTATGGAGTGTGAGTTTGTGCTTCTTCTTCTTTTTTTTGTTTTGTTTTGTTTTATTTTTTTAGTGTAAGCCTTTTATGTGGGTCAGATTTGCACAAAAAATATTTCCATGTAATTTATTTTTTTTTAATCTGTTCCATTCATATGCAATTCTCCCCCTCAAAAGAAAAAAAATAAACACAGAAAAATAAAACATGTAATCATTCAAAAAATACTAGTAGTTCCGTCATAAACTTTAAACAAAGTCAAGTATGGAACTAATTAAATACACATTCTAAATTTTAGAAGGTTGTATTGACATTTTTTTTTTTTTTAATCAACAGTAGAATGTTAGTATATTAATAAAGTTATGTTACAACTTAAAGGAACCGCCATTGATCCATTAGTTCAAATCTTAGAACTTTCAATCACCATATCCTACGACATGGTTACATGCCATTCGACCACAAAAGCCTCGGTTATATTGACATAATTTAAACATAAATTTTGTTAACAAATGTCTCACGACACCTGTAAATAAATTTGAAATAGTTGTCCACACTTCACAAAAATACTATGGTGTCAAATATGTATAATTATTTTAAATCTTATTAATTAATATTGTTAAAACACTTGTAAACAAAATCTTTAAAACATTCCTCGTTTGTTTTGGGAGATAGAATGGAGGGGATTGATAGTGAAGGGATTGATAGTGAGGGGATTAATAGTGAGAAATTGTTAAATTATTTTTATATAAAATAATAAAACAAATAAAAAATATAAAAATTAAACATTAATATTTTAAAAAAATTCCCAATATATAAAAAATAAAAAAAATAAAAAAATTCTAATCCCCTCACTATTTTTCTAATACCATTTCTACTTCCTCCTTACTAATCCCTCTTCCTCCTCCTTACTAGTCCCAAGGGATTACTAGTCCCCTCCCTATCTCTCAAAATAAACACCTCATTCTCAATCTCCTCCTCACTATCAAACCCAATCCCCTCCCTATAACTCCAAACAAACGGGGCCAATACAACACACAATTGGGGCCATTGCTATAATTAATTCAAAACTTTATATCGGCCTACTAAAAGAAATGGTACAACAATTTTGATATTTATATTCGGTGTTATTACTCGATCAAATATATATATAAGTGATATTATAAATTTAGAATGAATTTTACAATAAATTCATTCAATCTCCATATTTTAGGGAAAAAAATTGAATTGTTTTTCTTCTAAATTTTCAGACTAACTTTTTTATATGAAAGGGATTAAAAACTCAAAATTATTTATTCATAAATAATAATTAATAGTTAAAATTCATTTCACTCATAAACCTTCATCAATTTAATCTTTACTACATAAATTGATTATGGATAAATTTTGAGATCATAAATATGAGTTTCTATGGCCATTTCCTATTTATATTTCATTTTCAACTTTACCTGCAGCCATGTTTGATTTGCTTTTCAAAAAATTTTCTAAAAAATTAAAAATTAATTTGGTGAAAGAAATGAAAATATTTTATAATACTTTTCATTTTTATATAATTTTATAAGAGATCAAAACTAATTTTAAAAAAAATTAAAAATATTCTTTTAATATTTATTTCAAATTAATTTTTATTTTTTAAAAAAGAAATTCTGAAAATTTTTTTTTGAGAAACAACCAAACAAGTCCAGTCTCAAGATTCCCACGTCAAAAAGAAAAAGCATAGAATAATGCACTAGAATATCTGAATTCGGCTCCTTTTCCGATAGGGTTGTCATTTGGGTACAAGGAAGGAGAAGTTATTGATTGGTCTCAAACAATATCACGTAGCGTTATTATGATATTATTAGGGTGGGTATAGGTTGATTCCGGTTACAGAACTTTTAATTTATCATTTGTTTGTTAAATTGACAGATTAAAGAAAAATTAATCTGTATTTGTCTGTCAATCTGGTAGATATGAATTGAGTAGATTGGAGGATGAATGTGAATCAACTTAGCGATTTAAAATTTTAAAAATTTTCAACATAATTCAATTTGTATACTTTTTCAAATATATGTATATATATATATTACAACTAATAATTTTAAAAAGTATTACAATTATTGCATGCCTTATCCAAAGAAAAAAAGTTTAAAACTTTAGAATATTGCAATCACTACATGCATTATCTACATATTACAATCACAGTATGTCTCATCCACAAAAAGTATTACAATTTTTAAAATATAAAAACAATTCAAACTACCAAACAGTAGTAGAGATTGTATGCCTCTGTATTGTTACATTTATATCTATTTTTGAAAATAAAAACCAACCAGCATATATCATCTTTTTTATTTATTATTTTTAGAGTTAGGTTTAAAAACCAAAAAAATATAGATAAATAATATATTTATTTTTTTCAATTTAAAAAATATATTCAAGTTGAAAACTCGTTTTCAACAGAATATATTCAATAGAATATTTAAACTCTTTTTCAATTGAAAATACAAATAAAATATCTAAATAAATTGAAAATACAAAGTCTTTCAAATTAGTAGGAGTGTTCGCAGTTGCGGCCAAAGAAATCTTAAATCTACCATCCGTCTAAAATTAGGCGGATTGAAAAAAATCAAAATGCGGGTCAAGACTACCGTCCGCTCGTCATCATGCATCCGTTCAAAATGCGACAGATTGATTCGCTTCAGTCAGTTTCCGCAAATCAATATATCCGCTACTTAACTTTAGATATTATAATTAGTTAAAAATATTAAATTTATGTTGAATGAAAGAAAAATATGAAAAAACATAATGAATTATAACGGATAAGGGACATAATTTCTTAACGGGTCAAGACTAGCTAATAATTTTCCACGAGTGGGTGGATGTATCCATCATGGAGAATTTTAATAATTTTTCACAAGTGGATGTATCCATCATGGAGAATTTTATAATATACTCGGATATATATGTATATATATGCTCCTAAATTGTGCTGCTTCAATATATACATATAGAAGCATTTAGACATGGAGGATTTTATGATATACTCGGGCGTTCAGTTGAGGGATTCTCTGTGCGGCGTTGGTGGGTTGTACAAAACGATGTTATTTGTGCTGCTTTAAAAAAATATATCGATAGTGTTACATGTTTTAATTATTATAATAATTAATATATTAATTATTATATTATTATTGATCTTATTTATTATATAAATTATAAATATTATAAAAAATTTAAATTATGTTATATCATCAATTGATATACTAATTAGTACACTAATTAACATATATAACATTATTCAAATATATATTTATTATAGTTTTAAAAATTATAAATGCTCTAATGTTAAAAAAATTTACTTAACAGAATTTTTTTAAAAATAAAATTTTTAACTGTTCTCTTATAGAACAATAAAATTTTCTGAATTGTTAATTGAAATATATTTATAAATCATTAAAAATTGTTAATTGATTTGATGATTTATTAATAAAAGAGACGATTTGTTATGAAATTAAAAACCTTAACGATGGAATGTAATTTTTAAAATCACAGCAGACGATTCGTATTTTAATCAAATCTTAGAGGTGTATTTATAATTTATCCTAAAAAAATCTAATGCTTCTCTCCTAAGATATTCTATTAATACTTTGATATTATAAGCTTTAGTGTATAATTCCTTTTAGTACTTAAATAATTTAAAATTCTGAACTTTTGTAATATATATAAATGACTTCTCTTATCTTACATTTTTCTATGTGTGAAATCAATCCCATAAAAATAAAAATATTTGATATTAATAGTGGCCCGGTCTTCACAACAGAGATGTTGCCAGTGAGTATGAAAGTGGACTTGTCATGCATCGTTGGTGTGAACTTTTTCCATGGCAAGTGAGTTGTCATTGACCACCAGAGTGAAGACATTTTTTTTTTTTTATAATAGGTGTGACCCAAGTTCAAATTTTGCGGGGAGTGAAGCGCTGGTCTTTTCAGTAGCGTATTTCGGTGATTTTGTTCTGTACTCCGTTCAAAATTTGAATTCGTATGTGGCGTCTAGTTGAGTTTCGTTGGTGTCTCGACGGTAGATCTCTTTTTTTATAAGTTGGATTAAATCATGTTGATAATCGATTAGGCATATGATTAGGCATTTTGGCTCAACTCATATTCACTAGCGACATGTAGCTAGCCTTCAACGCTAGGCAAAATGTATTCAATCATTATGATTATTTCCCTCCATCTATGTTATTGACGTGACATTCTATAAAATTAATAGTATTTGGATAAATAGCTAAAATAAAGAGCATGGTTGGAGTAAAAACATAAAATAGTTGATAGGCAGAATAAAATATATAATATTTAGATAGGTAAAATGCCTACTACCGTTGGAGATGCGCTAAGTCGAAGATTCGCAAGCACAGAAAAATCCACAAAATGTTGCAACTAGCCGACAAAACAACTCTAGATGAAGATGTGACGGATTTTGGTCGCCTTTGATAGAGGCCTCTCATTGGATAACCACTAAAAACAAGAAAAAACTTCACTTTATATTTATAAATAATTTTTTTATATCAATTATATAATTAAAATTAGGAATAATTACAAAAAAAAAAAATCCTAGGATTTAGCATATTTTTCACATTAAATTTCAAAATTTAAATTTTAACAATTTAAATTCTAAATTTTTAACTGTTTCTCAATGTTGACCCTCTGTCTGTTTCCGTTTGTTTCTGTTAACTTTTTACACTTGTTTGATACATATCTCACTTTTTGATTCATCTATAATTATTATAATTATTTTATTCCAAAATTATTCTAACACTTTCTCTATTCTCACTCTCTTCTCTCTTCTCAACCTCTCTTCTCTTCCCTTTGTCATTAATCAGTCCTTTTTTTTTGATCAAGTGCTTTTCCCTCTCTCTCACTTTCAAAGTTTGCCGGCGAACAGGTTCGTCTGATCCCCACTACCGATTGCCACCTTGCACAGCCACCCGTAACTCTACATAAGTCCCACACTCTCTCTCTCTCACTCTCTCTCTCTCTCTAATCGCCGTCCTCCTCCACCATTCGTCTCAACTGTGGTAGAGGCGACGGACAAACCATTGATCGCCACAATCTCATCATAAGAGATGCCAGATACATAGGCAAATCCTTCCATTATCCGTTGTGCACTTCTCAACCACCGCCTATAGCTCCGATTCCCTACAATCATCTCTATCATTGCAAGAGCTGAAAATGCTCTTTCTCCAATTCCAATTTAGATGATCAAATAATTATGTGATCTTAAGGTTTTGGGGAAGAAGGAAAGGGGTTATAGGGTCTTAGGGTTTTGGGGAAGAAGGAAAGGGTTTTGGTAGTGCTTTTCTCCCTTGTTTTCTTACTCCGGCGTGCCCAGCCACTCTGGTAAACCAATTATGATCAGAGAGCGCTGATATGGATTTGAAGAAAAAGGCGATTAAGAGTTGAGAGAGAGAGAAAGAGAGAGAGAGAGAGAGAGAGAGAGAGAGAGGTGTGGAAGATTTTGTAGTAGCGTAGGGGCGGTGTGAACGAAGGTCGGCGAACTGCGCGAAGGTCAGCGAAAGGGCAGAGGTCAATGATGGGGCATCTGGAGGTCGGCGATTGTTTATCCTGAAAGAAAGAGAGAGAGAGAGAGAGAGAGAGAGAGAGAGAGAGTTGATAGAAAAAAGAAAAAGAAAAGAAAAAGAAAAGGTAATTTAGAAATAAAATAATTATAATAATTATGGACGAATCAAAAGGTGACACATGTATCAAATAAGTGTAAAAAGTTAACAGAAACAAACGAAAGAAAAAAAAAAATCAATGATCATCTCAGACACAACTTTTTTAACCAAGCGAAAATAATTAAAAAGCCAAATGACCTACTAAAATAATCTATTTTCAAACCAGGCTTTATATAATACTACTTAATTCTAAAAAAAAAAATCGAAGTTCAATGAGTTCAATTGAACCCACAATTTTATGCATAGCTCCACCCATGCACAGAAAGCAATAAGATTACACAAATGAGAAACATTTCTGCTTTTCTCTATGAAAACAAAATATTGGGAAAGGAAGGGGAAAACATCAAATGCAATCAAAAATGAATCTGAACTTGAGGAGACCTATAACTAGGACCAACCTTGTAAAAAATTAGCGCTAGTGAATCTGCCAAAGCAACCAACATGAAAACTGAACAGGACGAGTCAAGATGCAAACTTTTTTGTCAAATAATTTAAATTACCCTTTATCAAACTGATGCTGCCCTGTAAGAATATATACACTATACTTTAAAGAGCCTGCAAAGTAGGCAACAACCTTCTAACTCTCATGTATTGAGTACAAGAAGCAGAGCTTCTAACTTTGCCTTTTCACATGGAAAACAAGCATCAAGACAGCAATTTGAGCCACCTGATTACATGCAACGCAACAAACCCTAACCCACTGTACAATTTGCTCTCACAATGTACAACAAGGACACCAAAACTTCCTTACCCAAACCAGAATGACCTCTTAATAAGAATGTTCTGGTTGGGACTGATTCTTCATAGATGCTTGATTCGTTCATAGATGCTTGATCTGATGTCATTACAAGCTCCTTTTCAAATGCTTCCTTATGCTGTGTGATTTATAAGCACCAGCGAACATTTTCATTTAGATACAATCTTTTGATCAACTAAACAAAAGTTTCAATTGAACCAACAACATAAGAGGCGTAACGCACAATTATACCTTTCTAGAAATTGACCTCTTTTCCCCATCATCGGAAAGATTCTGAGATGCAACAAATGGTCTCAATGGGATTTGTTTCCCAGAGAATGATACCCTCTCCCTAGGTTTTTCCATATAGAGGTGTTGGGATGTAGAACTGTCATCTGTTTTTCGGTCATGCTCCATTGAAAAAGAAAACTTAATACGGCGTTTACCCGAAACTGTGCTGTCAACTGTTATATCATCTGGCAACTGTTATGAATAAGCTGGAGGTTCTACGTTCAGTTTTGAAAAAATGGAATGTAGAGGTCTTTGGCAATATTACTCATTCATTGAAAGCAGCGGAGGAGGAGCTCCATGCCATTGATCTAGTGGCTGAATCTAGAAGTCTTGTGGAGAATGAGGTTAAAAGAAGGAGAGAAGTTCGAAATGAAGTGTGGTCATTAAATAGGAGAGAAGAATGGTTATGGAGGCAAAAGTCTAGAGTTAACTAGAGTCTAAAAGGAGATAAGAATACAAGATTCTTTCATGTCATAGCTACAAGCAGGCAAAGTAGAAATCTGTTGAATTCAATTGAAGTGGATGCGGAGATTCATGAGGATCCACAAAAGATCAAATTTGAGGTAGCTAAACACTTTAAAAGCAGATTCTCTAAAGAGTGGAAATTTCGACCTAAACTCCAAGGTGTTTTCAAGTCCATTGGTCAAGATAATGATTCTAATGGGCTAGTCACTCCTTTTCCAAAGGAGGAGATTTGGAGAGCTATTAGAGAGAGTAATGGAAATAAGGCACTAGGACCTGACTGTTTCAACTTGTTTTGCTTTCAAAAGTGTTGGAAAGTTTTTAAAAAGGATATCTTGCAATTCTTCAAGGAATTCTATGATAATTGATGCTTAGCAAAAGGTATCAATAGCTCTTTCATCACATTGTTACCTAAGAATGAGAATCCAGGTGGTGTTTCAAATTATAGACCAATTAGCCTTATTGGATCTCTGTACAAAATTTTGTCTAAGGTTCTAACTTCTAGACTTAAGAAGGTATTGCCTAAAATAATTAGAGAATCTCAGTATGCTTTCATTGGGGTGGAGGAACATTTTAGATGGGATTTTAGTATCCAATGAAGTAGTGGATTGATGGAAGAAGAAAAAGAAGAAGGGGGTAGTTTTGAAACTAGATTTTGAAAAAGCATATGATACAGTAAATTGGGAGTATCTCTTTGATATGATGTCAAGCTTTGGCTTCCAGGATAAGTGGATTAGGTGGATGAAGGCGTGTATACAATCAGTTAGAGTTTCAGTTCTTGTTAATGGTTCCCCGACTAATGAATTCTACCCAGAAAAAAGACTTAGACAAGGAGATCCATTGTCTCCCTTTCTTTTTAATATAGTGGCTGAGGGTTTGAATATATTATTTCAAAGAGCTAAAGCATTGGAGTTAATCAAAGGTGTTGTGATTGGCCTAAGGGAGGTTAATGTCACCCATTTGCAATTTGCAGATGATACAATTGTGTTCTGTGAGGCAGAAGAGAATGACATTTTGAATGTTAAGAGAATCTTAAGGTGTTTTGAAGTGCTTTCTGGATTGAAGATTAATTTTCATAAGAGTTCAGTTTGTGGAGTAGCTGTACAGGAGGCTGAGATAAAAGTTTTCGCAAGAAGATTGAATTGTATGATCCAGAAGTTACCTTTCATGTATCTGGGTTTACCACTGGGGGCCAGCCCGAGGAGGAAAAGCACATGGTTGCCGGTAATCAATAAATTCAAGTCTAGGCTGGCATCTTGGAAAAGGAAATTACTATCATTTGGAGGTAGGTTAACACTGATCAAAGCAGTGCTATCTTCTTTACCAGTGTACTACCTCTCTTTGCTTAAATTGCCTGCAAAGGTATCAAAATTGCTGGACAAAATTCAGGCCAAAAAGATCCATCTGGTAAAATGGGAGGAGGTTACCAAAACAAAGCACTTGGGAGGTTTGGGGATTAAGAAATTGAAGGAAGTCAATGATTGTTTACTAGACAAATGGTGGTGGAGATATAGTAGTGAGGATCGTGTGTTGTGGAAAGACATTTTGATTAGTAAATATGGCAGCTCTAGAGGAAGGTGAAGACCAGATTCTGGTAGTAGTGCCCAGTGTTCAAGAGTCTGGAGTGATATTCTCAGGTTGGAACATAGCAATTCTAACCTATTTTGTTTTTTTATGGATAATTCTGCCATTCAAGTAGGGAATGGTATGAGGGTTAGATTTTGGAAGGATGGTTGGGCCACCAACAAATGCTTAAAGGAGGATTTTCCTAGATTATTTGAGTTGTCAGTAGAAAAAGAGGTCACTCTTAAGCAGATGATGGATAAAAGAAATGGCTTATCTGAATGGAAGCTGAGTTTCAGAAGGAATCTGAGAGTTTGGGAGGAGGTTGAGATGGAAAGACTACAGTCCCTTTTGCTTTCATATGACCCATCTTTATCAGAAAAAGCTGATTCATTGGCTTAGAAGGTGTCATCTTCAGGTATGTTCACAGTTAATTCAATTTATAATAGAAGATGTGTGGAGCAGAGCTTGGGGACATCAAGGCTGCTTTGGAATAATATTTCTCCACCAAAAGTTCAGTTTTTTGGTTGGCTCGCTTGGAAGGGTAGAATCAAGTCAAGAGCTTTCCTCCAAAGAGTGGGGTGTCTTAGTAATGAGGCTCAATTGAACTGTGTTTTTTGCAGCTGTGAGATGGAATCAGGGTGTCATGTTCTGGTGCAGTGCCTTTTTGTTTGAAGGATCTGGACAAATTTGCTGAATTGGTGGGGTTTGATTTGGGTGATACCTGAAAAGCCCAAAGAGGTATTGGATTGGTGGAGAGGGTACAAATGGAGAAAGATTGAATAGAAAATCTAGGAGGCAATTCCTTTGGCAGTTCTGTGGTATGTGTGGAGGCTTCGAAATGCGTGTATCTTTAATGAAAAACAACCTATATTGGAGGAGGTTTGTGAGCTAATTAAAACTAGAGTTGCATTATGGATTATAGCAACCTCTAGTGAGTTCCAATACTCAGTGCATGATATGGTGGCCAATTTCGATCAGGTAAGGCATGCATTACATTGTGGCTGATGTGGTGGTATTGCTGGGGGTTTTATTGTCTGCATTGCTGAGCAAATTGGTGTAAGTCATATCAAGAATCTGAAGATGTGGAGGGTTCCAAACAGATTTTATGGGTTGCTCCTGCTGCTGCTGTTGATGGTGTTCTGTTTTGGGATGAGGGTTGGTATTTTGGGTTGTCCCTGCTGCTGATCTACTATTGGTGCTGATTTGGTGTATTTGGTTGCTACTGGGTGGAGTTCATAGCTAAATGGGGGTTTATATTGTCTACATTGGTGAGCAAATTGGGGTTATGTCATATCAAAAAAATTGAAGTTGCTCGTTACTCTTTTCTACTATCTGCAAAGAGTTCCAACAAGTGTTCTGGGTTAATCCTACTGCTGTGTTCTATTGGTATAGAAGGGCTGCTGATGGTGTCCTGTTTTGGTATAAGGCTATGGTTGCTGCTGGGGTGTTTTGCTGGATGGAGTTCACAGTTGAATGGGGTTTTATATTATTGGGGATGTTTACTGGATCATGCAAGAGGCTGAGAATCATGAAGTGGTCAAAAGAAGCCAAAGGCATTGTCATTGAACTTCATGCAAAAAACTTTCTAAAGGGGGCCTCAAAAGGTGGTGACTTGCTGTTCAGGGATGCAGAGTGTTTTGTTACATTGCTAATGGTTGCTGCTTTGGTTGTTGCTATTGGGTGCCGCTGCAGTGCTAATCGTGCTACTGTTGTATTGGTGCTTTGTTGTCTGTTATACTGGTCCCAGTTATGCTTAGGTTGTTGGTAGCTTTACTTATTGTTGTCTGTTATACCGGTCCCAGTTATGCTTAGGCTGTTGGTAGCTTTTATTGATGTATTGTTGGTGATGAGTTGCTGTTGTGTTTTGGTGCTCTGTCCCTTGGTGGATTGATTTGTTAGCTGTGGACTCTTAATATGCTGATCTAATGCTCCAGCAGAGGGGTTTTTGGATGTTTGGTCTTCAAGGGGCGTGTTATGTTGTTTTTGCTGTTAGGCTGGGCTGCTGAGTATAGTTTTTTTTTTTTGCTTCTGTTTGTTTTGTTTTTGTTTTTGCTCTGCATGTTGGTTGCTCACCAACTTGGAGCTTAGAGTTTGTGTTAGCAGATGATTTTGTGTGCATCTAGGTGCCAACCTAGTTGGGATCTAAATATTTCATTGTGATGCTTTTTGCACCCTCCTCTTTATTGATGTACATTATCATGCTATGTATGTTTTTTCATCAATAAAGCTTCTTTTTTGCTGATAAAAAAAAATGTATATAAGAGTTTGTTTGCCATTCCTAAAAAATGTACTTATTTAAATAAGTGTATTTATTTGAGTCACATCACCTCTTTATTTTTTTACACATAAATAAAAAGTATACTTATTTAAATCATTCCAAACAATCCCTATATATAACTAATTGCACACAACAAATACAAGAGACATAACATAAATATATAAAATAAAATAAAAAGAAATATTGACCAATATTTTGGATAGAGAAACTCTATATGTCTGGTTTCCAGTTCAAAATCAGTTTTTTGAAAAATATAAATTAATTTAATAAAAATAAATAAAGAAAATCTTTCATAAATCCATATTCCCAACCGTATAAGACATTGGGGACACGGGGTGGATTTCATTGGGGAAATAAGGACGTTTTTGATATTTTTTAAATATAAAAATTATTTTTTTTAGACCAAAATGACATTTTTTTTTTATTTGAATGTTAAAATGAGTTTTGAATAGAATTTTCAATAGAGTTTTGAATTGTGTGTTTGGTTATGAGTTATAATTTTTTGAGTTATTTTCAATTAAAATTTATTTTTTGTTAATAATTAATTATTTGAACTGAATTTTAAAAAGAGTTTGATTATGAGTGTTATTTTTTGTTAATAATTAATTTTTTGAATTGAATTTTAAAAAGAGTTTGGTTATGAGTGTTGATTAGCAATTTCAATAGAGTTTTGAGTTGTGTGTTTGGTTATCAGTTATAACTTTTTGAATTGAGTTTTGAAAACTCTTTTCAAAACTTATAACTAAACAATTTTTCTTATTTCACATGTTACATCAAACATTCAAAACTCAATTCAACATTCAACTCAAAACTCAATTCAAAACTCATAACCAAACAAATTTTCTACACTTAAATCATAATTCTAAAATTCACAAACTCAAAATGCAACTCTATTATCAAATCATATTCTAAAACTCTACCAAATGCTACCAAAATGTAATCCCACTTTTTGTGTAGTTATAATGGAAAACATAAATGAAAAGAAAGTTAGAGGAAAATGCAATCTCATTTTTTTTTTGTCTTTTGAATTGATTTAAATAGTGTTTATTTTACTAAAATGAAATGGGATGGAAAGGAATGATGATTCCATCAAAATATTCATTTCTATGTTTGGTTGATTAAAAAATAATCACAAAATATATTACAAATGGAATCATCATTTAAATGTTACGGAGCTGCTACGTAGCTCGAAAGAGGTTTGGCCTGAAATGGCTCGAATCTAAAACGACACCGTTTTGGTGTTTTTTTCTTTTTTCTTTTTCCCCTTTCTTTTCTCTGTTCTGAAACTGTTCTGGAAGAGGAAGAAGTTGATGATAATGAAGAATAAGAAGAAGGTAAAAGATGGAGTTGGGGACATCAACACCCACCAATCACAAAAAAAAAAAAATAAATAAATAAATAAATTATACACAGATGAACACTAGATTTCATCATCATCAACACTAGATTATCTTCTTCATCTATACACACACACATATATATCACCGATCACAAAAAAAAAAAATAAATAAATAAATAAATTATACACAGATGAACACTAGATTTCATCATCATCAACACTAGATTATCTTCTTCATCTATACACACACACATATATATCACCAATCACAAAAAAAAATTATACACAGATCAACACCAGATTTCATCATCATCAACACACACAGGTCTGTGTGTATACACAGATTTATACATACACACACATCTATATATATATATATATGAGAGAGAGAGAGCCACCAACCCGCCAACCGGCACCGCCATCACCGTCTCCTTCTTCTCTTCCTCTGCCTTCTCTCCTTCTTCTCTGCTCCTCTCTTTCTCGCATCTTCTCTCTTTCTTCTCTGTTTCAGAGAGGGAAAGGAAAGAAAAGAAGGAAAAAAAAAATTAGAATATCTAAAATGACGTCGTTTTGGGTATTTGAGCTAATTCGGGACAAGAATTTTCGAGCTACCAAGTATTATCTTAAATGTTAAGAGAATGTTCATTCCATATGAGAGTCGAAGGAATGGTCATTCCATTCTATTCTAACTCATTTCAGTGAACCAAATATTACAGTAGGCCATTTTCTTTCTTCATTTCTCAACCCAACCAAACATAACTTAAAATTTAAATCCTATCAATTTTTTTTCATTTTTATTTTATTTTCTTTTCATTTCTATTTTTCTCATCAAAATTTTCAACGGAACACATTCTTAGGATCCTTTCAAATTACTGTGTGATACTACATACAAAATAATACTTCCTATCGAATATGCGAAACAGTCTACTCGCCTATCTATTTTTAAATTAATAATAATTATTATTATAACAATAGTAATGGGCTTTTGGCGTAGATATGCACATTACTTTCCTCTCTGTCATTCAAATTTTTTTTTTTTTTTTTTTTCACTGATATCGTTGATGTAGACAGAATCCACCACTATTACAATATGTGAAAAATTTAATACAGGGGTTTTAAAAAAAATTACGATAGACTTTATAAGTATTAATAGATATACTGTAATAACTTTTTGACAGGTGCAATGATCAGTAATTTTCCTTTATAATATTTTTACCTAATTTTTTTTTTCACAATAAATATTTTTTATTTTTTAAATATATTTAAGTGGAAATAACTCAAAGGAATTGTATTTTAATAAAGGTGTAAGCTAGAATACGTGAGTGTTTGGGATTTGGTTTTTTTTTAATGTCTTCTTAATTTTTTTTTAATAGTTAAAAAAGTTAATGTATTTGGTAGATGTTAAAAAATATATTTTTTTGAGTGAAAAAAATTAATGTGACATTTGATTTTTTTAATTAATGATAAACAATTAAATTGACCTTTTAATTTTTTTTAGCCAAATGTTCTCTTTCTTATGTTGTTCTCTAAAATTGTGTCCCATGTCATAACATTCACTTACGCTTGGTACTTATATGAAAATACAAATATTTTGAGTTTTATTATTATTATTATTATTATTAAAAGAAATAAAAATAAAAAAAGGGAAAATTTACTTATAAATTCCATTTTGAGGAATGAGATCCATTTAATCTCAAGAATTTTTTTATAGACAATTTAGTCCCATTATTTTTGAAAGGTAAATTTAATATATTATTTAAAAATTAAATTTACGGTTATACTCTTATTTCTATGTTTCCTTCTCTCTTTTTTTTTCTTTTTTTTTTCTTTTATGTTAGAAAGATAAAATACACAATCTATGATAATCAAATTCGAGATAAATTTTTGTATGTGAATCTTTTTTATTTAAAAATATTTCAAAAGAAGTATAAAAATAACTTAAAATATGCGACTTTTCAAATATCACAAAAGAATGTGAGATTCTTCAAACATGTCAAAAAGAGTAAAAAAATTTCTTAGTAAACTTTGGACAAATGTATAATTTCAAACTGTAACACTCAAACGTAACACTCCCAAAAAAATCCTTAATATGTTTTTTTCAAACATAACACTCCAATATAACACTTCAGAAAAATTCCTTAGTGTAACATTCTAATGTAACACACACAAAAAAATTTTAGTGTACTTTTCTCAAACGTAACACTCCAATACCAAAAAAACTACTTAGTATAACACTCTAATGTAACATACAAAAAAAATTCATTAGTGTAACACTGTAATGTACTACACAAAAAACTCCTTAGTGTACTTTTCCCAAACGTAACACTCCAATATAACTCCTTAGTGTAACACTTTAATGTAATATGTAAAAAAACTCTTTAGTATACTTTGCTTAAATGTAACACTCCAATGTAACACTTCAAGAAAAGGATGTATGATTCTTCAAACCATTCCAAAAGGATGAGATATTTTTCAAACCATTCTAAAAGGAGTACAAAAATTTCTTAGTAAGTTTTGAGTAAATGTATAATTTCAAATTGTGAGCATTACGTTTGAAAAAAGTGCACGAAGAAGTTTTTAGTGTTTTTGTGTGTGTTACATTGGAATGTTACGTTTGGAATTAAATTGATTAGAGTGTTACTTTTGGAAGAAAAAAAAAACACTAAGATTTTTTTTTTTTTGTTACATTCAAGTGTTATGTTTAAGAAAAATATATTAACAAGTTTTTTTTTTAGTTTTACGATGTTATGTTTGGAAAAAAATACACCAATGAGTTTTTTTTATGTGTTACATTGAAATGTTACATTAGAGTGTTACGTTTTTGTTTGTAATATGAGATTTGTTCCAGAAGGAGGAAAAATCCAAAACTTTTATAGTGTAGATTGCCCAAATGTGTAATTTTACATTTGGAGAAATCCACTTTTATCCTTGAAAAATTAAACTCAAACATGTAAGTAACTATCTTTTTCTGTAATTTTTTACTTTAATAAGACCTTTCGATTCTTAAGAAAAAATAGAGGACTAAATAGTTTACAAAATCATATTTTGAGATTTATTAGTACTTCACCCATAAAAAAAAAAAAAATGAATATATTGATTTAAAAGCCAAACAACCAATTATATTTTAGTTTTATGTATTTTTAGTATTTATAAAAGGGAGAGGTTTTTCTCTAGTCTATATCGGACTGGAGAGAGATGTTGGGCCTCCATGGGCTTACCACGGGCCTCGCATTGATAATTCAAACCATTCAATGTGTATAACTTGTCGAATACTTTATCTTTGTAAAAAATCACATTAATTGGATATTCATAGTCACTTTATCAAACTACATTTGTGTCATTAACGTGATTTTTTTACAGTGATGAACTACTTGGCGGCCTCTGTAGTGGGTCGCGGAGGCCCAACAACACTGTCTAGTTGGAACACCCAAGAACCAAGTCCTTTATAAAATTATTTTCTTTTATATATAAAAATATATAGGTAAATTACACTGGCATCCCTTGAAGTTTGGTCCAATTCCATCCCACTCCTTGACTTTCTGAAAATTACATTCTCACTTGTATAATTAATAGTCTCATTTCACAAACTTCTCTACTTATATAAAAAAAACAACAACTCGTAATAAAAAAACAGAGAAAATTACATTGAAAAAAATAAAGTAAAGGAAAAAAAAAAAAAAAAAAAAACAGAGAAAGTAAAGTAAAGCAAAGCAAAGCAAAAAAAGAGAGAGTGAATGAGTACAATATTTTCATTACGTCTAAATAATTAGAATGACAAAGGGTTAGTATAATTTTCCAAACGTTAAAGAGCGATATATATTAAATTCAAATCTTAAGGTGTAAGTATAACTTACCCTAAATATATACTTTTTCATCGATGATAGAAAACTCTAAATTTTGAGCTTACTAAAGATATAGTAAGGATAATAATAAAAAAAAAATATAAAAATAACAAAAAAGAAAAAGAAAAAATGACACACTCACACACATTATCACATCACACACATCATCACATCACACCCCACACCCATTAAGCTCTTTTTTCAATCTTTATTCATACTTTTTTTTTCTCCAGCCAGCTCTAAGCAACGTGGTGCTCAGGAGCGTGGTCCCCTTCATGCTAAACAAGGCAGTGTGGGTGAGAAAGATTACTACTACTACTCCCACTATTATTTATTACTTTATTACAGCCATTATTCATTCATAATCATAACTAAACTGAAACTGATATCTCATTACAACAAAAACATACTTTAGTGGCACTACACTAGAATAGTTTTGTGGCACTTTCAAATGTCACTAAACTAAGAAAATGTTGTAGTGTCTCTTTGTTTTGTACATAAATCAGTATGAAATTATTATTTTTTACGGACATAAAAAATGACGTGCAATGACAAACTTGTTAACACAACAAATTTATTCCATAACATAAGTGTCACACCCGTTTACCCCGTTTTGTTGTGCTTGTCATGTCATCAAACAAGTCATCAAAGACTGTATGGTCTCGTTTATGTCCACTGCCACATCAACACAACTAGGCCTTGTGCTTGTGGGTACGGGCACTGTGTGGTCAAGATTTCTCGATCTGCCAAAAATCCAAGTCGTGCGTACTACCAATGCCCTTATGGAGTGGTGAATACATGCACCTTCACCTTTTTGGGATAATTTCCTTGTCATACCGTCACTAATAATTTTTTTTAACCTCAGCCATGTGCCAATTGAATTGGGTGGTGTGATGAATCTAGCCGACAAACGCCTCTTGAGAATGACAGAGACAATGTTCGTCATTTTGAGGCGCGTTTGATTGACATTGAACAGACTCTGCATGTACTTAAAGTTGTGACATGTTTTTTGTCCATCATCGTCGTTATTTTGTTGTTCCGTATGTAATATATGTATCCATGGTTAGATGGTTACCCTACTATGCTTTCTTTGTTTTTCACCTAATAAATAGTTTTATGTTATCATTTCAAAACATGTATTACTTATCATATGTGTTCCCTGTGTTCAGTGTTGTTTGCGAAGTTGTAGATTCAAAATTCTATGTTCATAAATGTGTGCACGGCAATCTCGTTCCAAAACTGAACATTTGTACAACTTGCGAGCATTAAGATCTTGGGTTTCTTTTGTGATTTTAATAATGCGATATGTAATATATAAACATAATAATATATGGTTCACATCTTTGCTATAAGTAATGAACTGCAATTTACGCAAATTATAATGTACTTATTGTAGTCACATGGCCTCAAATCGATCCAGCTCTCGTACCCCTTCCGCCAAAGGGAATGGCCCAAAACCTAATCACAAAGTAAAGCGGGATTGGGAGAACACACGTATCTTCTTGGAATTTGTTCTTAAGGAAATACACGCAGGTAACAGGCCGCACATGTCAATCACTCAGAATAGGTACCGGTTTTTGTGTAAGACTTATGAGGCAGTAACTGGATTTACCCATGTGATCAAACAACTTAAAAATAGGTACAATCAACTTAAGGTGGAGTGGGGTGCATGGTCGAAGCTGATGGATAGCTGCAAAGGCTCCACTGGGGGTTCAGCCAAGAAACTGGGTTAATCAATGCGGCGGATGAATGGTGGACTAGAATGGAGAAGGTAACTATTTTAACTTATGTTTACGTAATTTTGTTATGTGTCAGACGATCCAACTATGTCATAAACAGATGTCAAACTCCATAAATATATTTCAACATTTTCTTCTATTGTTCATGCTTTTTTCTTCTACTGTTCAATTATATTGTAAATGCTTCTCCATAACAAAACTACCAAACTCCATAAACAAATGTCAAACTCCATAAATGTATACTTACAATAGAAAGACAATAACTTACATTTTCCATAACATTTTCTTTCATGATGCAGTACTTACAATATTGTTGTTGATAAATGTATTCTTGCATTTTCTCATAGTTTTCATGCAGGCTCCATCCTTTGGTATACAATCTAACTGCTTAGAAACGAATTTGCATTTTTGGGTGGTGTTTTTATTTTAGATTCTTTTTTGCTGGTAATAGTACTTTCTAATGTTGTAAACGAAACTGAGTGACTTTTTAAATACTCATTTCCCTATGTGCACAATACCAACACTACTGATGTCTACCACAAACAGAGGCCTTACAACATTGAAATAAACAAGCAAACTACCATGAAAATATATATAGATATGACAAACTAGACGTTAACAATTTTTTTTGTTCTTTAATACACATGCAACAGTGTGTTTATAACCAGATAAGAGGAGCTTTAATGAAATGTAATAGTTGCAATCAAACAATTTTTTTTTTTTGTTTTGTTATCAACACTGTTAAGGATGCTTTTCAATTATGAACTGTACCCCAAAAGTGTCACTGATTCAAAATATTAAAAATACAATAGTTGATGTAGAAAGACAATAATTGTCGTACAACATTTATCTTGTACTGTTCATTAATTTTGTACCAACTCCATAAACATATGTCAACATTTTCCTAATTGTCTACTCTCATTCTATCATATTACAGGTTGATAAAGAATGTTACGAGTTCAGAACGAAGCCGTTGGATCATGAGGAGTTGATGCATTGTATTACAGGTTGACAAAGAGTGTTGCAAGTTCAAAACAAAGCGATTGGATCATGAGGAGTTGATTCGTCGTGTATTCACAGGGGTTGCGACAACGGGTAAAAATGCTTGGACGCCTGGCGAGACGCGGAACCAATTGGAGGTGGAAGGGGAGTTCGACAGTGCTGACTTTTCTGCGGACAACAATGAATTAGGAGCATCTAAAACGGTTGACTTGATGAAATCCGCAACCATTAACGCATCAAGTAGTGGCAGCAAAAGGAGGCACTCATCCATCACAGCTATGAAAAAAAACAAATGACCGGGGTAGAAGCATTGGCAACAAGCATGGATGATTTGGTCAATTCGGTGAAGACCCAAAGCAAGGAACTCACTGTAAACCATGTTGTCGGTGGCCATAGTGTCACTATGGCCGAAGCAGTTGAACGTCTTTATGAAATTCAGGGACTGGACCAAACTAATCCACTGCTCCATTTCGGAATTTCGCTTATGGAGGTGCCCAATAATAGAGAGATGGTGATGAGTATTCTTTCGGACGAAGGCATTATCGGCTGGCTCCGGGTGAAGCAACAGGACAAAGAGATGACTGGAACTGTTCCAACTCTTGAGAGCATATTACGCAAAGAAGGGCTTCGCTTTTAAATATGTTTTTTTTTTCCTAAAGACCTGCTTTTTTAACTATGCTTTGTTTGGACATGTTTTTAGTTGCAGTTTGTTTAAGGAAAATTGCTTGAATTGGTTATACATCTACAAGGTTTACCTATTTTTTAACTTAAGTGGGTAGGTTATGGATGTTCATTGCGTGAGTTTGGTTGTGGTTGTTTTTGTAATTTAATATTCTGGCATGTTTAATTTTTTTTAATTGATGTTGTTGTTTGCAAAACCCATTACGAACATGATAACATTGAATAGGTTTATGGCTGGTCCATTATGAACATTACTGCAATGAAGGGGATAACAATGCAAGTTATTCTTTTAAGTTGTTCGTGGAGTGCCATATTTCTTTGCATTGAATAGGATAACATTGACCATCTCAATTTATGTTTTTTAAGTTGTTTGAATACATACGTTTACCTTATAAAATTGTCCCCAAAGTCACAGGTTAACTGCTGATGTTAGGTTGTTTCACGAATTTATGTTAGGTTGTTTTACAAATTTTATGTTTATACTGGATTTGTTCAATTTATATTTTATGCTTCTCATTTTATTTGAAGTTTTATTTTTAGGCATAGAAAGCAACGATGACAGCGATGCACAGATGCTGCAAATGTGCGATGATGTCGTTACGCTCGCAATCGAGTAGCAGAATGAAATGAATAATAATATGTTGAATCATACAGAATAGCTTCGGACTACTACAAGGCGCACGTGCTTAAAGTCCCATGTCGCACGTCCATCTTGACGGGGAGTGCATAGATAGCGGAACTGTATAACGGTCACAGTAACAAATTTCGATATGAACTGTGCATGCCCAAACATGTTTTTACGCGTTTATGTGCCACATTGGTGAACGAATTTGGGTTGCATATACTTGAGCGGGACCACGGCTTGCACATTGAGGAGAGTGTTGCAATTCATTCATGTTCTCAAAAACTTGCCTAACCGAGAGCTCCAAGAAAGATTCCAACACTCCGATGAAACAACATCATGGCATTTTCATTATGTTTTGAAAGCAATAAAAAAGTTCACCGTCGCTCACTGTCGGCCGCCCGCAAATTTCCAAAATCGGAGGGATCCCCACCTGCAGTCCCAACCACAATAGTTGTCGTTCAAGGTACGCAAAGCTATACTTAAAATCAATTTCCATTTTAAATTCTACAAAGATGTTAGTCAAAAAATGCAAGGCTATAATGAATAACTTGATGTTACTATTCGGTTGGCTACTAGTTCGAATTGTGTAGGATTGTTTAGGTGCCTTGGATAGGACACACGTGCCAGCGTGCATAAGGGATTCTGAAGCAACCCCTTATTTCTGCCGAAAGGGTTGCCACACTTAAAATATTTTGGCAGTGTGTAATTTCAATATGTGTTTTTTCTTTGTGTCATGCGGTTGGGAGGGTAGCATGCATGACAGCCAGATTTTAAAAATTGTCACCGAAGATCAACAATATAATTTTCCAACTCTAGTGGATGGTACGTTCGGACAAAAAAAAATTTCTATGCATAAATTGTTAGACCCTTATGTTACTTTAATCTACTTTAATTGTTAGACCCTTATGTAAACGTTACTAAAAATGTAACAAATGCAACATAAATAAATACCTCATTAATGACTTGCACGACAATCTTGTTATTTCTTTGAGGTGCCACAATATGTTCAGTTTGTTTGCCCACACGTGAAAGAAATATGTATTAATGTATTTACATTGATAGGTCGATATTATCTGGTGGATAGTAGATATAGTAATAAGAAGGCATTTCTTGCACCATACAAGGGCAGCCACTACCACCAACCACACTTTCAACGTCACAATCTGAGGAATCGTGATGAGTTGTTCAACCGTGCTCACTCTTCTTTGCGGAGTGTGATTGAGCGAACATTTGGGGCTTGGAAGTCACAGTGGAGATTCCTACACAGCATGCCTCAGTTTGATTTTTGTAAGGTGCAGGTGCCGTTGGTGGCTGCATTTATGGCATTACACAATTTCATACGCAGAAACTGCGAAGATGATGCATTAGTTGTTGCTGTCAGAAATGCGTCGGAGTACACAAATGACGATATTCTTGATCGCACAGATTTGGTTGCCCTAAACGATGCCATGATGCCTACGGACGAGGACGTTGAAATGGCGCAGGTGCGTCAACAGATAATGGCGGAGTTATACCAAATTCGGCGAAATGTTCAGTAGTCGGACAAGGTTGGTCATAAATATTTTTTGGGAATGTTTGATTTTAATTTGTTGTTTTGTAAGGATACTAGTGTATGCCTGTGCCTAAAGGCACGGTGAAAATAATGTTGGATTAATCTTCTTCTGTCCAATCTTTTATGTAGTACATGAAAAATTTATTCACAAAATAATTTCCCTAAACGATGCCATGATGCCTACGGACGAGGACGTTGAAATGGCGCAGGTGCGTCAACAGATAATGGCGGAGTTATACCAAATTCGGCGAAATGTTCAGTAGTCGGACAAGGTTGGTCATAAATATTTTTTGGGAATGTTTGATTTTAATTTGTTGTTTTGTAAGGATACTAGTGTATGCCCGTGCCTAAAGGCACGGTGAAAATAATGTTGGATTAATCTTCTTCTGTCCAATCTTTTATGTAGTACGTGAAAAATTTATTCACAAAATAATTTCAGAGAAAAATTGTTCCTTTCTTATACCATCACTGTTATACTTACCTAAGCTAACAATCTTTCTTGTTCTAATTGAGGAGAGTTGGTCTCATTTGAACTTCGGCTAAAATTTAAAAAGAATATAATTTTAGTGATTGCAATATTAACAAACCATCTCTCATGTCAACTATTGATAGGTAGTGTTTAAAAAGAAAAGGCATGGAAAGGAAAATTGTGCATTGCTACTCACCCCCATTGTGCAAAATTAAAGTGTATCAAAACCCAAAATGTAGCAAGAAAATGTATCAATTAGTTAAATAAAATATATAATTAGCAAACTCATGAACATATTACACTCAAGTCTCAGAAGTATTAGTTAGTTACAACACTCATTTCACTTTACTAAGCTTAAGTCTCAGACTCTTCATATTACACTTCTCTCTTGCTAATTACTAAGGAAAAGAAAAATAGAAAGTAAAAATCAACAAAAAAAAAAAAAGAAAAAAAAAGAAGAAACTAAACCTTAATCAACAAAACCACCTCTCTTTGGGCAATCACCTAATCCTCCACTTGCTAATTACTAAGGAAAAAAAAAAAAAAAAGTAAAAAACAAAAAAAAAAAAAAAAAAATAGAAGAAACTAAACCTTAATCAGCAAAACCACCTCTCTTTGGGCAATCAACTAACCCTCCAATCAAAGCATATATGTCTATGGATTACACCAATCTGAAAACATCAAGCACTATCTATAATAGTTGCAAAAGAAAAAATCATCAAGCACTAATTGAAAGTTCCAAACACATTATTAGATTTTAGCTCTTAAACACGTTATCAAGTACTAATATTTATAAATGCCTCCCTCCATCATCAAGCACTAATGATTCAGCAAATATATTTAATTTCTAAAATTGAGAATGTCAATCTTTTAGAGACATGGAATTCAACACATAGGTAGATAACTTTTCAAGATAACTTTTGCCTCCCTCTATCTCTACTCTCCCTCATCCCACACCCACACACCCTCTCTGTTTTTTAATCTATATAGCAAATATTTTATGCACCCAAACACATGTGAGGCTCACACGAGAAACTACTATACATCAAAAAAATGTTTCAGAGACACATCCATATAGAGGGAAAAAGAGAGATTTACTGACCAAGAAAAATGCTCTTTCTTTGATAACCTTCATGGATATCTTTGGCACCACAATGCAAGGAGCACCATTTCAAAAATCTTCAAACCACAATCTCAAAAGAAAGATTTCATAAACTCACAACTGAGATCCAATTGAGAGCATTCAACCTATTTAGAAGTAGTGCAAACAAAAAATAAAAAAACTGCTAATTTTTTTGGTCTTTCCCAAAAACAATAAATAATAATAAAAATAATTAGCAAAGAGAACATTATCCAAAAAATAGATAAATTCATAAACTCAACCCAGTCAAGCAAAGGAAAACTTTTTTCTCACCCCAGTTCAAAAGTTTAGCAAAGGGGAACTTTTTCCTCAACCAAAAGTTTGATCATTCGATTAATCTCTCCCTCACCTTCCATTCCCCGTGAATTAATAAACACATCAAATAGAGAAACAATTTATCAAGCATTTGGTGAACATTGTAGTAGCAGAAATTATATAGTGGTAAAACTAATTATTTTGAACTTCAATTATTGCAAACTATACTGAAATCCTTAGAATGGAATGAATAACAATAAATTTAATTAAAATAACTAGAAATAGGTTGTAATTTATTCCAAGTGACATGAGGATGTTGGTCTTTGAACTATGGAAATCGAGTAACAGATTAAATCATCAACTTACAACATCATGAATTTACAAAAAATAAAAAATAGAAGCAAAAAAAAAGGGATGGAATCTTGATTACCTCTATTGATGGAGCATTTAGAACTATTCTACTCACCAGATTCTGATGCCTCCGTCACATGTACAAAGCATTAAGAATAAAAACATTAGCCTTACATGAATTGATAATTTCTCTACAACACTCCAACTTAACAAAAAATTGTGCAACACAACAATAAAAGGTCTTTCATACTAAAAAATTGTGCAACACAACAATAAAAGGTCTTTCAACATTAGGAGAAAAGATCTTTCATACTAAAACTAATTCCCTGATAAAATAAAATAAAATAAAAAGACAAAAAACTGCAACAATAAAAGGTGGGTGTGCCCAACGCAGATGAAGGAGCTTAGGAGTTGGCAGAATTCAAAAGGAAGATTCATCTTAATTTTATATATATTTCATCAACAACAACAACAGCAAAAATAAATAAATCTATAAATAAAACTAGCAAAGCTCCACTGACTTATGGATATAATGTTAAGGGGATAAAGAGATATGAAAAACTAACAAAAGAGGGAGGGAGAAAGTCAAAAGATGGTATATAGTAATCTTAAAGACCTTAAAAGGGTTGTGTGAACCCTTTTCCAACAATAAAAAACTAAAAAGGACAGTCAAACATCGATTTTAGCGAATCGAATTGATTCACTTCACGATTTACCGATTTGGTTCACCGATTCACCTACGATTCATGGCTATTTGTGATTTATACAACCTGTTCGTATTGATTACTCATTGAATCAAATCGCAAATTGTATGATTCTAATAACAGAGATTTCAACACATGTCATATTCATATAAATGAAATCAAAATTATAAAGAAACACAAACAATTATGCCCAACTTCTCTGCACTCCTCTTTCAGTTATCCATAAAGAAATTGAAAAAAAAATTCAATCAACACTACATAAACAAACCTACTAAATGGTAGCTAAAATGACACATGACAAATAATAGGGAACTAATAATTAGACCAAGCAACCATATGACAAAGCAAATGTTCTGTAATAAGAAATGAGTATATATGTTTTTATCATAAATCATTTTCAATAACTTAGAAATGACAATATTAAATTTAAAAAAATTCGTAAACTAAAAACAGATGGAACAATTTTATTCCCTATGGAAGCCAAGCATCCTATTGAAGAATTGTGATACCTTTAATGGGTCAACATGGTGCATTGAAATGCTATGGACAGTAGCTGCAAAAAACAAAAAACAAAAAAAAAAAAAAATTATTCAAATAGCTCCAACTATTCAAATCCTCCCATAAGCAAAATATGAACCAACCCTTTTGGATCCATTTGGTTTTCTTATGGAAAGCAGCCAACGCACTGTCACAACAAAAAACAAAATTTGGATTAAAAAAAAAAGGAAAAATTAGGCCACAATATTGATATTGATATTGCGAACTGTTTGAACGCCGAAATTGCTTAAGAGGTTGACACTGCACGACTATATAGTGAAGAAACAGCTCATTTTAAGGGAAAAAGAGAACCGCTTATCAATTGATGAAGGCATTGCTAAAATATTGATGAAATTGTTTACCAAATCAATTGACAGAACCCAAGACATGAAAGAAAGCTTAGCATACCCACAAAAACACAAAAGCATGAGAGAGAGAGTACCCAAATGGAACTTAATTTAACAGTACTAAGAATGGGAATAAAGGAAAGACTTAATGGAAGAGAGTAGTTGGAATAGAGAAAACTTGCAGCTCCCAACCTTGGTCCTTGATGGACTTTGGGGGCCCACAACTTGAAAAATAAAATTAAAAGCATCAGAGAGAGAGAAAGAGGCCGTGGAAGTTTTAAATTTTTAATATCAGGCAAATGAAAGCTTCAAATGATCTTAATAAGTACATATAAGATTAGAAAGTTTCAATCTCAGGCTTATGTCATTTCAAAGATTAGAAAATATAAGTAAGCAAGCTCCAATCCAAAATTTGCCTACTGTTTATTATTAAAAATAACATCCAATTCCCACTGTTTGTGTCACCAATTTGAATATACCTCTATTTTTGCTAAACCTTACCATCATACACTACATTTACTTGCCCTGATTTGATAGGGTGGTGGGAAATTTTACTATAAAATCAACTAACATATTCATCTCCTTGACCTCAGTAAAGATGTACATCTTGATTGGATCAATGGACAGCAAAAATACTTGTACCTTAAATATATTGCTATACGGATTATCCTATCACTTTTAGGTTATGTTTGGATCTTAGATTTGGTTAGGAATTTAGAAAGGGAAACGGAAAAGTTGAGGGAAATATGAATGAAATATAATTATTCTTTTTCTCTATTTCCCTTTTCCTTCCCAAATCCATGATCCAAACACGTAGTTAAGATTTTTGAATCAGATTACACCCACACATATTGTAACAACCCACATTCATGTCCTAGGTCATGCCAAGCCTAGGTCATGTTAAGCCTAGGTAACATAGTCCGTACGTGCCAGGGGACTTTAAGCATTTGTGGCACTAGTCTGTGCGTGCCAGGGGACTTTAAGCATTTGTGGCACAAGTCCTTCCGTGCTAGGGGGCTTTAAGCCTAAGTAGCATAGTCCTTCCGTGCTAGGGGACTTTAAGCCTATGTAGCATAGTCCTTCCGTGCTAGGGGACTTTAAGCCTATGTAGCATAGTCCTTTCGTGTTAGGGGACGTTAAGCCTAAGTAACACCGTCCTTTCGTGCTAGGGGACGTTAAGCCTAAGTAGCACCCTTGTTAAGATATTGGTCACCGACGGACTATAAACGGGTGTGCTCGATGCTGAGGTTATGCTTTTGTTTTGCCCGGAATGTCATCACCCCTTGTTTTAAGTTGACGTATGTTATGTATCCCAAGTAGTTTTGAAAGACTAAGGTTCGATTGATGTTTTATTTCAAGTCAAGCTAAGCTATGTTATGTATGGTTTTGATAAAGATATACTATGTATTGTTTGAAAAGATCTTGGGTATCATTCATTTAACCCCTTTATTACTTATACCATTCATTGAGTATCCAAGCTCACCCTCCCCTTATATATATGTAGGTAACAAGCAAGAAGTCAGCTACGCCGAGATGTGTGTTTTGTATGCATGTTATGTCAGCAGTGAGGATGTCGGCAATCTTGAAGCTTGTGTATTTTGAACATGTCGGCTTGAGAAGCCTTTTAGTCAAGATGTAATATGTATTTTATTTTGCTTATATTGAAGTTGTAAAGCTATGTAAAGATGTATGCTATTTCATTTAACCTACGCACCGCTCTTATGGACCACTTGTATTGTAAATTATTGCTTCCCCACTTGTTAACCCCATATGTAATACTCTGATTGTGTGTGAATTTTTGAAAGTTGGCCTTCGGTAATCTCAGATTACTGGCCATCACGGCACCATTCTATTAGGGGCGGAATGGGGTCGTAACAGAATGGTATCAGAGCACGCGTTCCTTATAGTACGTTATTCACACACTTTGAGTCCTAAAGAGCATAGGATGTCCCTTAGGATGATGTTGGGATTGCATCATGTTGCTTGCTACTTGACAAGGTGTGCATCATCTCGGTATGATCATTTATTACTTGTATGCATGTTTACTTGCTCATTTTGTTTAAGAGTCACATTTTGCATACCTTCTAGCATCATGAGAAGAGGTAGACCCCCAATTGGCCGAGATCATTCCAAGGACAAAATAGACGGATTAGAAAGATTGGTCGAAGGATTGGTCCATGAGTTGAGACAACCTAGGCCACAAGACACAGGTACCACTTCCACTCAGGCCGAGCAGACAGATGGCCGACATGCAGTTCCACCTCCACCTCCTCCAGTACCACAAGTGCAGCCGCAGCCAGCTTTGTATGAAGATGACACCTTGACCTTGATAAAAGAATTCAAGAAGATGAAACCGCCGAAGTTCCATGGAGGTATAGAGCCGATGAAAGCAGAAGCATGGGTTCTTGAGATGGAGAAGTTGTTTGAGATTTTTCCCAGCACCGACGCCCAGAAGGTGTCATTGGCAGCATTCACATTGGAAGACGACGCTCGTAGGTGGTGGATGATGATCCGAGAAGGTCATCTAGACTTGACTTGGGCCAGATTTTTTGAGTTGTTCTATGACAAGCATTTCCCACTCAGTGTCCGAGATCGCAAGGCCACAGAATTTCAAATGTTGACACAGGGTAGCAAAACAGTGGCAGAGTATGATCGTGCTTTCACTGAGTTGGCAAGGTATGCACCTCACATGGTCGACAACGAGTACAGGAAAGCTAGGAAGTTTGAGAGTGGACTTCGAGGACCGATACAAGATCGGGTTAATTTGCCTAACATGCCGACGTATGCTGGAGTGTTAGATAAAGCCATCCTTGCCGAAGCCAACTTGAATAGAAGTCAGAGTTTGGGGGAGAATCAGAAAAAGAAGCAGACCTATGACAATCGCCAAGACCAGCATGATGCTGGGAAGAAGACGAATGTGGACAGCTCCAATAACACGAATCAGGAAGGTGGAGCCAGGCCGACATGTGCAAGTTGCGGGAAGCTACATTTTGGAGCCTGTCTTCGGGCAACTGGAGCACGTTTCAGATGCGGTGAGAGAGGTCATCGTATTAAGGATTGTCCCAAGGAAAAACCTAGAGATGATAAGAACAGATGAGAGACTCGACATCTGGAGTCGTTTTGGGAACAACGTAAGTGAAGTTTGGGGACCAAACTTCTTTAAGGGGGGAAGGATGTAACAACCCACATTCATATCCTAGGTCATGCCAAGCCTAGATCATGTTAAGTCTAGGTAACATAGTCCGTACGTGCCAGGGGACTTTAAGCATTTGTGGCACTAGTCCGTGCGTGCCAGGGGACTTTAAGCATTTGTGGCACAAGTGCTTCCGTGCTAGGGGTCTTTAAGCCTATGTAGCATAGTCCTTCCGTGCTAGGGGACTTTAAGCCTAAGTAGCATAGTCCTTCCGTGCTAGGGGACTTTAAGCCTATGTAGCATAGTCCTTCCGTGCTAGGGGACTTTAAGCCTATGTAACATAGTCCTTTCGTGTTAGGGGACGTTAAGCCTAAGTAACACCGTCCTTTCGTGCTAGGGGACGTTAAGCCTAAGTAGCACCCTTGTTAAGATATCGGTCACCGACGGACTATGAACGGGTGTGCTCGATGCTGAGGTTATGCTTTTGTTTTGCCCGGGATGTCATCACCCCTTGTTTTAAGTTGACGTATGTTATGTATCCCAAGTAAGTTTTGAAAGACTAAGGTTCGATTGATGTTTTATTTCAAGTCAAGCTAAGCTATGTTATGTATGGTTTTGATAAAGATATACTATGTATTGTTTGAAAAGATCTCGGGTATCATTCATTTAACCCCTTTATTACTTATACCATTCACTGAGTATCCAAGCTCACCCTCCCCTTATATATATGTAGGTAACAAGCAAGAAGTTGGCTACGCCGAGATGTGTGTTTTGTGTGCATGTTATGTCGGCAGTGAGGATGTTGGCAATCTTGAAGCTTGTGTATTTTGAACATGTCGACTTGAGAAGCCTTTTAGTCAAGATGTAATATGTATTTTATTTTGCTTATATTCAAGTTGTAAAGCTATGTAAAGATGTATGCTATTTCATTTGACCTACGCACTGCTCTTATGGACTACTTGTATTGTAAATTATTGCTTCCGCACTTGTTAGCCCCATATGTAATACTCTGATTGTGTGTGAATTTTTGAAAGTTGGCATTCGGTAATCTCGGATTACTGGCCATCACGGCACCATTCTACTAGGGGCGGAATGGGGTCGTGACACATATGCATACACATTGCATAACAATTATTCAATCAAAGATATGGGCTAAGCTCTTGAACTAATTACCCAAAAGCATCTTAAGCAAGGATAAGCCCATGAGCAACAATTTCTGCAACTAACTTTTCTTGATGAGTTGCAATATTAACACAGAACTTTGCAGCAGCGTCAAAAATAAACTGTAAGATTAAAAAACAGAAAAGACAAAGAAGATTCAGAATTAATTTTTACATGAATATGGATCTGCTAAAAAAAAAAAAAAACTAAGTAATCACACGATAGACTAAATATTAAACCACATAGGCATGCAATCAGATAATCGGTTTAATGGAATGTGGAAACCATATCTTGTCTAAGGTTCTCCACGAGTTATAAACAGATTGTAGGACAAAGGTTTAGAATGTTTGAAAGGAACCGTGTTGTTACTGCACACTATTTTGAATGAAAAACTCTGTTTTGATGGATTTTCATAAGATTATATGTTCTCAAGTAGAATTATATAAGCAGTTAGCATGGTGTATAAACTATTTTAATAAACTATATAAACTATTTTAATATAAGCAGCTAGCATGGTGTTCATAAATTTAGAATTATATAAACTATTTTAATTGAGGCATTTTACCGAACATGGTGAAAAGACATATTTTAATTGAGGCAATATAAATGAGAAACAAATCACATAATATAAATGAGAAACACAATCAAACCCGAATGAGAAACAAATCACATAAAAAATTAGACACCCAACGAAAACCCAAATAAAAATTTTGAGGCATTTTGGAGTCCCATTTTAGAAAAATATTTCAAAGACCTATGTGAGGCATTTTACAGAACATAGTGAATGCATACAAAGAGACACACATAAAACAAAAAAAGCCGAAAAAGAAAAAAAAAATGTTTTGATGGATTTTCATAAGATTATATGTTCGCAAGTAGAATTATATAAGCAGCTAGCATGGTGTATAAACTATTTTAATAAACTATATAAACTATTTTAATATAAGCAGCTAGCATGGTGTTCATAAGTTTATAAATTATATAAACTATTTTAATTGAGCCATTTTACCGAACATGGTGTATGCATGAAGACACACACAAAATATAGAGGGGGTGAAGCGACATATTTTAATTGAGGCAATATAAATGAGAAACAAATCACATAATATAAATGAGAAACGCAATCAAACCCGAATGAGAAACAAATCACATAAAAAATTAGACACCTAACGAAAATCCAAATAAAAATTTTGAGGCATTTTGGAGACCCATTTTAGAAAAATATTTCAGAGACCTATGTGAGGCATTTTATAGAACATAGTGAATGTCCAACTCCCACTATTTGTGTCACCAATTTGAATATACCTCTATTTTTGCTAAACCTATAAAAATATACCTCTATTAAAAATAACATCCAACTCATAAGATTATAAACAGATAGCATGGTGTATAAATAAACTATATAAACTATTTTAATATAAGCAGCTAGCATGGTGTTCATAAGTTTATAAATTATATAAACTATTTTAATTGAGCCATTTTACTGAACATGGTGTATGCATGAAGACACACACAAAATATAGAGGGGTGAAGAGACATATTTTAATTGAGGCAATAAAAATGAGAAATAAATCACATAATATAAATGAGAAACACAATCAAACCCAAATGAGAAACAAATCACATAAAAAATTAGACACCTAACGAAAACCCAAATAAAAATTTTGAGGCATTTTAGAGACCCATTTTAAAAAAATATTTCAGAGACCTATGTGAGGCATTTTACAAAACATAGTGAATGCATACAAAGAGACACACATAAAACAAAAGAAGCCGAAAAAGGAAAAAAAAATGTTTTGATGGATTTTCATAAGATTATATGTTCGCAAGTAGAATTATATAAGCTGCTAGCATGGTGTATAAACTATTTTAATAAACTATATAAACTATTTTAATATAAGCAGCTAGCATGGTGCTCATAAGTTTAGAATTATATAAACTATTTTAATTGAGCCATTTTACCGAACATGGTGTATGCATGAAGGCGCACACAAAATATAGAGGGGTGAAGAGACATATTTAATTGAGGCAATATAAATGAGAAACAAATCACATAATATAAATGAGAAGCACAATCAAACCCGAATGAGAAACAAATCACATAAAAAATTAGACATCTAACGAAAACCCAAATAAAAATTTTGAGGCATTTTGGAGACCCATTTTAGCAAAATATTTCAGAGACCTATGTGAGGCATTTTACAAAACATAGTAAATGCGTGCAAAGAGACACATAAAACAAAAAAATCCGAAAAAGAAAAATTATAAAAAAAAAAGGTTTTGATGGATTTTCATAAAATAAAATAAAAAAAATGTTTTGATGGATTTTCATAAGATTATATGTTCTCAAGGAGAATTATATAAGCAGCTAGCATGGTGTATAAACTATTTTAATAAACTATATAAACTATTTTAATATAAGCAGCTAGCATGGTGTTCATAAGTTTATAAATTATATAAACTATTTTAATTGAGCCATTTTACCGAACATGGTGTATGCATGAAGACACACACAAAATATAGAGGGGTGAAGAGACATATTTTAATTAAGGCGATATAAATGAGAAACAAATTGTTTTGAAATCTACAGGCATAAGAAACATAAGTATTGAAAATTTTAAAATCAAAATAACAAATTGTAATTGAGAGATGAGATGAAATGAACATAGAGATGAGACTCAAACAGATGCTGTAGTTTCAAATTGTGAAACTGAAATCAAAATACAGAAGGAAAAAAAATGATGAGGTATGGACAGAAACAATATTTTTTCACTCCACAAAATCACATATTTTTTCAATATACCTTCTTTAATTTACTTTGGATTCTGAACCCATTTGGTATCATTTGCCATGTTTATTAATTAATTGTGAAAAAAAAAAAAGCAAAGCCCATTTGATTTCTAAATCAACTCATGACCATTCACATGACGAGAATCAAATCAGCCGAGAAATAACAAACATTGAATGGGAATAATTCACTAAACCCAACGGTATAAAATTTGGAACAACAAAATAATTCACTCCACAATCAAATTTTTTTCAACATTCCTTATTTAATTTACTTGATAATCTGAACCCATTTTGTAAATTAGAAATCACATAAAAATCACATAATATAAATCACATAAATCACATAAATCATATAAATCACACAATCAAACCCGAATGAGAAACAAATCATATAAAAAATTAGACACCCAACAAAAACCCAAATAAAAATTTTGAGGCATTTTGGAGACCCATTTCAGAGACTTATGTGAGGCATTTTACAGAACATAAAACAAAGAAACCTTAGATACCGATCTCTAAAGGCACAAAGAGACACACAAAGAGAGAAACCTTTGAAGAGGATACCGATCTCTTTCTTGAAAAGGATACCGATCTCGATCTTGTTGGCAGTACACATAATATACTGGGAAAAATTTGAAGAGGATACCGATCTCGACCGATCTACTGATCTACAGTGCACTCGAATCTCAACCAAGTTGCCATAAGTAAAACCAAGAAGGGAGAGTGGGTAGAAGAGAGAGAGAGAGAGAGAGAGAGAGACAGAAACAGAACCAGAGAAAGAGATTAAAAGAGAGAGAGGAGGACGTCTATGAGAGAGATACAGGGAGGTGTGTTTGGTACTCATCAGGGAGGCAGACAATGTTATATATTTGGTCCTTAGATTTTTGTTAGGATTGATCTGAGCCATCGGTTATAAATATATGTGTAACACAATTCCTTGCCACGTAGGACAAAAATTTCAAAAACCATCTTCCCATATTATATAGATATTGAACACGTTAGGAAACTATTGACACTTTTGAAGATGACGTAAATAATTCACAAACGTGTCGATGCAATAGTCATATTTTGCATTCTCATATGGTTCATGCAAATTCCATATTTTACGGATTGCTGTAAACAGTAGCGGAGCCATAGTGGGTCCAGGGGGGTCACGTGGCCCCCCCCGGGTTTTGGAATTTTTTTTTTTTTAGCAAACATAAACAAAATATTTTAAATAAAAAAATTATAAAATATTATTTAGAGTGAAATATCAATGACATTTTTAAAATTATGAGAATAATAATGGTTATTTTTTTTTATTGAAAATAAAGATATTACAATAAGTCATATTATTATCTATGAAAATTTCAATACAATAGTGATGTCTATCATTATTGACGTATAATTATAATTAATCTCAATGAAGATATGGAATTTATTGAATTATTAGTTACATTTGACATTTGGGGTTCATCTTCTATGTGTTTCTTTACTATTGGTTGGTGATATCATATGTCAATGATGACGTTGTATTACTATTATATTGAATTTTTACTGAAATTTTGTATAAAAACTTACTTTATCATTATGTAATTTATTTTAAAACTTATATCCATGATTTTTTTTATATTGTCCATGATGTACTAGTTATAAATAATATATATATATATATTTTTCTTGAAGTCAATCGTAAAAATTTATGTGAAATATTTTTGTAAAAATTTTTAATGTTATAATTAATAAGTATCCCATCTGATTTAATTTCTTGACTCCGCCACTAGTTGTAAAGGATTTCTTCATAAATTTTACCATTGTCCATCGAGGTGAACACAACATGAAAATAGGTGAATAACACAAGTTTTTCTACCAACTTTGAAAGTTATATTTTAAATATATATCTGAATAAAACAAATAGAAAACAGGAATTCAAATGCATATAATTTATTCACCAACCTGGCTCATACGAGAGACGCTTTTCTTTTCTTTCTTTTTTTACAATCGCCTAATATGCCTTACCAGGTGTATTTTTTAATAGTCTCAAACAACATCACATCAAGCACGTGGGCAAAAAAAAAAAATTCGTCACATTAAAATGCAGACTTTTACAAATAGTTTGTTGTGAATTGAAACAACGCCATAAAATTTCATAAAGTACAAGATTTCTATTCAATTTTTTCCAATTAATCAACTTTTGTACAGAGTTTAATTATGATTTATTGATGACATTAGAATGCAGACTTTTACAAATAGTTCGTTGTGAATTGAAACAACACCATAAAATTAAAATTTGACAAGATTTTTACAGCACACAAATTACATTCCTTTTCGTAAAAAAATAAAATGAAATATCAATGTATCTTGTTCTGAATTCTTTTTTTTAATCGGAATGTGAATAAAACGTACTGAATTCTAATTTTTTATTGTCCCAAACTATATCTCGTTCCTCCAAAAATAACGGAAATATATTAATATACACTTGTTATGTTGCCCTTCTTTTACATTACTAACAATTAAAATACAATTATGACAATTGATATTTTATGAAAAATTTACTATGAAAGAATAATTTTGGACAAATTTGTTTTCAAGTGCTAGTATTATACTATCAAAAAATGTGATTTATTCATTACAAAATATTATTCTGGGACGAATGGAGTATATATTGTTATATATGTTTTGTACTCAAACTCCATTTTTGTTCAAAATATAAAAAAAAAATATATATATACTCTCACAGAAAGAAAGAAAGAAAAAAAAAAAACAGTCCAAATTTTTTTAAAAAAGAGCTGAATTCATTACAAAAATATTTTTCGAACATGCTATGAATACAAAAGAAATTGACATGGGGAGGCCCATAAAGGTTACAGCCCACCATGAACAACACAAGCCCACCACTTAGGGCTCAATACATAACCCAACTGGTAAGGCCCAGCACCATCTGGAAGTCAACATGGCATGAAGGACCAATGATATTCAGACACATGGCAGGTAAAGGGCAAGCCACATCAGCAGACAAAGATCTGCAAAGTTATTGCCACTACACATCGCCATTAATGCAGCCCCTCACTGCATTTATTACAACAACACCTCTCCGTCGGGACAGTACGCTCTCAACCTGACCAAGGTAAGCTACAACATAGACTTTTAGCCAAGGTGACAGGTCGGAAAGGACAATGAAATGATTACCAAAGGATATAAGCAAACGTTGAAGACAAGAAGAAGGTTAAGCTTTCTATCTCTAATTCATCTCTACACTCTACTTCTCTCTCTAACTTGAAGGGTTCGCTGGGGGACTCCTCGTTCCTCGTTGAACTCGTGTGCAGGTTCTCTGGTGGGTTTGATCATTCAGATACCAGTTCAAGAAGTGTGGATCAGTCCGACCCGCTCTGCTTGGAACCCGTTACATCATCACTGTATCATCAGTTGGCGCCGTCTGTGAGAACGCCGTGCTCTGCGTGCCAGTTGTGCTCATTGGCGTCGGAGACCCTGTCCCAATAACCCTTTCTTACTACCCATCAAAGTGTATGGTCACGAATCCATGACTTCTCACTATAATGCTCCCGACTACCAAGCCGACCCCCCCAATCCAAACAACCCACCGCAGTATTTCATCGAGCTTACCAACAGCATTAACCGCATGGCCGAGCAAAACCAGGCCCTGATAAATGCCTTACTCCAAAGGAACCTTCCTATACCCCCTCCACCACCTCCCGATATTCCGCCCAACCAAGAACAAGCCCCGAGCCATACTATCCTGCAGCCCTATCCACCCAACTTGGAAGGCTTGCAACCTCCTCCTTCTAATATGAATCCACCACCTCGACCCCCGCATCCATCACTCCTGGCACCAGCCCCTGAAGGGGGGCCAGTAGCGTCCAACCCCCGCTGCCTTCCGGTGGTGATAACATCCTTCTCTGGGATGCAGAACTCCGAGCCATGAAGCTCCAACTCCAAGGGGTCATGCAGAACATCCAGCATAAACCCTCTACCACAGCAAACTCACCATTTGTCACCTCCATCCGGGACAAACCTCTACCCCCTAAGTTCAAAATGCCCGCCATCGACTCTTTTGATGGTACGACGGACCCAGTCGACCATCTGGAGACCTATAGAACCCTCATGATCCTCCATGCATTCCTTGACGAGATCATGTGTCGAGCTTTCCCCGTGACAATAAAGGGATTAGCTCGGTTGTGGTTTAGCCAGTTACCAGCAGACTTCGTCTCCACTTTCCAACATCTCAGTGACTCCTTCCTCAGCCATTTTATTGGAGCCCAGCGCCAACGCCGCCCGACAACCCAACTCCTCAACATCCGCCAGACTGAAGGAGAGTCCCTGCGCAGTTTCGTTACCCGCTTCAACACCGAAGCCTTGCAGGTGGTAGAAAATGATGATAAGGTCATCCTTACTGCTTTCATGGCCGGACTACGGTTGTCTGATTTCCTCTTCTCCCTCTCTAGAAACCCCCCCACCTCCATGGCAGCCCTACTCTCCAAAGCCCAAAAATACATGAACGTAGAAGATTCCCTAGCCGCTCGCCAAGACCCTACAATAAAAAACCTGACCTCCCGAGAAAAACGAAAAGACCCAAAAGCCAAAAATACCCAGTACAATAACCAAACACCACATTATACAGCCCGATCGCCCGGTCGGTTCGAGCGGTACACACCCCTCAACTCCCCATAGAGCAAGTCCTCAACCAGATCCAGCAAGATTACCCCCTCAAATGGCCCCAACCATCACGAACCCCCTCCGGTCGAAAAGACCAGTCCAAATATTGCCGTTTCCACCAAGACCATGGCCATAACACCGATGAGTGTGTCAACCTCAAAGATCAGGTTGAGACCTTCATACGTCAGGGACGTCTTAGCCGGTTCACGAACACCCGCCCTCAGTAAAGGCAAAGGAATGAGCCCCCGAGAAACGACCACCGATGCGCCCCCCCTGGTAGCCAGCCCAACCTAACCCAGGCCATGATCGCCCGCCACAGCAGCCTCAACCGCAAGGTAATCCCCCCCACCTGTTGGAGAAATCAGAGTTATTTCGGGTGGCCTTACTTGTGGAGGACCATCCCGTCTGCTCAGAAAGCAAAGCTCAGAAAGATAAGGCAGGGCTCAGACAAAGCAGTTGCCACAGTGGACCGACCCTCCAAACAGCCTAGGTAGGGGAACAAGCCTATCACCTTCACGGACGCCGACTGCACAGGCATCCGCTACCCTTATGATGACCCTCTCGTCATTTCTGCCCTCATCTCCAACTACAAGGTCAGACGAGTTCTCATCGACAACGGCAGTTCTTCAGACATCATTTTCCTCAACTGCTTTCGCCAGCTCAAGATTGGGGAGGAAAGTCTGTCTCCTCTCCAGACCCCTTTGGTCGGTTTTACTGGCGACCGAGTGACCTCCATCGGCTCCATCGATCTTCCTATCACACTCGGCGAGTACTCACAGCAGACCACAAAGTTGCTCACCTTCCTTGTTGTCAATTGCCCCTCCGTTTATAACATCATCCTTGGTCGCACCGCCCTAAACGCTTTTCAAGTTATCACATCAACTTACCACCTTGCCATTAAATTCCCCACCGATCTAGGGGTTGGGACAGTGAGGGGAGAGCAGACAGTTGCCAGGGAGTGTTATGTCACCTCCCTCAAAGAAGTCAAGCTGAAGGAGGCAATGATCATTGAAGGGCTTGACGTCCGAGATGAGGACGAGCTGGTCAGAGGGAAGCCTGTGGAGGAGCTCGTTAAGGTTCCCATCGACCCCGCCAACCCGACCAAAACTGCCAAAATTGGCAGCCAACTATCCCTTCAAGCAAAGGCCGACCTTACTGCCCTCCTGATCAAGCACAATGATGTATTTGCCTGGACCCATTCGGACATGCCGGGTATTGACCCCTCATTCATAACGCACCGCCTCAGCATTGAACCCCATTTCCGTCCTTACTGCCAGAAGCAACGCATCTTTCATCCGGAGCGCAACACTCTCATCGCCGCAGAGGTCGACAAGCTCCTTGAGGCACAATTCATCAAAAACGTGGACTACCCTAGATGGTTGTTAAACGTCGTCCTGGTCCGTAAGAACCATGGTAAATGGCGACTCTGTGTCGACTACTCCGACCTCAACCGAGCTTGCCCCAAAGATAGTTATCCTCTCCCCCGCATAGATCTGCTGGTTGACGCCACGGCCGGTCATCAAATGCTCAGCTTCATGGATGCCTTCTCTGGGTACAACCAAATTCTGATGCACCCATCTGATCGTGAACACACCTCATTCATTACAGATTGAGGTACCTACCAATGGTTGGTCAATGCTGTTTTCCATCATCAAATAGGATGGAATATGGAAGTATATGTTAACGACATGCTAGTCAAGAGCAAACTCTCTGCTGATCACCTGATCGACCTGCGAGAGACCTTTGCCACCTTACGAAAGTACCAAATGAAGCTCAACCCGGAAAAGTGCGCCTTCGGTGTAAGATCTGAGAAGTTTTTGGGTTTCATGGTCAGTCAATGGGGCATTGAAGCCAACCCTGAAAAGATCAAGGCCTTGATTGAAATGCAGTCACCCAGAACAGTTAAGGAGGTTCAAAGACTCACTGGCTGAGTCGCCGCCCTCAACCGCTTCATTTCCCGCGCAACGGATAAGTTCCTCCCCTTCTTCAAAGTTCTTCGGCAAACTTTTGAATGGACGACCGAATCCGAAGAGGCTTTTCAACAGTTGAAGCAGTGTATGGCCAACCCCCCCTCCTTTCACAAGCACTCACGGACGAACCCCTTTTCCTCTATTTAGCCGTGTTAAGCACCGCAGTCAGTGCAGCTCTTATCAGGGAAGACAGCTCTATCCAACGGCCGGTCTACTACATCAGTAGGGCTCTCAGGGGAGCAGAGCAGAATTACCCACTGTTAGAAAAATTGTCCTTGGCCTTGGTGACCGTCTCTAGATGACTCCGTCCTTACTTCCAAGCCCATTCCATAGTGGTCCTCACCGACCAACCCTTGAAGCAGGGAATGCAGTAACCAGAACTTTCTGGCAGACTCATGCAGTGGTCAGTGGAACTCAGCCAATTTGACATCTCCTATCGGCCTCAAACGACGATTAAGGGGCAAGCTGTCGCCGATTTCATCATGGAGTTCACTAAACCTACCCCAACCACGGTGCCTCCACCCCCACTAACCCCTACTGACCCAGAAGACCCTCACTCTTGGACTCTCAACGTCGACGGGTCATCCCGCAGGGAAGGCAGCGGGGCTGGTCTCATCCTCACCGCCCCTGAGGGTGGTTATTTCAAATGTGCTTTGTGTTTCTTGTTCGAGGCCAGCAACAATGAGGCCGAGTATGAGGTATTGATAGCAGGTCTTCGCCTAGCCAGGGATATTGGTGTCAGCCACATCCGGGTGTTCAGTGACTCCAAGCTCATTGTCGGACAAATTACGGGGGCATTCGATGCCAAGGAGGACACAATGCGGGCTTACAGGGATATAGCCCTCCCCCTTGTTCGCCTCTTTAATACCTTCCACATCAAACACATCCCTCGGGCAGAAAACTCCAAGGCCGATGAGATGGCTCAATTAGCCTCTGCAGATCAGTCAGATCTCAACCACGGTTTTCGCCTCGAATACCTGACCCATCCTGCCACCTCCCCCAACCAACAAGCGGTCCACTTCCTCCAAAATGAACTTATCCCCTGGGCGTCCGACATCTTTCTATTTTTGACAACGGGAGAACTACCAAAGGACAAACAGCAGGCCGCCAAAGTCAGGGCCCAGTCGTCCAATTACATTCTTGTCAATGGTCTTTTGTACAAGAGGGGCTTTTCACGCCCATACCTCAGATGTCTCAATCCTGCTCAGGCGACTTACGTGATGAGAGAAATCCATGAAGGCGTATATGGCAATCATTCGGGTGGCAGGTCCCTAGCCCACAAAATACTTCGCACTGGTTATTTCTGGCCCACTCTCAATCAAGATGCGACAGACTTCGTGCTCAAATGTGATAAGTGCCAACGCTTTGCCAACATCCCTCATGCTCCTCCTACAGAATTGATCACACTCTGCAGCCCCTACCCGTTCTCCAAATGGGGAATCGACCTAGTTGGCCCATTGCCCACTAGCTGGGGCCAAACCAAATTCGCCATTGTCACCATCGATTACTTCACTAAGTGGGTGGAAGCAGAACCCCTTGCCACAATTACCGAGCGTAACACAACCCAATTCATATGGCAGTCGATCGTATGCAGATTTAGCATTCCTCAAGCCATCGTCTTCGACAACGGTAAACAATTTGACAATGTCAAGTTCAAGAAATTTTGCTCAAAGCTCCAAATCTAGCCATGTTTCTCTTCTTCAGGCCATCCCCGCGCCAATGGCCAAGTTGAGGTCACCAACCGCTCTCTTCTGAAAATCATCAAAACTAAACTGGAAGCTACTAAGGGACTCTGGGCTGAGGAATCACAGAATGTGCTTTGGGCCTACCGCACTACCGCCTGAACTCCCACTGGGGAGACCCCCTTTCGCTTAACATACGGCGCTGAGGCAGTCATCCCAGTGGAAATCGGTCTGCCCACCCCAAGGGTTCTACATCCGGATCCACAACTAATTAAAGAGCTGCGTCGGGTAGACTTAGATCTGATCGAAGAACTCTGAGAAACCACTGTTGTCAGACGGGCCTCCTATCAACAGAAAATGAGAGCACACTACAATCGCAAAGTCAGACCGAAGGACTTTGCCGTGGGGGACCTTGTTTTGCGAGAAGTAACTCTTGCCACTAAAAATCTGACCGAGGGCAAACTGGCAGCCAAGTGGGAAGGACCTTACGTCGTGAAAGCCAAATCTCATCCAGCACTTACCGGCTTCAGAACATGGAAGGCCGAGATCTCCCCTACCCATGGAACGCCGAGCACTTGAAGCACTATTTTCAATAAAAGTCCAATTTTTGTATCAATCTTTTGCTGTATTTCCTTTTTGGCCATTTGCACACTTTATTGTTCTCATCCTTCTCTCTTGTGATGTAAATTCCTGATCAAATGGGTTACACTTTAATGACGACAAGTTTATATTCCAAATATGTGTGTGATTTTTCAAATAACGCTCTGATTGCAGCCTCAGCCAGACTGAGCATGACAAGTCTCAGCCAGACTAAGCATGACAAGCCTCAGCCAGACTAAGCATAAATGCCTCGGCCAGACCGAGCATGCAAAGCCTCAGCAAGGCTGAGCATAAAAACCTCGGTCAGACCGAGCATGACAAGCCTCGGCCAGACTGAGCATGACAAGCCTCAGCTAGACTGAGCATAAAAGCCTCGGCCAGACCTAGCATACAAAGCCTCAGCCAGACTGAGCATAAAAGCCTCGGCCGGACCGAACATACACAGCCTCAGCCAGACTGAGCATGACCAGCTTCAGCCAGACTGGGCATGACCACCCTCAGCCAGACTGAGCATGACAAGCTTCAGCCAGACTGAGCGCAAAAGCCTCGGCCAGACCAAGCTTACACAGCCTCAGCTAGACTGAATTACTTCAAGTTACTGAATTACTTACAGAGTCAGTTCATCATAGCTTAACCCCAGCTGAGCACGCATGTAGAGCTCGATTAAGGCCATTCATGCAAACTTCATGCTTATGGCATTAGTAGACACACTTGGTCAACATTCCAGGTCCATGGTATTACACCACTCTTCACTTAGTCAAATTCTAAAACTCTTCCAACATGATTTAAAACTCCATTTTTGGGAATAATTTAAAACTCCACATCTTTGACATTCTTACATGTTTCCTTTACAAGTCAAATTATTTTCTTACTTTTTTCTTACCAATCAAACCTAACTTGAATCAACCCTCCCTCGCTCACTTCAGACTCACCAAAATAAAGGCAGCAGTGTGGCAAACACAAACTTATAATTTTATTACATTTTCAACTTCACTCTGCATGGAGTTTTTCTTACAAGTTCAACTTCACTTAGCATTGCGTTCTTCTTAACTTTACTTTGCATTCAGTTTTTCGTTCATTTCACCCTTGGCTTTGCATTGAGTTTCAAGTCAACAATTTCATTCATCCCAGATACACAAGCAGAAACAATGGAATGAAAACACAACTCAAATTTTATTTATTCACAAACTTATACATACGTTCTTTACAGCAATCCAAAAAAAAAAAAAAACAAACAAACAAACAAAAAACTTGTACAACTCACACCAATCACTCTTCCTCACTTGAAACGAGGTCTTCTTCTTCAACGCCCTCATCTAGGAGGGTCTGGGCCACGTCATCTTCATCAATCCGTACACCACTTAGGTCCAAGTCTAGGAACAGTTCTTCTGCCTTCCGCTTGAACATCTTCTAGCCACTGTCCCAGAACTCAGCCATTTCGTGTTTGTAGAAGTCCGACCACTGGAAGCTCTCAATAACTTCTACTTCAGTCCTGCCCCCAGCGGTCGTTTCTGACGAGCCCACCCCCCCAGACACCTCCCTTGCCAAGTTACTGGCGACCGCAGCATCGACCGCCATCTGAAATTCAGCAGACCCCTTGAATTGCTCCACTGCTACGACATACAGATCGGGGTATGCTGCCCTTTCAGAGGCGGCCTTGGTTTTTTCCTCCTCTAACTCCTTCTCCAATCCGGCATTCTCCACCATGGCCTTGGCGCACTCATCTTCTAGCTCCTTCTGCAGCCCAACAATTTTCAAGTCCGCTTCCTCCTTTTCTTTGATCTGCTGGGCATGCAGCTCTTCATTGTTGGTCATAGCCTCTTCAAACCACTCGGTGGCGACCGTGTAGGCATTTTGAGCATCCCCCAACTTCTTCTGCTCGCCAGCCAGCTGGAACTCGAGCAACACTACCTTGCGGCGTTCGTCCTTTAGCTCCAACTTGACCGCGAGCAGCTCAGCATGGGCTCGCGCGGCAACATTACGCTGCACGATCGCCAGTACCTCCATCTTCTTGGTCTTTCAGCCTCTTCCAACCCCCTTGCACAAATGCTCCATGCGGTCCTCTTCCACCTCGCAGTTTCACTCCTCAAACTTGCAAGTTGGGCCTTCGCCTCCTTCAACTTGGTCTTCCTAGCCGCCGCCTTTCTCAGCAAAGCTCCTGCTAAGGTGGTTACGTCCATTTGGGCGGAGCACAACCCCCTCAGCAGCTCAGCCTCATTGAGCCTGGCCACCAAGCGCACTGTTGCCTCGTCTACAATCCCCACAAGGAGATCTGCAACCGCCCTGGCTGGGCCTTCTTCTCCCTCCAACCGCCCAACCACTGCACGAGCGTGGTAGATAGCAGTCGTCAGCCTGGCCCCTTCTCCTTGGGGCGCAGGGCCCCTCTTTGGCTGCTGCTCCATCACTTCCTTAGGACCAGCTGACCCACTCTCCACTGGCACTTTAGGCATGGCACAGGTGCTCTTCTTTCTCCTAGCCTCCTTGGCCTTTGTCCCCTTCCATGTCTGGGACAACCACACTTTCTGGGGTCGCCTCCACTCTCTTCTCCCTTGTTGCGGTCGACTCCTCTACCATGGAGGTAACCTCCTCCCCAACCCTCACCCTCTTCAACCCAAGCTCACCTGAGGCCCCCTCAGGGTGAACCCTCATTTTCTTCTTTTTTTTCAAAGCCTCTGCCTCCCTGTCTGCCTTTTCTTTCACCGGATCCACGGGGGGTGGTCGTGACTCAAAACTGCCCAAGTCTTTTTCCCCCAGTGGCTTGGGGCGCGGTCGGATTATCTCCCTCGCGACCGGTTTTGGCGGTGGGCCTAACTGTACCTCCTTGAATTTTTGGGCTTTGGCAAAAATGGTCCGATCTTCCGCCTCCTGCGCCTTTCTTCTTGCCTCTAGTTCTTCCGGTGCCAGATCTCCACCGGTCGGCTGATGGCCCAATCCTGCAGCAAACAAAGCTGACGGCTGGACGAGATCGTCCCACTTGACGCCCTCCTTCTCCCTCCAGGCCTTCACCTTTTTCACCCTCTCCTCCGCTGCGGGCCCCAGCTTTGGCTCCACAGACTTGGTAGGCACTCTCCACACCGTGCACACCCCACTCCCCCGTTCGTAGACACGTAGAACCACCGCGACCTCCATCCCTTAATTGATGATGGCAACCCCGCCACCAGACCCCTCCCTGCCACCACGTGCAAAGTGACCCAAGTTTCTTACTGGCCTGAGGCCTTGTAGCACGCACAAAACTCGTCTACCGTCATAGCCGCCCCCTCGTTCACTTTTGGCCACGCACTTGCACAGGCCAGTACAATCTTCCACGCATTGGGCAATAGTTGACCTGGCGCCACTTTCAGTTTGTTTAAGACATCCACTACTACCTACGGAAGCAGCAACCTCAACCCACCCTTTAACGCCTTCTCGTAGAGAGCAAACTCCCCCGGCCGGGCGTCGAACGGCCTCTCCGTTGGTGTTGGTAGCATCAATTCTATTTTTGCGGGAACTTGGTATTTTTTGCGCATACCCTCCAACTCCCCCGCAGTAACGGTCGACCTGTCAGCCTTCGTATGCCAGTGATCTAGCTCAACCTGGTTGATTGGCTTCGGAGCCGCCATCAATGCCAACGAACACGGCGGTCCCGTCGGCCCCCTACTCTCTCCACTTGCCTCTCCGTCCTATACTGTTCCGCCAATTCCACCGCATCATCGTCCCCTAGTGGATCAACCCTGGCAGTTCTAGCTTCTTCCTGAGCCATTTTTGTCGTGTGTCTGCGAATGGCTTCGGATGCGGGCGCAAGAAAGTTCAAAAAATGTCGCAAGGGTGTATCACTTGCAACGAAGGAGTCTACAATTGGAATGTTTTGATTTTTCGAAAAAAGGTAAGTAAAACGTATAATCCCAAAAGCCCAAGGCTTGCCTGTATTCCAGGGGTCACAATTAATTGCCGCCAGTTTGAAAAATTTTCAACCATCCGTCAAAACTGTCTTTTCAACACCCATTATGACCTATCGTTTCACCTTTGGCCCAACGCCTAACCTCCCACACTACGAGATTATGCCACGTGTACGACCACGATTTACTGCACCCTTCCCCTACCCTGTCTTTTCCACTTCAAGTCACCACGTGACCCGCTGCCTCTCAAGCCCCGCCCTTGCCACTTCCCCCTTCGCGGTCGGCCCTTCTCATGGTCGGTCCCTCCACTCGGCTACCCTTCGCGGTCGGCCCTCCTCATGGTCGGCCACTCCACTCGGTTACCCCTCGCGGTCGGCCCTCCTCATGGTCGGCTACTCCACTCGGCTACCCTTCACGGTCGACCCTCCTCATGGTCGGTCCCTCCACTCGGCTACCCTTCGCGGTCGACCCTCCTCATGGTCGGTCCCTCCACTCGGCGACCCCCTGCGGTCGGCTCTCCTCCTGATCGGCCCCTACGCTCGATCACTCCTATCGGTCGGCCTCCCTTATGTAGAGCTCTAACCACCCTCATTTTCTTCATTATTCCCTTCTTTAGACTAAAGCTACACTCGGGAATGGGGGACTACTGACATGGGTAGGCCCATAAAGGCTACAGCCCACCATGAACAACTCAAGCCCACAACTTAGGGCCCAATACATAACCCAACTGGTAAGGCCCTGCACCATCTGGAAGTCAACATGGTATAAAGGACCAATGATATTCAGACACATGGCAAGTAAAGGGCAAGCCACATCAGCAGACAAAGATCTGCAAAGTTATTGCCACTGCACATCGCCATTAATGCAGCCCCTCATTGCATTTATTACGACAACACCTCTCCGTCGGGACAGCACGCCCTTACCCTGAGCAAGGTAAGCTACAACATAGACTTTTGGCCAAGGTGACAGGTCGGAAGGGACAACGAAAAGATTACCAAGGGATATAAGCAAACATTGAAGACAAGAAGAAGGTTAAGCTTTCTATCTCTAATTCATCTCTACATTCTACTTTTCTCTCTAACTTGCTCGTCGGAGGGTTCGCTGAGGGACTCCCCGTTCCCCGTTGAACTCGTGTGCAGGTTCTCTGGTGGGTTTGATCATTCAGATACCGGTTCGAGAAGTGTGGATCAGTCCGACCCGCTCTACTTGGAACCCGTTACATCATCACTATATCATCAGAAATTATTAATTTTTTTATCAAACCTTTCATATAAATGTGAAATCTACACAAATCACATATATATATAAATCTTATATTCATATAAAAAATTTAGGTAGTGTTTGGTAGAGTTTTGTAAATGTGATTTGAGAGTATGAGTTGTATTTTGAGTTTGTGTGTTGTGGAATTATGATTTGAGTGTAGAAAATTTGTTTGGTAAAGAGTTTTGAAAATAGTTTTGGAAAAGAGGTTTGATTTGAGTGGGAAATTATTGATGTGACATTTGATATGTGATACAAAAATTTACAACTCATAACTAAACATACAATTCAAAATTATTTTAAAGCACATAAAAAATTTAAAAATTTTCAGAAAATATTTGTCCCGATTATATAAATCAATTGCAAAAAAAAAAAAAAAAAATCTGGAACCAGCCGGACATCCGGGTGGTCTACCGGGTGGTCATCCGGGTGGACAAAAAAGGCGCCTGTGCATCAGAGTTCTCTCTGCAGAGTGTAGAAAATTAATTTGAAAACGAAACCAAAATCATACTCCAACACACGGATAAAAAATTGATTTCAAAGCACAACCAAACAGAGCCTTAATAATTTATTTGAAACTCCTATCTTTACTACGGACGAAGTACATATTGATATATATGTTTTACAGTAAAAGCTCAAAAAGTTTCAAAAAAATAATAATAAAAAAAAAATTTCAAAACAAAAACACGGTCAGAACACATGTATCTGCCACGTCTGGTACTAGATACTATACATGCCTTTCCTTTCGCATTGGTCTAAGTACATTACTTCTGAAAAAAAAATTATACTATTCGTGAAGTGATGTTTCTCTGCACCTCTAGAACAATACATCACATCCATCAAAAGGCAAAATTGTAAAATTTGTAACTTTCATATCCTAATATTTACTTTTCACACAATTTTCACAAAAAATTAAAAAATTTATCTAAGGTATATTAGTTTTTTTTAATTCATATTTTAGTTAAATAATTAAAAAATTATTAAATTAGTATGTTCCTAAACAAGGCCTAAGAGATGGTTTGAAATACTTTAAATAAATATAAAGTTTCACTTTATATTTATAAATAACTTTTTTTTTTATATCAATTATATAATTAAAATTAGGGATAATTACAAAAAAAATCCCAGAATTTGGCATATTTTTCACATTAAACTTCAAAATTTTAATTTTAACAATTTAAATCCTAAATTTTTAACCTTATCCTAATGTTGACCCTCCGTCTATTTTCATTTGTTTCTGTTTACTTTTTATACTTATTTGATATACATATCACTTTTTGTTTCGTCCATAATTATTATAATTATTTTATTCAAAATTATTCCAACACTTTCTCTCTTCTCACTCTCTTTTCTCTTCTCTCTTCTCACCTTGTCTTCTCTTCCCTCTGTCATCAATTAGTCCTTTTTTCTTTCTTTCTTTTTCCTATCAGTGCTCTCTCTCTCTCTCTTTAGTTGTCACCGCCGCCGTTCGTCAATCCCCACTACCAATTTCCACCTCGCACGACCACCCGTAAATATAAGTCCCTCTCTCTCATCGCCGTCCTCCTCCACCATTTATCTCAGCGGTGGCGGAGGCGGTGGACAAACCATTGACCGCCACAATCTCATCATAAGAGATGCCAGATGCATAGGCAAGTCTCTCCCTCTTGCGTCGTGCACTTCTCAACCACCGCCCATAACTTCGATTCCCTACGATCATCTCCATAATTGCAAGGGCCGAAAGAGCTCTTCCTTTAATTCCAAATCAGATGATCAAATGATTATGGAGTCTTAGGGTTTTGGGGAAGAAGGAAATGGATTATGGGGTCTTAGGGTTTTCGGGAAGAAGGAAAAGCTTTTGGTAGTGCTTTTCTCCCTTGTTATCTTACTCCGACGTACCTAGCCACTCCGGCAAACTAATTTGATCAAAGAGCTCTGATATGGATTTGAAGAAAAAGGCAATTGAAAGTTGAGAGAGAGAGAGAGAGAGAGAGAGACGTGTGAAAGATGTTGTGGCAGTGCAGGATGTTGTGGCAGGCAAACTAATTTGATCAAAGAGCTCTGATATGGATTTGAAGAAAAAGGCAATTGAAAGTTGAAAGAGAGAGAGAGACGTGTGAAAGATGTTGTGGCAGTGCAGGGACGGTGTGGACGGAGGTTGGCAAATGGTGCAAAGGTTGGCGAAAGAGCAGAGGTCAACGATGGGGCATTCGGAGGTCGACGATCGTTCAACCTAAGAAAAAGAGAGAGGGAGAGAGCTGATAGAAAAAAAAGGTAACTTAGAAATAAAATAATTATAATAATTATGGACGAATCAAAAAGTAACACGTGTATCAAATAAGTATAAAAAGTTAACAGAAACAAACGGAAACAGACGGAGGGTCAACATTGGGACACGGTTAAAAATTTAGGATTTGAATTGTTAAAATTAAAATGTTAGGGTTTAATGTGAAAAACACGCCAAACCCTGGGATTTTTTTTGTAATTATCCCTTAAAATTATAATTTTTTTCATGAATTACTAATTATTTTTTCAAACTAAGCTGAAAACATATAACACTAAGTAGTTAGCCTTCGTTTGACTAATTTAGTTGGATTAAAAAGCATAAAAGACAAAATATGTTAAATAAATCAATAAGATAAAATGTCACATTTAAACCATAATCATTTTACTTTTTCTCTTATAAAAGCCAAAAAAATCAAACCAAACGAACTTTTTAGTCCCAAACTAAAAAAATCCTAACTTAAAAAAGCCAATTAAAAAAGCTAATGTCAAATGACGAGTTTAGTTTAGTGGATAAGTAATCGGATTTCTTTATCTAATACTTAAAGTGGAGTTTTCATAATTGCTTAGTGAAATTAAACCTACTTGTGCTAAAATTTTGACTTCGTATTGACGTAAGTGTTAGAGAATTTCCAATGTCATTAGGTGTTTTATTTAAGGTTTGGCTTCTCTAAATTTGAGAGATTTTGGATTTGGCAAGTTTATTTTGGGATTAATTCTTTATTTTTAGAACTCGTGAAAGTAGAATATATGTATAAAAAATTAAGATGATTAGATATTGATAAGTATTTGTCTGAATTATATTTATTTTTCACAAAAATGAGTGACAAATATAATTTTAATAATAGTCATTCATTTTTTTGTAATACAAATCTGATTTAGACATATAACTACTGATAGTTAAAAAAAGAAGAAGACATATAGCTATCAATATTAAATCAACTTGATTTCTTTTATTAATATTCTACTGAACAAGTCTTAAAAAATAAATGGTTCAGATCACTAAAATTGATCTCAAAATGAGCTAACCAAACTCAAACGCTATCTCAATTTAGATAGTTAATTTGAAATAAGTCAAACCTTTATTTATGTAAAAATTATTATAATGTATATATTTTAACTTGTCTATTTATATTTTTATATTTCCACTTCAATTTTACTTTTTATTTTAGCTATCCATCTAAAAATATTATTCATTTTATGGAATGGCACATCAACAATAAAGGTAATTAAGATAAAATAAGTTTGGCCTGACATTTGAAAACTATTAGTGTATGTGATTTGAGACAAAGTGTTTAATCATATACTTAGTTTATTGGAGTGAGAAAAAAAAAAAAGGGATTATTCTAGGAAATTTAACTAACATGCATTATATACCTAGTAGCTTAGATGTACTCTTAGGCTGTGTTTGGTTGAAAGATTCGATGAGAGAAATAGAAAGGGAAATGTGTTTGGTTATGTTCTCTAAATATAATTCCACCCCTCCATTTTGCATTTTATGTTTGGATGGAGTTTTCAAAATGTAATTCCATCACACATTTCAAAATGTAATTCTCTTTCACGTTTGGTTACTCTCTCTTTCATGTTCTCCATTTTGAAATGCACAAGATTTTTGAATTTTAGGTCTACCCGGTCATCCTCCCGAGCGTCTGGCCAGTTGATTGGAATAGTGTAAATTTTTATTACCCGGTCATCCTCCCGAGCGTCTGGCCAGTTGATTGGAATAGTGTAAATTTTTATTATTTTTTTATTTTTTTGCAATTGCAAATAGCCAATCACCACCTGTTGTTTGGAAGGGGAAAAATTATATTTGTTTTTGATATTTTTTAAATATAAAAATTATTTTTTTAGACCAAAATGACAATTTTTTTTTATTTGAATGTAAAAGAAGTTTGGTTATGAGTTTTGAATAAAATTTTCAATAGAGTTTTGAGTTGTGTGTTTAGTTATGAGTTATAATTTTTTGAGTTATTTTAAATTTTAAAAAAATTATTTTATTTTTTGTTAATAATTAATTATTTGAATTGAATTTTAGAAAGAGTTTGGTTATAAGTGTTATTTTTTGTTAATAATTAATTTTTTTAATTGAATTTTAAAAAGAGTTTGTTTATGAGTGTTGATCAGCAATTTCAATAGAGTTTTGAGTTGTATGTTTAGTTATGAGTTATAACTTTTTGAATTAAGTTTTGAAATTTTTTTTCAAAACTCATAACCAAACAAATTATCCTATTTCACATGTCATATCAAACATTTAAAACTCAATTCAACGCTCAACTCAAAATTCAAGCTCTTTTCAAAACTCATAATTAAACAAATTTTCTATACTTAAATCATAATTCTAAAACTCACAAATTCAAAATACAACTCTATTCTCAAATTATATTTCTAAAACTCTACCAAATGCTACCGAAATGTAATTCCACTTTTTGTTTGATTATAATGGAAAACATAAATGAAAAGAAAGTGAGAGGGAAATGCAATCTCATTTTTTGTCTTTTGGATTGATTTAAGGAGTGTTTGGTTTACTAAAATGAAACGGAATGAAATGACGATTCCATCAAAATATTCATTTATATGTTTGGTTGATTAAAAAATAATGACAAAATATATTACAAATGGAATCATTATTCAAATGTTAACGGAATAGTCATTCCATATGAGAGCCGAAGGAATGATCATTCCGTTCCATTCTAACTCATTCTAGTGAACCAAATAGAGCAATAGGCCATTTACTTTCTCCATTTCTCAACCAACCAAACATAACTTAAAATTTGAATGCTATCGATTTTTTCTCATTTTCTTTTTATTTATTTTTTCATTTCTATTTTTCTCATCAAAATTTTCAACTGAACACATTCTTAGGATCCTTACAAATTGGAGAGAGATATGATAGGTGTAGACACCTTATTTTTGACCGCCCTTAAAACTTGAGCGTTACTGATGGTTTACTTGGTATTGAAAGTTGTGCAGTGCAAAGATTCGGTCTCTTTGGCAAGGAGAGAGTCAAATCCAAACCTTATACCCTATTTTTTGACCAAAACTATTTTGACCAAATATTTTAGACCTTAAAACCCTCTCTTTCAAAATATTTTTGAAACAAAGTTCCTACGATGTTCCGATGCTCGCATTTTGTTAAATATTGTGTTTTTCGGTAAACTGAGCAGGGAGAAAGTAGAAATGAATGAAAGAGAGGTGAACTCTTTGAAAAACCTTCCAAAACATCTTGTTTAGAGGTTTGGAGTTGAAGAAAAGAGGAGAAGAGGGAAGAAACCAAGCTGGAGAAGAAGATGGGCATGAATCGCTAAGAAAGAGTCGAGCAGCCCTCGCTAAATCAGACCTATTTGTTTGCACACTTCGATTTAAGCTATGAGGCCACCACCGTTGGAAAGAAGACTTCTGGGGCTTCATTTTTCACTCAAGAATCTCCTAAAGACGAGTCTGGATGGAGAAGATATGATTGGTTGAAGTTGGGCATCATTCCGGTTGGACCGAAACTGAGCAGCCTTCACTAAAAGAGGGATATCTCTTAGCACACTTGTAATTTTGAGATGAGGCTGTCACCATTGGAAATCTTACTTTTGAGGCTTCATTTTAGACACAAGAATGACCTGAAAAAGAGTTTATATGAAGGAGTTATGCCCATTTGAAGTTAGACCTGCAAATCAGAATGTCCTATCGGCCACAAATGTGCACAGTCGGCCATGGAGATGGCCGATCGGAAAGTAAAATAATTATAATAATTATGGACGAATCAAAAAGTGACATGTGTATCAAATAAGTCTAAAAAGTTAACAGAAACAAACGGAAATAGACGGAGGGTCAACATTAAGACACGGTTAAAAATTCAGGGTTTAAATTGTTAAAATTAAAATGTTGGAATTTAATGTGAAAAACACGTCAAACTCAAGTTTTTTTTTTATTTTGTAATTATCTCTTAAAATTATAATTTTTTTTTCATGAATTACTAATTATTTTTTCAAACTAAGCTGAAAACATATAACACCGAGTGGTTAGCCTTCGTTTGACTAATTTAGTTGAGTTAAAAAAACATAAAAGACAAAATAGGTTAAATAAATTAATAAAATGGAATGTTACATTTAAATCATAATCATTTTACTTTTTCCCTTATAAAAGTCAAAAAAAACCAAATCAAATGAATTTTTTTAATCTCAAACTAAAAAAGTCCTATTTGAAAAAGGTCAACTAAAAACACTAATGCGAATGTTGACTTAGTTTAGTGGATAAGTAATCGGATTTCTTTATCTAATGCTTAGAGTCGAGTTTTCATAACTGCTTAGTAAAATTAAACCCACTTGTGCTGAAATTTTAACTTCGTATTAACGTAAGTGTTAGAGAATTTCCAATGTCATTACGTGTTTTATTTAAGGTTTGGCTTCTCTAAATTTGAGAGATTTTGGATTTGGTAAGTTTATTTTGGGATCAACTTTTCATTTTGAGGACTAGTGAAAGTAGAATATATATATATATATATATATAATCAAGATGATTAGATATTGATAATTATATGTTTGAATTATATTCAGTTTTACAAAAATAAGTGACAAATATAATTTTAATAATAGTCATTCATTTTTTTGTAATATAAATCTGATTCAGACATATAGCTACTAATAGTTAAAAAAAAGAAGAAGACATATAACTATCGATATTAAATCAATTTGATTTCCTTTATTAATATCTGACTCAACGAGTCTTAAAAAGTAAATGGTTCAAATCGCCAAAATTGATCTCAAAATGAGCTAATCAAACCCAAACGCTTTCTCAATTTGAGATAGTTAGTAAGCGTTTGGCAGGCACTAAAAAAATGTACTTTTTTTTGCATACATACACTTATTTGGGTTACATCAATCAACATCTGCTCTCTACTTTTCTACCTACTTTCTCTACTTTTTTATACATGTTTTTTATTCATAAAAGTCAAAAAGTATACTTATTTAGAATATCTCAAATCACTCCTTAATTTGAAATAAGTCAAACATTATTTACGTAAAAATTATTATAATGTAAATATTTTACTTTGTCTATTTATATTTTTATATTTCCACTCTAATTGTACTTTTTATTTTAACTATCCATCTAAAAATACTATTCATTTTATGGAATGTCACATCAATAATAAAGATGATTAAGATAAAATAAGCTTGGCCTAACATTTGAAAGCTACTATAGTTAGTGAATGTGATTTGAGACAAAATGTTTAATCATATACTCAGTTTATTGGAGTTGAAAAAAAAAAAACAAAAACAAAAAAGGATTATTCTGGGCAATTTAACTAGCATGCATCGTATACCTAGTAGTAGCTTAGATATACTCTTAGGTTGTGTTTGGTTGAAAGATTCGATGTGAGAAATAGAAAGGAAAAATGAAATATAATCTCATTTTTTGTTTGGTTATAATGGAAAACATAAATGAAAAGAAAGTAAGAGGGAAATGGAATCTCATTTTTTGTCTTTTGGATTGATTTAAGTAGTGTTTGGTTTAATGAAATGAAACGAAATAGAATGATAATTCCATCAAAATATTCATTTCTATGTTTGGTTGATTAAAAATAATGACAAAATATATTACAAATAAAATCATCATTCAAATGTTAAGGGAATAGTCATTCCATATGAGAGCCGAAGGAATGATCATTTTATTCCATTCTAGCTCATTCCAATGAACCAAATAGAGCAGTAGGCCATTTTCTTTCTCTATTTCTCAATCCAACCAAACATAACTTAACATTCGAATCCTATCAATTTTTTTTATTTTTATTTTCTTTTCTTTTGATTTCTATTTTTCTCATCCAATTTTTCAACTGAACACATTCTTAGGATCCTTACAAATTACTGTGTGATACTACATACAAATAATACCTCCTATCGAATATTGAAACAGTCTACTCGCCTATCTATTTTTAAATTAATAATAATTAAATTATAACAATAGTAATGGTCTTTGGCATAGATATACACATTACTTCCCTCTCTGCATTCATTTTATTTTATTTTTATTTTTTTTATCACTGATATTGTTGATGTAGACAGAATGCACCACTATTATAATATATGAAAGCAGGTTTGTGGATCACTTTAGAAGGTTGTTTAACTGTTCACTTAGTGTGTCCCTTCGTGACGAACCCACCTACTCTTTCTTACCCACCATTGATTCGTCTCTTCATCCGTCCCTCTCTGCCCCTCCTTCATTGGAAGAGATTAGACGAGTTTTGTGAACGTTCAAACTCTGGAAGGCCCCTAGGCCTGATGGACTCCACCCTATCTTTCTTCAAAAGTTTTGGCATCTACTTGCCCCATCGATCTGTGAAGTAATCTCCTGTGCGTTGTGACTGGCTATATCAATTCGGAGATCAATAAAACCTTAATCTGCCTCATCCCTAAAGTCCCTAGTCCAGAATCCATAACCCAATTCCGTCCTATAGGGCTTTGTAACACCATTTACAAACTCATCACAAAGCTCCTTGTAGCTCGTATTCGACCTCTGTTAGAGTCTCTTGTCAGTCCCCTTCAATCAAGTTTCATCCCAGCTAGAAGAGGTACTGATAATGTTATCCTCGTACAAGAAATTGTTCATAGCTTTAAGGAGAAAAAAGGCAGGAAAGGCAGCATGTTGATTAAACTTGATTTGGACAAAGCTTATGACCGTTTAGAGTGGAGTTTTATCCGTACCATCATGTGATCCTTTAATTTTCCTTCGAGTTGGATAGAACTTGTTATGTCCTGTGTTTCCTCGAGTTCGCTTTCAGTGCTGTTTAATGGTGAAAAAATCGAAGAATTTTTTCCATCTCGAGGCATACGGCAAGGTGATCCCATTTCTCCATATCTCTTTATCCTTTGCCTGGAATATCTCTCAGCTCGTATCACCGAAGCCTGCCAAAATCATGAGTGGTCTCCTATCCGTGTGTCTAGGGCGGGTCCCCTTTTATGACATCTATTTTTTGCTGATGATCTCATCTTACTTGGAGAAGCTTCGGAACCCAATTGTCTTATCATCTCTTCCATTTTGCAAGACTTTTGTTCCTTATCTGGCCAAAACATCAGTTTTAACAAGTCCAAAGTTTTCTTTCCGGCCAATGTACATGAAGACTTGCAACAGCACCTTTCTCATACTCTTGGTATTCCTACTACTCGTGACCTTGGTAAGTATTTGGGTTGTCCGATCCACCACTCCCGGCCTGATAGAGAGTCCTTCTAATTTGTGATTGACAAGGTTCAAAGCAAGCTCGCCGGATGGAAAAGCAAAATGTTATCCTTTGCGGGTTGAGCTACGATCATCAAGTCGGTTAATGCGGCCATTCCTGCATACATAATGCAATGTAATTTTATCCCCAAATCTGTTGCTAATACCCTTGATAAACTCAATCGTGATTTTTTATGGGGTTCCTCGGTGGAACATAGGGCGGTACATGGGGTTGCTTGGGACACGGTCACCAAACCTAAAGCTCTTGGAGGGCTAGGCATTAGGCAAACTAGTTTAATAAACAAAGTGTCTATGGCCAAGTGGAATTGGCGTTTGATTCATGATGATAACGCTTTGTGGTCTAGAACCCTTAAGTCCAAATACGGTCATGTGGGGGGCAATAGAAATAGGAGATCACCTGTTTGGAGGAGTCTGAGAAAGGGGCTTAATATCCTTGAGAAAGGCTCTAAAATGTTGGTGAAAAGTGGCTTAAACACTTGTTTTTGGTTAAACGATTGGGCTAAGTGTGGACCAATTAGGAATTGCATTGAAGGCCCGTTAAATTCTAACGAATTTTCCTTGCTTGTCCGTGACCGTTGGGTGAATAATCAGTGGGATTTTTCAGCCCTTTCTTTCGATCTTCCTCCTCACATTGTTGGGTCCATTATGAGCTTATCTCCCTCTTGGTTTGAGTCGGGTTTTGACATTAAAGTTTGGAAACACTCCACCAATGGGAATTTCAAAAGCAACTCCGCTTATTTTTTAACCCGCAATTTTCAGGCGTCACCGCCTCTTCCTAATTAGTCTTGGCTTTGGGCTGTCCTGGCCTCCCCAAGAGACCTTCATTTCCTTTGGCGTGCACTTCATCAAAAACTCAACACCAAAACCCAACTTTTCCATAGGCATATTGTTCAGGATGACCTCTGCCCTTTGTGTAAACAATTTCCCGAGACCACTATTCACGTCCTTAGGGATTGTCCATTTGCAGCCCAATGTTGGTTTCGTATCGGTATTCCCCAAATGGCACTCCTTTCTTTCTCCTCTGACCTCCATTCTGGGATCAAACTCAACTGTCAAACCAAAATTGTACACCCATCTTCTGTAGATTGGACCATAATCTTCCCCTTTGTGTGTTGGGAAATTTGGCGGCACCGTAATGCTTGTTGTTTCCAACCCAACCCATCCCTTTTCAGTGCAGCATTGGTGGTGGCTCGAGCTCTTGAATGGCAGCATGTCATTGATAAAAATCTGCCATCCAAAGTTGTACACATTGTCTCAATTGGCTGGAAGCCTCCTTGGGAAGGTCGGTAGTTAAATGTTGATGGAACTTCAAAAACATCCCCTAACCGAGCAGGAGGAGGTGGCATTATTCGTGATACTTTGGGCAGGTGGGTTGCAAGATTCATGAGGAATATAGGCACAGCTTCGGCTTTAGAGGCTGAATTATGGGCTCTTCGAGATGGTTTGATGTTAGCAGCAGACTTACACTTATTGGAAATTCATGTGGAATCAGATACAAAAGAAATGATCAAGTTACTACTACATGAACCATCTAGTCAGCACCATTATAGTAATCTCCTTTGCGATTGCAGGTATCTCATGAGGCAGCTGAGAATCTCCACGGTTGAGCATATCTTTCGGGAAACCAACAAGTGTGTGGACATTTTAGCAAATCAAGGCAGTGTTGCCACTGATAGTTTTGTTGTTTTTAATTCCACTCTTTCTTGTCTGTCTAAACAGTTACTTGAGGATGGTGTAGGGGCTTCATACCCCAGGACTGTTTTTGTTACTCTTTCATCATTTCATAGAATAATTTGTACCCTTCATATTTTGGTTTTTTTTTTTTTTTTTTTTTTCACTGATATCGTTGATGTAGACAGAATCCACCACTATTACAATATGTGAAAAATTTAATACAGGGGTTTTAAAAAAAATTACGATAGACTTTATAAGTATTAATATATATACTGTAATAATTTTTTTGACAGGTGCAATGATCAGTAATTTTCCTTTATAATATTTTTACCTAATTTTTTTTCTCAATAAATATTTTTTATTTTTTAAATATATTTAAGTGGAAATAACTCAAAGGAATTGTATTTTAATAAAGGTGTAAGCTAGAATACGTGAGTGTTTGGGATTTGATTTTTTTTTTTAATGACTTTTTAATTTTTTTTAATAGTTAAAAAAGTTAATGTATTTGGTAGTTGCTAAAAAATATATTTTTTTGAGTGAAAAAATTAATGTAACATTTGATTTTTTTAATTAATGATAAACAATTAAATTGACTTTTTAATTTTTTTTTAGCCAAATGTTCTCTTTTTTAGGTTGTTCTCCAAAGTTGCGTCTCATGTCACAACATTCACTTACACTTGGTACCTATATGAAAAATACAAATATTTTGAGTTTTATTATTATTATTATTAATGAAGATAAAAAAAAAAGAAGGAAAGTTTACTTATAAATCTCATTTTGAGGAATGGTGATCCATTTAATCTCAAGAATTCTTTTATAGACAAATTAGTCTCATTAATTTTGAAAGATAGATTTAATATATTATTTAAAAATTAAATTTACTGTTATACTTTTATTTCTATGTTTCCTTCTCTCCCTTTTTTTTTTATTTTTTTTATTTTTTATTGTTAGAAAGATAAGATACACAATCTATGATAATCAAATTTGAGATAAATTTTTGTATGAGAATCTTTTTTATTTAAAAAATATTTCAAAAGAAGTACAAAAATAACTTAAAATATGGAATTGTTCAAACATTACAAAAGGATGTGATATTCTTCAAACATGTCAAAAGGAATACAAAAATTCCTTAGGAAACTTTGGACAAATGTATAATTTCAAACTGTAACACTCAAACGTAGCACTCCCAAAAAATCCTTAATATATTTTTCTCAAACATAGCACTTCAATATAACACTTCAAAAAATTATTAGTGTACTTTTCTCAAATGTAACACTCCAATATAACACTTCAAAAAAATTACTTAGTATAACACTCTAATGTAACATACAAAGAAAGTCGTTAGTGTAACACTGTAATGTAATACACAAAAAACTCCTTAGTATACTTTTTCCAAACACAACACTCCAACATAACATTCCAAAAAAAACTCCTTAGTGTAACACTTTAATGTAATACACAAAAAAAAAAAAAAAACTCCTTAGTATACTTTTTTTAAATGTAACACTCCAAAAAAAGGATGTAGGATTCTTCAAACCATTCTAAAAGGATGAGAAATTTTTCAAACCATTCTAAAAGGAGTACAAAAATTTCTTAGTAAGTTTTGAATAAATGTATAATTTCAAATTGTGAGCATTACGTTTGGAAAAAAATACACTAAGGAGTTTTTAGTGTTTTTTTATGTGTCACATTGAAATGTTTCGTTTGGGATTACATTGATTAGAGTGTTACTTTTGGAAAAAATAAACTAACAAATTTTTTTTGTGTTACATTTAAGAAAAGTATACTAAAAAGTTTTTTTTTTAGTGTTATGTTGTTACGTTTGGAAAAAAATACACCAATGACTTTTTTTAATGTGTTACATTGGAGTGCTATGTTATTGGAGTGTTACGTTTTTGTTTGTAATGTGAGATTTGTTCTAGAAAGAGACAAAATCCAAAACTTTTATAGTGCAGATTACCCAAATGTATAATTTTACATTTGGAGAAACTTACTATTATCCTTAAAAAATTAAACTCAAACATGTAAGTATCTACTCTTTTGTGTAATTTTTTACTTTAATAGGACCTTTAGGTTCATAAGAAAAAAGAAAAAATTATGAAATTAGATTTTGAGACTTATTAGTACTTCACACATAAATAATAATAAAAAAAGAATATATTAAGTTAAAAGCCAAACAACCAATTATATTCTAGTTTTGTGTATTTTTAGTATTTATAAAAGGGAGAAGTTTTTCTCCGGTTTATATCGAACTAGAGAGAGATGTTGGGCCTCCGTGGGTTCACCACGGGACCCGCATTGATAATTCAGATCGTTCAATGTGTATAACTCGTCGAATACTTTATATTTATAAAAAATCATGCTGATTGGATATCGCTAATCACTTTATCAAATTACATTTGTGCCATTAACGTGATTTTTTTACAGTGATGAACTACTTGGTGGCCTCTGTGGTGGGTCACGAAGGCGCAACAACACTATCCAATTGGAACACTCAAGAATCAAGTCATTTATAAAATTATTTTCTTTTATATAAAAAATATATATAAATATATAGATAAATTACACTGACACCTCTTGAGGTTTAGTCCAATTACATCCCACTTTTTGACTTTCTGAAAATTACATTTTCACTCGTGTAGTTAATAGTTTCATTCTACAAACTCCCCTACTTATATTAAAGACAACAACTCCTAATAAAAAAAATAAAGGAAATTACATTGAAAAAAATAAAGCAAAGAAAAGAGAAGAGAGAGAGAGAGAGAGAGAGAGAGAGAAAGTAACGCAACGCAAAAAAAGAACAACAATGATAGAGACCACTAATTTTGGAACTCTAAAAAGATCACTAATGACATGACACTCAATAAAAAAAGAAAAAAAATACAACACCAAGACCAAAACATCAAATCATTCATAATGGGGCCTACTGCCACATCATTAGTGGTAGCACTAATTAGTGCTCCCACTCATTTTCCAAAAAAGAAAGAGCGTATGAGTTCAATATTTTCATTTCATCTAAATAATTAGAGTTCTAGAAAGAGACAAAATCCAAAACTTTTATAGTGCAGATTACCCAAATGTATAATTTTACATTTGGAGAAACTTACTATTATCCTTAAAAAATTAAACTCAAACATGTAAGTATCTACTCTTTTGTGTAATTTTTTACTTTAATAGGACCTTTAGGTTCATAAGAAAAAAGAAAAAATTATGAAATTAGATTTTGAGACTTATTAGTACTTCACACATAAATAATAATAAAAAAAGAATATATTAAGTTAAAAGCCAAACAACCAATTATATTCTAGTTTTGTGTATTTTTAGTATTTATAAAAGGGAGAAGTTTTTCTCCGGTTTATATCGAACTAGAGAGAGATGTTGGGCCTCCGTGGGTTCACCACGGGACCCGCATTGATAATTCAGATCGTTCAATGTGTATAACTCGTCGAATACTTTATATTTATAAAAAATCATGCTGATTGGATATCGCTAATCACTTTATCAAATTACATTTGTGCCATTAACGTGATTTTTTTACAGTGATGAACTACTTGGTGGCCTCTGTAGTGGGTCACGAAGGCGCAACAACACTATCCAATTGGAACACTCAAGAATCAAGTCCTTTATAAAATTATTTTCTTTTATATAAAAAATATATATAAATATATAGATAAATTACACTAACACCCCTTGAGGTTTAGTCCAATTACATCCCACTCTTTGACTTTTTGGAAATTACATTTTCACTCGTGTAGTTAATAGTTTCATTCTACAAACTCCCCTACTTATATAAAAGACAACAACTCCTAATAAAAAAAATAAAAAAATTACATTGAAAAAAATAAAGCAAAGAAAAGAAGAGAGAGAGAGAAAGTAAAGCAACCCAAAAAAAGAAAGAGCGGATGAGTTCAATATTTTCATTTCATCTAAATAATTAGAATGACAGAGAATTAGTGTAATTTTTCAAACATGAAAGAGCGATGTATATTAAATTCAAATCTTAAGGTGTAAGTATAATTTACCCTAAATATATATTTTTTCATCAATGATAAACTTTAAAAAAACTCTAATGATATAATAAAATTAAAATGAATAAATAAATAAAACACTCACATACATCTTCACATCAAATATGAGCCCACACCCATTAAGTTCTTTTTTCAATATTTATTCGTACTCTGTTTTTTTTTTTTTTTTTTTTTTTCAGCCAGGTCTAAGCAACGTGGTGCTCAGGAGGAGCGTGGTCCCCTTGATGCTAAACAAGGCAGTGTGGGTGAGAAAGATGACTACTACTACTGTTACTACTCCCACTATAATTTATTGCTTTATTACAGCCATTATTCATTCATAATCATAACTAAACTGAAACTGATATCTCTTTGTTTTGTATGTATCTACCTTCATATATATTTCTTCATCAAGTAAAATCAAAATACAACAACACAATCATCACTACCCCTCCATACCCCCCACAAACATTCCTTTTCCCAGTACAAGCTCTCTCACTACCATCTCTCTTCTCATCTCATCTGGGTTTCACAACTACAACAAGTGGATATTGAAAATTCAAAGTCGGTGAGCTTTTCAGATTCCCAGAAACCCTCAATTTTCCGGTAAAATTCTCATCTCCTCTTCAAACCCACTTTTTTTGTTTTTCGTTTGGCCAGTCCTTTACCTTCTTATTTGTGTGTATGTACAGACATGTATATGCTGTGTTTCATGTTTTGAGGATATATTCTCAACTTCAAAAAAATAATAAAAAACCAAAAACTGCTGATCTTTTTGTTAACAAATCATGATTATTTTGTTTCATGAACTCTGCTTTCTGGGTTCATTTTCTTTTACTTTACCTTTTTATTTTGATTTTTTTATATATATATATTTGTAAAGTATGTACTGTATTCCTTTTTTAATACTCAAATAGAACAAGGCTATAGATTCATGACTCTTCTAATGGCTCAATAAATACGATCTGAAACCTTTCTCTTCTTTCTTTTGCTTTTCCTGCCTTTTCTTGGAAACCAAACGAGAACAGGAAAATCTGTGAAACTTTTTCAGGAGTAGCTTTAAAGGTCGATATGGGTATTTAATAATAATCCACAACTAAAAACAAATTGATGTCCTAACGTCACCTTTGTGTCTCTCTCTCTTCCCTTATTTGTTTGTTATCAGCTTAATTAAATAATTAATTAATTTAAAAACTTTATTGATAGAGACCCTCTTCAATCACCATCTATAATTCCATACACACGTGGTAGGTGATAATTGGAGCAGAAGAAAAAAAAAAAAAAAAAAAAAAACAAAAGAAAAAATAGCTAATCAAAAAAGAAAAGTGGTCAAAGGGATGAGAAAAAAGGAATCTTAAATATTTTTGATTAATTAATTAATTAATTTAAAAACTTTATTTTTGTACGGTGGTGATTCGGTCATGTTTTAATTGTTTGTCTTCAGCTCTTACAAACAAGGATGGGGACTGCTCATCATCAATGGCAATAATGGTCCTTGGTAATATATGACAAAAAATCTCTGTTGTGAAATGACTCTTTTGCCCCTCTCAATTCACACAATGGCCAAAAACCCAACCCTTCTCTCCCTCCAAATTCTAACTGCTTTCTTGATTTTCTTTACCCTTTTCCATCGTTCCTTTCCCTTCCTGGTTGAAAAGGAAGCTCTCCTTCAATTCAAAAACCATCTTGAAGACCCTTTGAATCACTTAGATTCCTGGAAAGATTCAGAATCTCCATGTCACTTTTCTGGAGTTTCTTGCGATCCAAACACCGGTCGAGTTACTGAAATTTCCCTCACCAACAAGTCCCTCTCTGGTGTGATATCTCCTTCCATTTCTGTGCTCCAAAGCCTCACTTCTCTTGTGCTACCTATAAATTTAATTTCCGGGATTCTTCCATCCGAATTGAACGATTGCAGAAATCTCAAAGTTTTGAATCTCACAGTAAACAAAATGAATGGAAGCCTACCTGATCTTTCCAGTTTGGCAAACTTGGAGATTCTAGATTTATCCACAAACCACTTTTCTGGTGGATTTCCAACTTGGGTTGCAAATTTAACTCGGTTGGTTAATCTTGTGGTTGGTGATAATGATTATGAAGAGGGTGAAATTCCTGAGAATCTTGGAAATTTGAAGAACTTGACTGTTCTTTATCTGCATAATTCGCATTTGAGAGGTCCAATACCTGAATCTGTTTTCGAGCTCACAGCATTGGAGACATTGGATATTTCTGTCAACAAGATTTCTGGGAATTTCTCGAAATCAATATCCAAACTACAAAATCTCAACAAAATTGAGCTCTTTCGGAACAACTTGACGGGAGAACTCCCACGAGAGCTAGCAAGCCTCACGCTTTTGCAGGAAATTGATTTCTCTAAAAATCAGATGTATGGGAAATTGCCGCTTGAAATTGGCAATCTGAAGAATTTAACAGTTTTTGAGCTAAATGAGAACAACTTCTCTGGTGAACTCCCTCCGGGATTTGCAGATTTGCACTATCTCAAAGGCTTTTCTATCTACAGGAACAATTTTTCAGGACAATTTCCGGAGAATTTTGGTCGGTTTTCTCCACTGGATAGCTTTGACATATCTGAGAATCAATTTTCTGGTGGCTTTCCTAAATTCTTGTGCCAGAATGGGAAATTGAAGTTCTTGCTTGCGTTGGCAAACAATTTTGTTGGGGAGTTACCAGCTAATTTTGCTAATTGCAACTCTATAAAGAGGTTGAGGATCAATCAGAACCAGTTGTCCGGGAAAGTCCCAGATGGGTTTTGGGCACTGCCTAATGCAATTATCATTGATTTTAGCGATAATCATTTTACCGGCGGTATTTCTCCAGAAATTGGGATTTCCACCAACTTGAATGAGCTGATTTTGGTTAACAATAGGTTTTCAGGTGAGCTCCCATTGGAACTTGGCAAACTGACGCAGTTGGAAAGGCTTTATTTAAGTAACAATGACTTCTCTGGAAGAATTCCTTCTGAAATTGGCGCTCTGAAGCAATTATCATCTTTGCATTTGGAACAGAACTCATTTAACGGGCCAATACCACAAGAACTGGGACAATGTGATAGGCTGGTGGACTTAAATCTTGGTTTGAATTCTCTCAGTGGTACTATCCCTGATACACTTGCACATATCAGCTTTTTGAATTCTCTGAATCTTTCAAGAAACAGACTTGAAGGTTCCATCCCCAAGAATTTACAGAAATTGATGCTAAGTTCCATTGATTTGTCTAATAACCAGCTTTCAGGAAGTGTTCCAACCTTTCTTCTTGCCGCAGGAGGAGGCCAAGCATTTGTAGGAAACAAGGGACTCTGTATTGACGAAACTTCTAGAATTCAGGTCAATTCAGGGATGGCTGTTTGCAATAGCGAGCATAATCCCCAAAGATTCATTGGAACTAAATTAGTTACGTTCTGTGTCATATTAGCTGCCTTGGTTGTTATTTTGTGTGGTTTATTGCTAACGAGTTACTGGAGATTCAAGCTCAGTGAACCACATTACGCGGATAATGATCTAAGATGGGATGATAAGCAAACAGATCACAAATGGAAGCTTGTCTCTTTCCAACCGGTGGTCTTTGATGTAGATGAGATATGTAATTTGGATGAGGACAATTTGATTGGTAGTGGAAGTACTGGAAAAGTTTATAGATTAGATTTGAAGAAAGATGTTGGCATGGTGGCTGTGAAGCAACTATGGAACGGAAATGGGGTGAAAGTTTTGGCAACAGAAATGGAGATTTTGGGAAAGATTAGGCATAAAAATGTATTGAAGTTGTATGCCTGTCTGATGAGAGGAGAGTCAAGTTTATTGGTTTTTGAGTACATGGTAAATGGTAATCTCTTTCAGGCACTTCATCGAGAAATCAAGGGTGGGGAATCAGACTTGGATTGGTATCAGCGGTATAGAATTGCTCTTGGAGCTGCTAAAGGACTTTCTTATTTGCATCATGACTGTACCCGGTCTATTATTCATAGAGATATTAAATCAACCAACATTTTATTAGATGAGTGCAATGAACCAAAAATTGCTGATTTTGGGCTAGCAAAGATTGCAGAAGGGTCCTCTATGGTGTCTGAAGCCAGCTGTTTTGCTGGTACTCATGGTTACATTGCCCCTGGTGAGTATAAAAAATATGATTTCTATGTTGCCAATATGATTTTTGTTTTCTTACAAAATTCATCTTGTGAAAATTATTTTGAAATTTCTTACTAACTGTGAGGGTATGTTTTATTGGAGAATATTTAGGACAGCATCTTTTAACTAGGTTTCGCTTATTGAATTCACATATTATTTATATTTTTAAATTGTACAATCTGGTGGATTAAGGTGCAAAAGTTCAGTTTATTGACCTTATTCTGATGACTTATCATGTCTGCGTCTAATGATTAATGAATGTTCTACAGAAATTATGTAATCTGGTTAGTTTGTGCTCTTTTCAATCAGAGGAAAAAAGTTTCAATGACTGCCCTTGTGCTATATTTAAGTTCATTGTATATTTGTGTGTTTTATAAGAATTTTGCAAGGAATAAACTCATGTTTTTAATTATTTCTTAATTGGGCTGTTCGATAAGACTAAGTAACTCTAAAACGTGTTGTATGTGAAAAACAGAGAGGACTATCTTGTTCTCAGAAAATCTTATTTTGTTCTCATATATTGAGTTCGGTTACAAGTAATAATGAATTAATCAATTTTGTGCTGGTTTATGTGCATTACAAGATGGTATTCTTCATCCAACGTTGTTAATCCTGAAACAATAACAGATATTGAAGTAGGCCTTATATAAAAAAATAGGCCTTTGCTTTGCATGACCACAAAACATATTGTAGTCACTCAAAAGATGATCTTAAGATGCAAATTAACTTTTAAATCAATACCCACTTTCCATTTTCTAGAAGTATGCGATTACATGGACGTAGATTTACGAATTCTATTACATGTAAGTTGGAAATCTACTGACTACTTGTATTCTTTTGTGCTTTTCTTTTTCTTTGGACAATTACTTTCCTCTGCAGAGCTGGCAAATACTGTCAAAGTCACTGAAAAAAGCGATGTTTATAGTTTTGGTGTGGTGCTACTTGAATTAGTTACTGGTAGAAGACCGATAGAAGAGGAGTACGGAGAAGGAAAGGATATTGTTTATTGGGTTTCGACTCATCTCAATGATCGCGAAGACGTGCTCAAAGTCTTGGACCCTAAGATCGTATCTGATCTTGTTGAAGATGACATGATAATGGTCTTGAAGGTTGCTATGCATTGCACCACCAAGCTTCCCAATCTACGCCCTAGCATGAGAGTGGTGGTCAAAATGCTCGTTGATGCCGAGCCTTGCAGTCTCAAATCTCCTGATAATTGTGAAAAGAATGGAAAGCTCATCCTGTAATTCCTTTATCGGCTTGCTAGTTGTAGCTTATATATTCTTAGGTTTGAAATTTCCATACTTTAATTGTACTATCAGATGAAGTGGAGTTTGTTGTTATATTGCTTCTTAAATGATGTTGGTGGTGTAAATGTACATATTGTATTGAGATTGTGAAAAAAAAAAGAAAGAAAGAGAAAAGTTGTGTTGTTGCTTGTTAGCTTATGCTGTTCTAATTTTGTTGTGAGATATTTGCTCTGGGGTCTAGTTAGGTAAAGAATAGGTAGTTAGTTTACAGGTAGGTATTGTAGCTGATGGGTTGTTGAGAGTAGTAGTATAAATAGAGAATAAGTTGTATCAGTTAGGTGTGGAATTGAAATTGGATATTGTGAACGTAGTGAAGTTGTTTTCTTTCTATTTTCTATCTTCTTTCTTTGTAGTGAAGTTGTTTTCTTTATTTTCTTTGTTATATCTTCGTTGTCGGTCTTTGCCCTTTCCTCTCTTTCTTTGTTTTCTTCGCCTTACAAATTAGGTCAGGTTGCTCAGATTAGCCCCAAGTTCAAATTTATGTTTTACATTCAGCAGAAAATAATTTCTACTTAATTGTTTTTCAAACAATATTTTCCATAACAAATGTTCTTCTGTTTTTGGTTGCATTCTTGAAATTAATGCACTAATGGTTGCATTAGTGGTAATTGTAATGGTGGTGGCGGGATGGAGGTAGAGGTGTTGGGGTGGCAGTGGCGGCAATGGCAGTAGGGTGGTGGTGGTGGAGGTGGTAGTGGTGATGACAGTTGTGATGGTGGTTATGGCCATGGCCATGGCTGTGGTGGTGTGGTGACAGAGATGATGGCAATGATGATAATGTGGTGTCACATTGGTAAAACTTTAGTTCAAAAAGCTTTTTCAGCTTCATAAAAATAAAGGTAAATTATACATGTATCTCTTGAAATTTGTTTAAAATACGATAGTTTTATGTAATTTGGAAAATTATATCTCATCCATTGAAGCTTACAATTTCATAACAAATGGTCTTTTGTTATTAATAAGTCATCAACTTAATCAACAATTTTTATTAATGTTAGAAATTGATTTTAATTAACAATTTAAATAATTTTATTATTATATAAGAGAGTGAAGTTTATTTTTTTTAGTTAATTCCATTAAATAAAAAATGGTAAATTTGGCCATAAACCTCTCCTAACTTGTTAAAAGGACAAAAAAATAAAAATAAAAATAAAATAAAAATTTTTAGTTCTTTCAAAATTCCTTCGTAATTATAAAATCTTATATAAAGGATAAAATTTGTTATTTAAATATTTTATTTGACTATTATACCTTCTCTTTCTTCACCAACTTGATGGTTGTTCATCGCCTTAACCATTTTCATTGTCTGCTGGCGTCGCTCATCCTTATTGTTGGCTAAGGACTGCCATTTTTACCATCAAACCACTACCATCTCAAATTTGATATCTATGAACTTACATTTAAGATGAATAACTTTAAATTTGAAATAAATGAACTTAAATTTGATAGAAAAATGAGAAATTGAGAGATTGTAATGAAAAATCAAGAGATTTTTATTTGTTTATTTAGAGATCTAAAAGAAAAATTTGACTCTAGTTTGTTCATTTAGTATGTACTCTATTTTTTGCAATAGTAAAATTTTACTCTGGTTAACGACATGCTGATCTGCTTAACGACAATAAAATTTTACTTTGAATCATAGTAAACTTTACTTTAATTCAGAGTAATCCGAATCATAGTAAAGCTTATATTATGATTCAAAGTAAAATTTTACTTTGAAACACGCTGCGAGAATGACTTTACAGGAGAGGGCTGCCTCATGAATTAGAGTAAAATTTTACTGTTCAAAAAATAGAGCATTATGAGAAGAAAAGAAAGAGATAAGAAAATAGAGTTCAAAAATAGGGCATCATGAGGAGAAAAAGAAGAAGAAGAAAAGAGAGAGAGAGTGAAAAATAGTATAAATGGTGAGTGATAGAGAGAGAGAGAGAGAGAGACAGAGACAAAGAGACAGCACGAACAGAAAGAGACAGAGAATGAAGGGATCTAAGATTTGAGGTTCGCGAACCTTCGTGAACCGTCGCGAATGGTCATTTTTAAGTGACGACGGTTGTTAATGATCTCATATTTGAGGTCGTGGATGCGACAAACGATGGTGACTATGAAGACGGTGGAGAAAACGAGAAAGAGAGAAAAGAGATTAAGATAAGAGAGTGTTTGGTTGCAGATCTTATATATAGATATATATATACATATGAGGGTATTATATTAAAAGAAATAAATTTTAAATACTAGGGGATTTTAAAAGAATTCATATAATTTTTGTCCTTTTGAATGACAAGTTAGACAATGAGATGTCTATCATCAAATCCCTCTAAAAAAATTTGACAAGAAAGTATTTATAATTTTTACAAAAATGATTCAGGCCTCGAATTTGAGGCTCGAATTTGCCTCGAAATCATTTTTTGTTTTTTTTTTTCTTTTCTTTTCTTCCAAAGCTGTTTTAGTTTGTTTTTTTTTTTAATTTTTTTTTTCTCTCTTTTCTTTATAGGGGTGATTATGTATAAGGGTGTACTAAAAAATTAGATATTTTGTAAATGAATTGGGTTGGACTGATTGGATAATGAAATTGACTGATCAAATTTTTTTTAATTTAATTTAATTTTATTTTATTTGTTAGGTTGTGTTGGTTTTTTTTTTAATTTTTTTTAAAGGTGGTTATATGTAGCGGTGTGCCAAAAAATTAGACATCATATACCAACTCATCGTACAAAATTATATGGAATTAACGAATTTTAACCAACAGTCTAACTGATCAGTCAATTAAGTTAGACTGGTTAAGTGATAAAATTGACTGATTAATTAAACTAATGATTAAATTTTATTAATTTCATATAATTGTATATGATGAGTTGGTGAGAAATGTATAATATTTTATATTAGACTTACAAAAAAAAAAAAAAAAACTAACACAGCACCCCCCTCCCAAAAAAAAAAAGACAGTCGAGCCAAATTCGAGGCCTCGAATTCGAGACCTCTATCACTATTGTAATTTTTAAAATCACAAGGAGTAATTTATATTGTAAGTAAATCTTATGGAAGTATATTTGTAATTTATCCTAAAAATAAAATATTTTTTCCGTCAAAACAATTTTGTTTTTCGTTTTACCAAATGCCAAAAAATATAAAAATATATTTTTTGAAAAGTGATTTTTTTCCAAACGTCAAAAAATATAGAAACTATTTTCTAAAAAATGCTTTTCACTCAAACAAATGAAAGAAACGTATTTTCCACGACTATAAAATTATTTGGGTCGCTGTAACGGGACTAAATTTATTTTAAGAAATTTGCATTCAAAGCAAATTTATTGTGTATTCTTCCCTACCGTTGGACACTGTCAGCGTTCAGAACATCTCCAATGCTTTTTTTTTGATAAAACTTTTGCTTTTCTCCTCATTTGATACTAGTGGTAACTCGCGCTATACATCAAACTTTATAAATTAAAAAAAAATTCATTATAAATATGTTGAAATAATTTAATATTTTATCTTGTGGTATACATGAAATTTATAAATTAATTTTTATATTTATAACTTTTTAAATTATTAGTGCAATTTTGATAATTTGTAATAATAATAATAAAAAAAAGTTAAACCTAATTAAATGAGGTTACATGAGTTATAATATGCTTCTTCTTGTTATGAAAATATACAAATTTAAAAGTTATAATTAAGACAAATATATAGTTTTATTATTAAATGTGAAATGAAGTGATATTTAACAATAATTGATATGATGTTTCTGTTATTAATCCAATAATTTAAGGTACATTTCTTTTGGTTTTAATTTCATAACTAAAAATGTAATATGAATATAATACACACACAAATTTCTAATCTTTAAGAATAAGAAGGTTTTAGAATATTTTCAACCTTTCATCATTTCTTTTAATTTTATTTATCTAATTTGATTTTAAATTTGAATAAAAAATTTGATTTGATATGAATTATTTTAATTTTTTCATTAAATTTTTATCAATTTTTAAAAGAACTTTAATTCTTATCCCACTTTTTTTTTCAATTTTGATGAAAAAAACAATAATTTTCGACGCTTCATTTTTTTAAATTTTTATCAAATTATAATTCAATAAAAAAAAATTAAGGATTGAAGATTCTTTTAATTGGAATTATAGTAAAATAACATCTTGAAATAGTGAAAGTTTGAGTATGTGATTTGTTGAAATGTACAATTTGATTAATTCTCTTATCATATTTGTATAAAAATTGATACTTATGACCACATCATTATAAGTCAGATTATGAAAAATATTTTGAGATGTCAAACATTTTTCATTTGTGAATATCCTACCTATTAAAAAAAAATAAAAGAAAAAAATGTGTAACTTTTGGATATGTATTTATCAATTTTGTTTTGTAGACATAAATAACTGATGTTTCAATTTAAAAAATTAAAAAGTATAAAAAAAAATTGATTGAGTTTTTTGGGGATAGAAGAAATCATCTAACTTCTCTATATACTATTTTAAGATGGGTTATTTTAATCACATAAAAAAATAGAAATTATATTTGGATATTATCTCTATATATTATGCTATTTTATACAAATATAGTTGTAACAAATTAATTAATATATATGAAAAGTTATACTAAGCTTTCATTTTCAATTAATTGAATTATGATTAACAAACTAACAAGAGCAATGTTCTATGCACCAAGTAGTATATAGTATACCAATTGATGACGGGACATAATTTAAGATATTTTTGGTATTTATAATTTGTATAATGAGTGGGGTCAATAATAAGGTCATAACTAGTATTGATACACTAGTTAGTACACTAATTGGTGCATATAGCACCACTCAACTAACAAATAGCAGTAATAGTATAAAAGGATAGAAATAGGATAAAAATAAAAAACATAATGATATTTAAAAATTCTAAATTTACCTAATTATACAAAAATCTAATGTTATAGTACAATCTTGAATTTCCAATAAATTTTCACATTGTCTATAAAATAAAATGACAATAAAAAATAAAAAATAAAAAACCGATAACCATGTTTTTACTGCAATTTTACGATTTTCATTAAAAAAACAAAATCCGACCAAAATTCTTGACACAGAATGAACATAGATACTTCGATTGCAACCATTATCACTAATAATTCTTCTCCATCATGTATGCCTGTATACAAACACATAAATCTCACTAAAACCAAATCAAAACCAAACCAAACCAAACCAACAACAGATAAAGAAAATCACACGGGAAAAAAAATAAAAATAAAAAATAAATAAATTTATAGAGTGGTAGGATATTACCTCTAACAACTTAGGCCTTGCCTGCCTAATCTGTCAACTCCTCTGCCAGTGCCCGCAAAGTATAGGAGTTAGGATGACTAATCAGATTATTCTTTAAATAAGACTTGAAAATTAATTAATTTATCCTATTAAGTGATTTAAAATTTTGATAGATATACATCAAAAAATAGATAATTATAATTCAAATTTAGATATAGCTATATCTTTTTGAGATCTATATCTAAATTCTTATCTTTTTAATTTTTGTGTAGTTTATATTTGTTTTTTTTTTAATTTATTTAAGATGGAGTTGTGAGTTTTTATTTTTTTAAAAAAAAAATTTAATTTAATTCTTATCTTCTTTATTATTATTATTTAGGTAAGTTATGATATGAGTTAAATATGTGATAAACATGTGAGTTTTATTGATTTAAAGTATGATAGTGTGAAATATTTTCAAATTAGATTTGTTTAGATAGATTTTAAAGATTTTTAAAATTTAAAATTCAATATTGAGAGGCAAAAGAAAGATTTTAACTAAATAAATAAAAATCAAATTCATTGAGAGAAAATGAAGGCAAGTTTTAATATATTTTTTTTTTGGAAATCAATGAGAGAAATTAGAATGAGAGAGATTATAAAATATTTTTGTTATCTTTCCATTTGAAATTCATTAATTAAGGGATAATTATTATTTCCAAAATAATTAAATAGGTATGAGAGAAGTTGAAAATGGTGTCTATGAGAGAAGTCAAAAAGTGCTGATTTTTTTTAAAAAATAAAAAATAAAAAATAAAGAAATTAAGATTGAGATATTGGAGCTCATACAAGGCTTATGAGTTAGAAATCTCATTTTTCTTATATAATATATAGATATAAATAAATAGGTTTGATGTTAGGATTGGAGGAGAAAAAGTAAGTATATTTTATCAGATTTAAATTTAATTCAAAATCTAAATAAAGTGTTGGAGATACTCTAAGAGAATGCATACATATAAGTCATATGTAATCAAATTGTATCCATAATTTCAAACATATACATATGCAAAATATATGTTAGATGCACCAAAAACATTTTGTTTTCAATTTTTTGAAAACATTTTTCAGAAAATTCTATTTTTTTATTTTTCGTATTTTTTTATTTTTACTCAATTTTTTTAATCTTGTAAGCAATTTTTTTTTAACTTTTAGACACACCTAACATAAATACATTAAAAAGTATAATTTTTATGATTTTTTTTAAAGATTCACTAAATACCAAAAATACAAAAAAAAAATACAAAAATTCAATATATTTTTTTGTATTTTTGTGTATTTATTAATTTTTAAAAATATTTTTTCACAAATATTTTATTTTTTAGATATATCTAAGTAAGGTACATCTAAAAAAGTAAAAAAAAATGCTTAAATTTTTAAAAATATTCACTAAAAAGAAAAAAATACGAAAAACAAAAGACTTAGTTTTCAAAAAACTAAAGGGATTTTTGGTGGAACCCCCCTTTTGGGCCTTTTTATTAGGGTAAAGGATAACCCAATTAATTTTCTTTCAAAAAGTCCCTGAGTAAGAAATGCTTAACTTAATAAGGACATTTTATAATTTCTATTTTTTTTTATCACAATATTGCCCTTATATATATAGTATCATACGTATGAAAAATTTGAAATCTGAGCTCGTAGCCGATGAAGACGATCTCCAAATCGATCATACTTCACAAAATCGATAAAGACGATCTCCAAATCTGAAGATCTCGCAGCCGAACATCTCTCACTTGTTCAACAATAAACGATCTCGCAGCCGAACATCTCTTACTTGGTGGCCGATGATCAACACTCTCAATTAAACGAAAGTTTCATTGAGATTTGTGATTGTTGATCGAGTTGTAGAGGTTTTTCTTCTCAATTAGGTATGTTGATTTGTAATTAATTTTTTTTATTTTTGTTTGTTTGATTTATTTTTATTGTATTTGATCTGATTTCGTTTGACAGAATCAGAGTAAAATTTTACTCTGGTTCTATTCCTGTGCCTTTTGTTTCAGAGAATCAGAGTAAAATTTTACTCTGGTCTGAACCCTCTGTTTACAATGAGAGTAAAATTTTACTTTTATGCAGAGTAAAATTTTACTTTCAAATTCAGGCTGCAACATTTTACTCTTAGATTCAGAGTAAAATTTTACTCTTATGCAGAGTAAAATTTTACTTTTATGTACTTTTAGATTCCTTTTGTAACATTTTACTCCTGTATCAGAGTAAAATTTTACTCTGCTTGATTGCTCTGTTTACAATGAGAGTAAAATTTTACATTTATGCAGAGTAAAATTTTACTTTTTTGCAGAATAAAATTTTACTTTTAGATTCCTTTTGTAACATTTTACTCCTATATCAGAGTAAAATTTTACTCTGGTTCGATTACTCTGTTTACAATGAGAGTAAAATTTTACTTTTATACAGAGTAAAATTTTACTTTTATACAGAGTAAAAATTTACTTTCAAATTCAGGCCGTAACATTTTACTCTTAGATTCAGAGTAAAATTTTACTCTTATGCAGAGTAAAATTTTACTTTTAAATTCCTTTTGTAACATTTTACTCCTATATCAGAGTAAAATTTTACTTTTATGCAGAGTAAAATTTTACTGTTAATTGATTGCAGATTTGTAAAATGGTTCAACTTCTTATGTTGTTATGCAAGTATGGTGATCGTACCATTGTGTTCAAGGTTGTGTCAAACTGCACGTTGAAGGATTTAACTGATTTCTTAAGTTGTAAATTGAAGAAGTTTGACAATAGTGGTTGCATACTGTTATCGTACTGTTTGCCTGGACATTCGCAATGCATGATTGATGATGATTCTGATTTTCAGAATATGTTGTTGCTTGTTTATCCCCTTGGTGTTGACCGGGTTGATGTGACTATTACTGAAATGGGCATTTCAAATGAAAAACATGGAGTTGGAGAATCAGGGGACGCTACTGGATCCAACATTACTGATGATGAAATGGATTTACTCCCTATGTTTTGTCAACATAAAGAAAGGACTTTGTTGTCTTGTGGATGGGTGAATGGAATTACTCATGTAGGTCAAAGATTTATTGGAGGTGCAAAGGATTTTCGGACTGCATTATGTAAATATGCCATTGAGATAGGATTTGAGTTTGTGTATGTGAAGAATGAGAAGTGTCGGGTCACTGCTGTGTGTTCAATGCGGGAGTCGAAAGCTTGTTTATGGCGAGTAGATGCATCTTTGGAAAGTGCTAATAATTTTTTCTACATTAGGACTCTAAATGATGAGCATACTTGTGGAGCTGCAGTTCGTACTTCTAAAAACTCAAGGACGAGTTCAAATTTGGTTGCAAGTTTGATTGTTAATGAAGTTCGTGGGAATCCCCAAACTTGTCCAATTGATGTTGTGCGTCAATTTACAGATCAATACGGGCTCACCATTACGTACAATCACGCTTGGTTGGGAGTTGAGAAAGCTAGGACTACTACTTTTGGAGATTTCTCTATGTCTTATGATGAGATTCGATGGTATATGGATATTGTGATGAGCACAAATCCTGGTAGCTATTTGCGTCTTGACTATAACCATCAAAGTGGACGGTTCAAGAGGTTTTTTGTTGCATTTAATGCTTCCATTCAAGGGTTTAGGCATTGTCGTCCTCTATTGTTTATCGATGGAACTTTTCTGAAGGGGAAATATAAGGGCACCTTGTTAACAGCTACAGCGAAGGATAGGGATCAAGGTAGATATTACTATAGTTTATTCCAAAGTAACAAGTTACTTATTCTTAGATTAACATGTTATTGTTATTCAAAGTAAAAATCTACTTTATTTGTCCTTTTCGTTTAAGATACTTACTAATTGTAAAATGTTATTTTTCAGGTTTTTTCCCGCTTGCAATGGCAATTGTCGATACAGAGACTACAGACAGTTGGGAATGGTTTTTTATGCATTTGTCGAATATATTGTTGGATGAAAGACCAATTACCTTCATATCTGATCGGAACGTTGGACTTTTGGAGGCTTTACCCAAGGTTTTACCTACTGCTTACCACTATTTTTGTCTCCAACACTTGAAGGCCAATTTGAGGGATAGGTTCTCTGGTCCAAGTTTCAGCAATACTTTCAGAAGTAGAATAGTTTTTTTGTTTTCTTTGTGTGCTTACACTCCGACAGTGGAATGTTTTAATCAGTGCTTGAAAGAATTACAAGATGAGGGAAAAGGGATCGTTTGTGGGTTTCTATCCAATTTGCCTATGACAAGTGGACTAATGCATATTTTAAAGGACAAAAATACGGTGAAATGCACTCGAATGTGGCAGAGTCTTTCAATTCATGGATCCGTCAAGCTCGTCATTTGCCCACTACAAAGATGATTGATTCAATTAGGTTGAAGATCATAGATTTGATGTCGAGAAGGAGAGAACAAGCTAAGAAATGGAATACTTTTCTTTGTTCGGAGATGGATTCAACATTAGTAAATGCTCTTAAAAGTGGAAGAACTTGGTTGGTTAGTCGTTCAAGTGATCACGTTTTTGAGGTTCAATCCCGGCCATCGGTTAGCGTTGACCTCTTGAATAGAACTTGCTCATGTTACCAATGGCAATTGAATGGATTTCTTTGTGCTCACGCGGCGACTGCTATCCATAAGAGCGGAGGTGATTTGTATGCACATGTGGAACCATTTTATTACACTAGCAAGTTCAAAGATTGCTATGCTGAGTCCATTTATCCAATACCCACTGTTGAGAAACCTCTTGTAGCTATGGATGATCTTGTTGTCCTTCCTCCAATTTGTAAGAAGCCACCTGGTAGGCCAAGGAAGAATAGGATCCCATCTAGGGGTGAGAAGATAAGACGAGTACAGTGTGGTAGATGCGAGAAGTACGGTCATAATAGGAAGACTTGCAAGGAGGCATTGCCGTGAAAGACATTATTGATTTTATAATAAAAGTATGAAAATAATGCAGTTCTTCTGCAATAAGTAGTCCATAGCAATAATAGTATAGTCTTTTAGACTAGATTTGTCAAGAGACATTGCAATAAAAGACATTTTTACTATGTTCTTGAATGGTTGTCTGTTCTAGTTTCTGATTTGTTTTGTCGTTGAATGGTTGTCTATGGGTGTGAGGAGCTTGTGGTTTCACAGTAAAATTTTACTATGTTCAAAGTAAAATGTTACTTTTATATTAAAATTTTACCTTATTTCAAAGTAAAATTTTACTTTTATGGAGGGTAAAATTTTACTTTAGTGCAGAGTAGCATTTTGCTTTTAGATTTAGAGTCCAAATTTTACTTGCCCTTCAGAGTAAAATTTTACTTTCATACAGAGTAAAATTTTACTTTTGTACAGAGTAAAATTTTACTTTTATACAGAGTAAAATTTTACTTATTCCGGCTGTAACATTTTGCTCTTAGATTCAGAGTGTACATTTTATTCTTATTTCAAAGTAAAATTTTACTTTTATGCAGAGTAAAATTTTACTTTCAAATTCTTCTGGTAACATTTTACTCTTATTTCAGAGTAAAATTTTACTTTTATGCAGAGTAAAATTTTACTTTTAGATACAAAATGCAATAATTTACTCATCTTTCAAAATATAAAGTAAAATTTTACTTTTATGCAGAGTAAAAGTTTACTTCATTTCAGAGTAAAATTTTACTTCATTTCAAAGTAAAATTTTGCTTTATTTCAGAAAATATGTTAGTCCCCTTAGAAAAACATTTCCAACTTGCACAAAAATCCACAACACACAAACTCCCCTGATGATCATCATGCAATCTTTGTGCAAAAAAAATCTAACAACACAACTACATATATCATCAACATTCATTTCCACTCAAAACAACATTCATAGCAACATTCATTTCACTTACATTCTCAGTCAAAATAAAATTCATAGCAACATTCATAGCAACATTCAGTCAAAAAAAATTTAAGCCTCTACCTGTATCATTGTATTCTATCCATAACAACATTCATTCCCAGTCAAAACAAATATCCTTGTATAATAATCACCAAACTACAGTAAAATTTACTAGAACAATAGACATAGCATTTACTATCTAATACTCTTTTAGTATTCTTTCACTTACAATTACTTTTTCACCGTTCTTTCATTTACAAAAACCGAAATTACAAAAATCATTCACAGTAGTTCCCCAGAACTTGTCCACATTGTCATCCTTGAGGTCTTAGCTCTTGCTCATTTTTTTTTTTTGAGGTTGAACTGTTCCTCAGTCCATGCTTTTGGATAATCATTCAAAAATTGATGCACTATTGACGCTCGGAAATTGTTAATTTCATCATCTTCCATAGAATTTGCAATAGGCTCATCTCTTATGATTTGGCGCATGATATAACATACAATAATTCCACAATCAACATTGTTAAATAAAAATTAATATCTTGTTAGATTTAGTTAAATTTGAAAACTACCAATTCAAGCATGTAATAGTAGCGTGAAATACTTACGATGTTGGGCGTTGTTGTGGACTATCTTTCACCGAAACCAAGTTTGCAAACTTTTTTCTACCTCTCTTCGTTTTGTTGGCCAACTTGCTATCCACATATGTTATCTAACATCATTGCACAATTGTTTGGTCACGATTAAATTCAAGAATAAAACACAACAAAAAATTACTGTTAATATGATGCAAAGCACTTACAATCTTTTTTGCATCCTTAAGGTAAGGATCTTCTCTGTTGTCTCTTGGCCTTAAAGAATTGTAATGTCTCCACTCATCAAGTTCAGTGTCAAATACAAGAAGTGTCCAGTGGTAGGGTTTTTCTTCCTTTTTGTTCCCATTGGAATTCATGCAAAAATGAAGGTATCTATATCCACTCAAATCTTGTTCAAGGACTTTATCAATTAAATGATTTCTCAGCTCCCCATAACCCCATTTCACTAAAGACTGCATTTAATCATATAAGAGTGTCATGTCTCAAGTTGTGTTAGTGACACACTGTATGAGTTGTCAATCTTTGGCAAACCAAATAGTAAAAATTAACTCCAAAATACAGTACAATGTTACACTAAACCATAGTAAAAATTTATCAATTCAAACTAAATACAAATTGATGGCTTACCCAACAAAGGCTTGAGAAAAAGAATGATTTATTCTTTTCTAGCTTCTTGACTTGTTGCTCAATCTCAAGCATTTCTATGAAGCTGTCAATGACCTACAAAAATAAAAATCAATTAAATATATGTTAATAAAATAAACTATTTTTAGTTATTAAGTGAACACTAGTCATTGAAACTTGTATGGCCACTTACATTATTTGCAGTATCACCATCTCTTAGAATTGCATCCACATCATGCAATGTAACATATACTCCATTTCCTGTGCCGGACCATATGATTGCACTAGTCATAAGGTAAAAAAAATGTTGATTAACACGTTGCAGTTTAATAACAGTAAAAATCTGTTGTTTGACAAAATTAAAATGGTCTTACTCTGTGGTTTCCAAATTGTAAATCTTGTTCAGTAGACACTTATCATTCTCATCAAGCAATTTGCATATTGCAGCCTTATCTGGAAACAAAACCCTTTCAACTGGCTTTGCTTGGCTTAGAGACAAGTTGTCAACACAAATCACTTCTTTTGACATCACTTCAATTGCTTGTTTTGTGGTCTTTTTTTCTTTGCCTCTCTTGGCTCACATTCAAAATCAAACATCTCTTTTTTCTTCCTCGCCTTGATTTTGATTTTCCTGACCATGGATGTTTGCAATGGCTCTACGACTATAGGTGATTCTTTCAATGTACTTTGAATCCCAATGTTTTGCTCTTGTTCTACTCCTTCAGCATGTGGCATTTCTTTAGAAGCAAAACCTTGGGTAGCCGCACGAACTGCATTTTCTTCAATCTGTTCAACCAACTGTTTATTTTCAGATTCGAGTACTTCAATCTCCTTTCTCAGTTTCTCCATTTCTTTCTCTGTGTTGCTCATCTTTTCCATCGTTTCTTTTGTTTTTGCCTCTTGATCCTCTTCTATTTTTTGCATTGTTTCCCTAATTTTCTTCAGTTCTTCAAAGGTTGATCATCTCCTAAAGCTTCAGCTACATGATCTTCATCTTCTTCAGTCTCCAAATTTTCCTCCATGTCCAATGCATCTTCTTTAGTCTCCAAATTTTCCTCCATGTCCAATGCATCTTCTTCAGTCTCCAAATTTTTCTCTATTTCCAATGCATCTTCTTCATCATCATTGCAAATGAGGGCCATTTCTTCTCTGGAAATGGGCTTCAGTTCATTGTGATTTACCTGCATTTGAAAAATAGAAAAAGAAAAGAAGCCAGCAATTAAGCAAACTTTAACTACTAGAGTAAAATTTTACTCTGTTTCAAAGTAAAAGTTTACTCTGATTGTAAGTAAACTTTTACTCTAATTTTAAGTAAACATTTACTCTGTTCAAGAGTAAGTAAAAGTTTACTCTGACGGTAAGTAAAAGTTTACTCTGATTTAAAGTAAACTTTTACTCTGATTTAAAGTAAACTTTTACTCCGTTCAAGAGTAAGTAAAATTTTACTCTGACTGTAAGTAAAATTTTACTCTGATTTAAAGTCAACTTTTACTCTGTTCAAGAGTAATTAAAATTTTACTCTGACTGCAAGTAAAAGTTTACTCTGATTTAAAGTAAAAGTTTACTCTGATTTAAACTTTTACTCTGTTAAAGAGTAAGTAAAATTTTACTGTGCTTGTGAGTAAACTTTTACTCTGATTTAAAGTAAACTTTTACTCTCTTCAAGAGTAAGTAAAATTTTACTCTGTTCAAGAGTAAGTAAAATTTTACTATGTTTCAAAGTAAAAGTTTACTCTGACTGTGAATAAACTTTTACTCTGTTCAAGAGTAAGATTTTATTATGTAAGTATAATTTTAAACAAAGTGAACCAGTAACGCTGAGTTTGGAAAGATGATACCTCTTCGGGCTTTAGTGTTTGCAATGACCTCTTCATTAGCTTTTTCCTCAATGTTGATAAGTCTCATCGAAGGAGCCTTGGACACAAATTTTTTCCTTGAGGTTGAATGAGGGTAGTATGCTCGCATAACCAGTACTATAAAATAAAAAATCAAAATTAGTTAATTCTCTAAAGATACATTGCATAATATTTAAAGTAGTTCAATTTACATACCAAAAGAAGAAGTACACATCCAGTGACATTTTCAGGACTTCCTAATGAAGAATGGATTGAAGTAGTCAACATGGATGCAACTGCAGTCGACCATGCATACGAATTCATCATTTCCAAATCTTCTACAAGGGCGACAAAGGCCCATCCAACTGTTAGACCAGTTATTGGTAATAGCAATTCATCATTTCCAAATCTTCTACAAGGGCGACAAAAGCCCATCCAACTGTTAGACCAGTTGTTGGTAATAACAAAGTTGCCACAATAAATAAACACATTATTCATACAACATCCTCAACATCAATTGTCGTTATGTTTTCCAATACATCTCCTAATACCTCTCACAAACTCTTTACGGATATTCTTGACATATTACGGAACCTTCTTTGCACAAAAGATGATTCTTGTTTTTTTTCATATGAGACGTCTACTTTTTTTGTTCCCGATTTTATCCCAAAAATCAAAGTAACGTCACCGTCCCGTATGTCACACGTTTTCCCCCCAAGCTTAAATTCCTTTGCATGAAAGTCATAACATTTGATCACATCCATCACATCATTGTCAACTTTCTTGAACTTCTTTAACACCACATCATCTTTCTTCCAAAAACATTTAAACAACATCCCAAAAGGTGTTCTCTCAAGGGCAGTAATGTGCCTTTAGTGAACCTCGTGTCTTGCATTATGTTTATCAATGAAACAATATTTGACCTATATTGTTTCATATAGTTCTCCCTCTCCCGTACTCTATGTACAATATTCAACTTCGAAGGACTTTCTTCACTACTTTTGCTCTTTTTTTTAGGGACTTTCTTCCTTTGTATAACCGTTGGTGGAACTTCAAAATCATCATCATCATCATCATCACCACATTTGCTTCTTCTAACAACCATTTTCAAACACTAAAAAGTTTCCCTATATCAACAGTGTAACATTTTACTATAAACAACAATGTGACAAAACAAATAAACACTAAACGAAATAAACAAGCATTGTAATGAGACAGTAAAATTTTACTCTGTTTGGCAGTAAAATTTTACTTTTATTGAAAGTAAAATTTTACTTTGATTGGAAGTAAAATTTTACTCTGAAAAATTCATGAAGCAAGTGAATTCGAAAGCATTGAAATTGCAAGACCAAAACACTACAGAAATCAAAGCGTAATGAGCAAAGGCTAGAGTTAAAGTAAAATTTTACTCTCATTATAAACAAGTGAATCTGAAAGTAAAACTTTAATTTTATTGAAAGTAAAATTTTACTCTGATTGGAAGTAAAATTTTACTCTGAAAAATTTATGAAGCAAGTGAATTTGAAAGCATTGAAATTGCAGGACCAAAACACTACAGAAATCAAAGCGTAATGAGCAAAGGCTAGACTTAAAGTAAAATTTTACTCTGTAATAAGTAAAATTTTACTCATTATAAACAAGTGAATCTGAAAGTAAAACTTTACTTTTACTGAAAGAAAATTTTTACTCTGATTGGAAGTAAAATTTTACTCTGAATTCATGAAGCAAGTCAATTTGGAAGTATTGAAATTGCAGGACCAAAACACTACAAAAATCAAAGCGTAATGAGCAAAGGCTAGCGTTAAATTAAAATTTTACTCTGTATTAAGTAAAATTCTACTCTTATTATAAATAAGTGAATTTGAAAGCATTGAAATGCCAGGACCAAAACACTACAGAAATCAAAGCGTAATGAGCAAAATAAGTAAAATTTTACTCTCATTATAAGCAAGTGAATTTGAAAGCATTGAAATTCCAGGACCAAAACACTACAGAAATCAAAGGGCAATGAGCAAAGGCTAGAGTTAAAGTAAAATTTTACTCTGTAATAATTAAAATTTTACTCTCATTATAAGCAAGTGAATTTGAAAGCATTGAAATGGCAGGACCAAAACACTACATAAATCAAAGCGTAATGAACAAATGCTAGATTTAAAGTAAAATTTTACTCTGTAATAAGTAAAATTTTACTCTCATTATAAGTAAAATTTTACTCTGGTTGGAAGTAAAATTTTACTCTGAAAAATTCATGAAGCAAGTGAATTTCAAAGCATTGAAATTGCAGGACCAAAACACTACAAAAATCAAAACGTAATGAGCAAAGGCTAGAGTTAAAGTAAAATTTTACTCTGTAATTCCGAAATACCTACATTAGTTTTCAAAATTTTTAAACCTTAACATTCTCACATGATTTAGTAATTTAAAGTATTCTAAGATAATGATAAAATTTTTAGAACAGATGATCCTTAGTCCAACCAAAAATCCCAAATTCTACTCACCCAACGTAATCTCATACACTACTCCCAAAATGAAAACAAACCCACGCAGACTTCATAATATGGAAAACCTAGCAGAAAGAGGAAAAAATCACTTGTAAAATGTGTGTCCAAGAGAGAGAGTAAAGCGTAATGCCGAGTTTGATTCGAGCCCAAGCGACGAACCAAGCGACGAACCTGTAACCTTGCTAGGGTTTCAATCGACGACACTGTAACGAAGTAGCTCCAGAGAGCGAGAGTAATGAGACTCAGAGAAGGGTTACAATCGTTGCTAGGGATTTCGAATAATGATATTCAGAGGAGAGGAGGGTTTTCAATCGATGAAACAGAGGGAAGGGAGAGAAACGGTGTAATTGTTTCATATTTCCCCCCTTATATATGGATGGGCATTTCAGTCAATTCATGCTATTTTTTTAATTGAGGACTTTTGGGGCCATTGTTTTCATCCGTGGGCTTGAGACAAAATAGGCCTCATGGAAGGGGCTTCTCACCAAAAATCCCAAAACTAAATTTAGAAAATTGAAATCAAACACATTGTATAGATTTCATTTTTAAGAAACAAAATAATAAAAAATTAAAAAAATATCATGTTAACATAGTAAGGGTTCGTTTGGGATGTGGGTGCCTTTTTGGCTATTTTAACCCGAGGTTAAAAAGCCTCGTTTGAAATATGCTTTTTGGCTTTTTTAACTTTTGTGAAAGAAAAAATGAAATGATTATGGTTTGGATGTGATATTTTGTCTTTTAAGTTAAAAAGTCTATTTTATTTTTTTATAGCTAAAATAATTAAAAGGTCAAAATGCCTGACATCCCAAGCCTAACAAGTGTTTTAGGAAAACAAGAATAAGACAAGAAGTATATAGAAAGAATCCATGATATTTTCTTTTGATTAATTTTATCATACTTCTCATTTATTTCAAAACCTTTCTATTAACAAATATTGAGAGATACTTATTAATATTTATCATTAAACATATATCTATATATATATATAGATTCACAAACATTTTGGGATAAAAGAATAAAAATAATTAATTAGACGGAACTCATTAACATTTTCCTTTTTATGAAATTAATATTAATATTATTAATTATATTAATTTTCTCGAACTTTATAAAAGACTCAAAGTAATAATTTTCTCGAACTTTATAAAAGACTCAAAGTAATTTACACTTATAATGTCTCGTTTAGAAGCAAGTTATTTTAGTAATTTTTTTAACTAAAATATGAGATAAAAAAAATTAACTTCTTTGAAATGGCTTTTTAATTTTTTACGAAAAAATATACAAAAAGTCAAAATAAAAGAAAATATTTAATTTTTTTAATATAAATTATATGTTTTTAATTTTTTTTAATATTTTTTTGACTTTTAAACCTTAAAAAAAAATAAAATAAAATATAAAATATAAAATATAAAAAATAAAAAATTACAAGCGAAACGAGACATTACTTGCTATTACAATATCCTATAAATCGGACACATTGCAACGGCTACTTTTTGTCCCCTTTCTTCTCCTTCCCTTCCTTCAAAATCTTGCAAAACATTTGTAGGAAAAACAGCACACTACCGTTCGTTTCCAAAGACATCCCAGCACCCAAAAACAAAACCATCTACAAGAAGAAGAAGAAGAAGAAGAAGAAGAAGAAGAAGAGAATGAGAAGTAGTGGGGTTGGATTGGTGGTGGTGGTGGAGTATTTGGAGTCGTCCATGTCCGAACACCTTCTCTGCAAGTTTCCAGACAACTCGGCCTTCGATTTCGACTACTCCCAGAGTTCCATCTGGTCTCCTCTCGTCCACCGCCACTTCCCTCCTCCTCCGTCTTTCGTCTCCGCCGCCTTATCTACTACTTCTCATTCCGACATTCCCACCCAAAGAAAGTTGTCGTATGAAGACGAAAAGAAAGAGGACAATGAGGACAAGGAATTGTTGCTCGGAACCAATCTAAAGCAAGTCACCACCAATCTCAGGAACAAGATCACCACCACTCTTTTTGACAATTTTCAAAATGTCAGCAATAGGTACACTAAGATGATGAAGCAGAGGAAGACTAAGAAGAATAAGCAAAAGGGTCATAACTTTGATTTTTCTCCACCCTCTCTTTCTACTGCCAAGAAGGGGGCTTCACCAAGAAAGGTATTTCTTTTTCTTTTTTCTTTTTTGATTTTTGATTTTGTTCTATATTTGAACATTAATGTTAGAAAAAAAATATATACAAATTTTAAAATGTGTGGATCAAAATATATTGAAATTACTGCTGTATGTTGAGGGATTAGTCTAGTGGATGAGATGCTCCTTTATTATGCATGATACTTAAATTTGAATTATACTGTTGAGAGGTGTAATTTCCTTTGCCCTACTCATCTCCAAAAATAGTAAAACAAAAACTGCTATACAATTTATTTATACAAAGAAAATTATTGGTAGCAATTGGAGCAATGCTCCATCAATCAACAAAGAACACATATGTTGGGCAAAACAAATTGGTGAGTGGTTTTTTGTGAACTTTTTATTTCAAATCAGAATATTCACTATTGATTGTTGACATTTCATTTTAGATGAATTTATATTTTGTATGAAAGTTATCTATTATCAATTGAGAATTTGACTTCCAACTATTGATATCATCTATTGGATCCATTAATATTCATTCAGTTTACTTGTTTATTTGTCCAAGATTTTGACATGACTCAGTAGAGAGTACAAGTTTAAAGATGCTTCTTTCTTTTCTTGTGAATATAACTAAATTATATGATGTATTATTTTAATAATATGCAGGAGTGGGCAAAGATTTTGAAAGTTGCCTCTAAACGTTTCAAGAAGAAGAAAGATCTCACAGCTCATAATATCAACAAGCAGCTATTCAATTCTTCTATCTATGGACCTTAACTTCCCACATTTCTTTCTTCTTCTTTTGGGCTTTATTCTTAATTTTTCATTTCTCTCATTTGTATTCCCCTTCCCCTTCCGCTATGCTAGTACTACAACAGCATTAGAGTTTCTAAATTGCATTAATTTCCATTTGTTCTTTTGTGTACTCTACAACTTTATAAGTTATATTTGTTTCGAAGAAGTGTTAACAATTTTGATATTACTAAATTCTAAATTTTTTTGAAGTTTGAAATGTACATAATTTTAAAAAATTAGTAAAATCCTATTATACTTCATCTTCATTTGAATTCACTAGACATGGACTGCACGTAATAATGAACATAGTTAGAGGGTATTTTAGTTTTTTAGCCTTGTAATTCGAAGCCCTTAATTGTGGGAGCTTTTATTTACTCAACAAAAATAACACCTTACATCGATTTTCTAACTATATATTTATCTTATTAAAACTCTCCGTAATCCTTGTCCCTAATCTTTCATCTTTTGTTTCCACTTCGTATCCTTTCAAATCTTAAATACCTGCCTCACCCCTCAACTATCACCCTCATTACCCTGCCATTATCGTAGCCCCCCAAGAGAGAGGTGGTGGTGGAGACATAACAGTGGTGGTGGGTTGGTGGTGAAGGGGTGGATATAATTAAAATTAGGATGCAAACTATGAATCGAAAATTACTTTAACTAGATTAAATTTCATGCATTTCGAGAAGCTCATATTTCAGCAAATCACAAGTACAAAACCACATTTCAAAGTGTTGAAAATTATGAGAGACTAATCTTGTTGGAGACTTTAGAAATCATATATACAATATTGTTACCACTGCATTTGAAAAAAATAAAATAAAATAAATTTGCTACCCATATCAAACCACATAAGTTTTTGACTAGATCATCCTTTGAATAAATTTTGTTCCATAAAATAAAATACTTTGACCTCCACAAATATCGCCGAGAACTCAGCCTACTTTGCTGTCATCACCTACAATGGCATCCATGGATGGATTCTGTTCACAAATAATTTGCCCTTTGTAATTTCATCTTGCAACACTCTACCCTTTTATGGTTCAAAATAAGCAGGGAATTTTCGTATAATTTTGAATTAAAGTGCTACGCTTAATTTTTCCATTAAAAATAATGGAAGGTATGTCACTCTCTCAAATTAAGAGTGGACAAAGCAAAAGTGTTAAGTCAAAGTCAAAAATTAAATCAAATGTCAATAATACCCTTATATTCATCTTATTGTCCAAATTAAATCTTAATCCCAGTCAAATCCTAACCCTATTTGTTATATTTTATCAAAAATTTAATTTAATTTAAAATGCTATCAAATGATAAATTGGGTTAAAAATTAAATTGTAGATTATGTAAGACCCCTAACCTTTGTAAAACCTATTAAGTCATTGACTTTTGAATTCTTTCAATAAAGACCCTCAAATCCTCATTTGTCTTCAATTTTAGTTATAGAGTCGAACATGCGTGCCAATTGAAAACTCGCAAACCCTAATCGATTTCGGTAACTTAGGAATTATTTATAATACCCTAATACTAATGAATTAATTCCCTAAATATAGATTGATCACTTAAACCCAAGATTTTTCCATTTTTCATTATGTTCGTTGAATTGATAGCCTTTTAATTCGAAACAAGAAACATAAACCGAATTAGTTTCCCTAATCCTAATTTAATTTAATTCTACACTTAAATAAATTTTCCTATTCATAAATTAAGGCCTTAGCCCTAACATTTTATTTGAATTACAAATTGACCACAAGTTAGTATCATTACATATATACATATATATATATATATATACTTGTACCTTTCTTAAATAAATAATTTTGTATACAAAATATCTTCAAATTCTACACAAAATAAAAATAAAAAAATCCCCTCAAATCCACCCCACATGGCCGGCCACCCTAGCGAAGAAAAATATATAGAATTTTTCCAAACATAATCCATGAATTCATGGAAAAGTTTGTTAATACCCCCAAAACAAGGAACTTTGTTTCAACCCCAAGTTCCAACCTAACCAAAGCCTAACTAGATCATGATTAATTGCATAATTAAGGCCTCTAATCATTCACCATTCCATTAAGTTCCAAGTAAATCCAAAATGTCCAATCCATTTCCAACCAATGGACAATTTCAACCTTTTGCACCAATTTTAGTATAAATAAAACCCCTTCCTTAGCATTTTACACACAAGAACACATACACAAACACCCCATGCAGCTGAGAGGAAGAGAGGGCATGAGAGTGAGCTTGGTGGAGGAAAGGAAAGAAAAGAGAAGGTCTTATTAGCTAATCAATCAAGCCTCAAGTAAGCTACATCACCATCTCTCTTTTTATTTCTCTGTTCAAATACATGTTATTAGAGATTTAAAATCATATTTTCAGATGTATTGTAACGGTGTTCATGTGTTTAAAGTTGATAAATTGGGATTGGTCTTTGATCCTTCTTCTACTCATATTTCCTCTTCATAAATGCAAAACTATATTTTTCTTCTCATATCTCACATTATTTTCAAACGCATACCATCACTCTAAGTGGTTGTTTGGCATGTGCTAAAATAACACATTATCCTATTTAGGTCACAATCATCTTATTTAAGTCACACCACCTCTCTACCACATCACTTCAAATCCAACACATATTTCACATTTTTTCATAAAAGATCAAAAAGTATACTAATCTAGCACTTTCCAAACAACCCCTAAAAATATGAGTTATTGAGACATTATTTAGTATGTTTTCATCACAAAAGAAGTGAAAAATTTCCCTTAGTTGGTCTCTTTTCTCACCAACCTTCTTATTTTGAGTATTGTGCATGAAAAACCTGTTTTATAGCCAACTTCTGGAAATTGTATAAAAATGTAGAACAATCTCTTGGACCTTGGTTTTATGTCAAAAAATTCCTTAAAGAGTTAGCTTTCAAGGAAAATTGGTTTCATTGAGAAAGAGTGAACGATTTGTAAGAAAATTCAATTTTCGTAAAGGTCAACAAATTTGGATAGTGCTGGAGTGTTTCTTAAATAACTAAAAATCTAGAAAATCTATTCCATTTCTAAGAAACGTTATGAAAACTAGATAAAATTCTGTATGAACCATAGGAAGGCTAGGCTCGGGAAAAATCTGAAATGGTCCTTTTGATTTTAAACTTTAAATTGTACTAAATTTGAAAATTTAGTTTTGCATTGGTATTCTAAGCACTTGTCTTCATGAATATGCTTATTAGTATATGATCAAGTCTTGGTATGATATTGCATGTGTTATGATTATATTCCTTATCTTCTTCATTTGATGATGCTTGTGCTTATGTGGATATTATTATCTTGTTAAGTTGTTCTAACTTTAATTTAAGACATCTAACTCAACGGAAACCTTAATTGGGGTGGTATTGGGTTTTCGATCACTTGAATAATGAAGAGATGATAATGCGTTATGTATGGATTGATGGGATGCGCTCCCTAATTAAAGGTTAAGTCTTGTGGAAACAGTAATCGTGTAAACCCTAGAATGGAACGGACGTATTCGGACTCTTTGCAATGGTTTGATTTGGTGACATAAGGTTGGGTCCAGATGGGACATTCAGGAGGATAATACTTTTTTTTGGAAGGATAAAGTTGGATTCAGGATGATAAAACTTTTTTCTTTTCACTGTCCCTTTTGAGGTCCATCGATGGAAATATATAATCGTTGTAGGCATCCGTGGTAAGGTCGGCAAAGGAGGAAAATGGGGAGTCTGAATAGTTCGGTGTCCAATTTTTGTGGTTGAGAGGATGAAATCTCTTTGGACGATAAAGTGATGGGGTGTTAATAGCAGCACTCATTATATATATTAGAGAAGAGAAAAAGAGAATATACCATAGGAGTATTTAGGTAATTTTGCTCTTACTTTTAGGAGAGTTAACTTTGCACATAAAAGGGGTTCTTTCCTTATATTTGAACTATAATGGAATAAAATGCTTCGAGTAAAATCACAAAGGGATAAAGTGAATTTTGTCCTAATTAATAATATAGGATAAGATTTTAGTTTCCATTATATCTTTTATTCACTTTTTAATGGTTTTTATTAAATAAAAAATTTATTATTCGACTATGATGTGGACTAGTCTTAACCCACGTGTGGATATTATGTTTATTTTGGTTCTAGTTGATCAAAAATTTATATATCAAAACCATTTATCTAATGGTAATATCATCATTCATGCCTTCTATTAGGGGTCAGGCGGTTCGAGTTTAGTAGTGGAATCGTTACTTGAATCAAGTCTTTCGGGTTGGAGATTTTGTCAACCAATGTCGACCGATGCTTTGTTCAAAATCGTCTATTTATTCTATTCGGTTGGCGATCGGATTTCGATCGAAATCGAACAATAATAATCAAGGATTGTATAGAGAAAGTAAACCATAGAAACCTCACATGCACTGATCAAAAAAAAAAAAAAAAAGAAAAGAGAAAGAAAATGATTCAAACACAACTTAGAAACACAAATCCAAATCTAAGAGTAAAAAAAAATAGTGGAGAAAATAAAATGGAAGAGAGAAAAGGCACACCGACTATACCGTGGTCACTTATCGCTATTGCCATTGCCACTGCCATTTCACCATCATTCAGTCTACAATTGAAGCCATTGTGATCGGCACTTAACCATAAATAGATGAGATCACAAGGGAGACTAATTTTTGCAATTACAATTTGATTATTGGAAACTTGATGTTGTAATTTGAAAAAGGAGAAGACTGTGTGTGTGTGTGTGTGTGTGAGGGAGAGAGAGAGAGAGAGAGAGAGAGAGAGAGAGAGAATAAAAAGGATTATTGTGAGGAGGTTTGTGACCTTTAGAATCTGCAGATGGTTTGCTAAGAAAGAGAGATAAATAAGAGATATACAAATGGAACAATAAATGAAAGAGATGAATCTTGAAGAAGGAGACTCTAAAGAGAGAAAATTGGATGGGACATGTTTGTATAGAATCTGTAGATGATTTGCTAAGAAAGAGAGGTAAACAAGAGATATACAAATGGAACAATGAAAGAGATAAGTCTTGAAGAGGGAGACAATAGAGAGAGCAAATGGAATGGGACATGTGTTAGCAAAAATCTGGTTTGGGTCAAATCAACAGAGGTGATTCGATAGAATAACCAAAATTTCACAAACAACAACAGATCAAGGAATTGTGGTTTGAATGTCCTATGCCTTGACAGATTCAAGGACTTCTTTGGAGGTTGTGATGCAAAGAAACAAGGAGAAATAAACTGAAATTGATTGAAGAACAAGTAAACTTGCCACTTAATTATAGGAATTAAATTACAAGTTCAATGTACATCACAATCAACAAAGGAAAACTTAGCTACAGAGGTTGAATTACAAATGGAATTACTCCCAAGTAGAGAAGCTATTACTAGTTAAGTTATACTACTCCTAATTTCACATGGATTGTGAATGTTGTTAAAAAAAAGTTCTCTTTCCTTTGAATTTCCAACCTTTATACTGCTGGCCGTGCTCCTTCTCTGTTGCATGTGACGCATTATGGAGCTAGTTACCTTCATTTCCTGCATAACTGCCCATGATTTTCATAACCGCTGGTAACTGCTTCTCTGCAGCAACATTCTCTTCCTCTTGCAAACAGGCCACGTACCTTGCATCATTAGCATGCCTAACTTCATGGCTTGACACCTGAGCCACGTTTGGCCACATATTACTGCACTATTAGATGAATTGACAGAAAAAACTGCTCCTGCCACATATGCTCCTTTGACTGTCTCGCTCTTAACAGTTGCTATGCATTTTGGGACTCACACTCCATTACAAACTTGTGGTCTTCATCCTTAACATTTACTTGATCAACTCTCTGCACTCGTTATGCTTAATCGACAAAGGATATAAATTTTAGTGCCAACAATGCCCCCCTCATTCAAGACAAAAAGATGTTTTTGTTTTGAATGAATATTAGAAATGACAAAATAACATTTGGACACTTATGAACTTGGGCATTTCATTCAAACTTATAAAGATAAACCCATGTATCAAAGCCCAAAAACTTATAATAAAACCCAGATGCTAAAACTGACCCAACACGAATTAAATAGGCCCAACTATAAAGCCCAATTATCATAAATAAGCCCAAGCCCAATCAGGAGGGTCCACCATAAGCTATTTGAATGCCAGAATTCAACTCATCACTTCATTACACCCAATCCTTCTGCCTTACTCTGTTCTTTACCTCTTCAAACCTCTTGCTTCGAAACCCTTTTTTGCTCATACATTCCAATGGCACCCAAACGAGCTCAAACCAAAGGAAAGAAACAAGCAAAAACGTTACCTGTGCAATGTTTCCCAACTAAGTTCTAGCAACTACTCCGTCAACACATCTTCAACAACTGCATTATTTTACGTCGCGACGGCTCTGTACAAGGGGAATTGGGCCCTACTTTTACTGCAACCATTCTTGATGAACTTACTCATTATTACCCTATCGTAGACATCGAAATGATGCTCTTCAATAAGGCTTGGCATCATTGGGACTCAAGCCCTAACCCTCTGCGCTTTTGGCAAAAACCTAACCCTGACTAGCGGTTATGGGTCCAGTGAATAATGGTGTACGATATTGATCTCTGGAGGACTTTAGGTATTTACGATGCCATCAGACTGTCAACCTTTGCCCTAGACATGGACAAATGGGCCATCAGTGCTACTGTCTGCTTTTGGTCTTCATCCTGTAACTCCCTTATCCTGAGATGTGGTATAATCTCTCCTACCATTCTTGATGTCGTTCATTTAACTGGCCTACCTACCTTTGGAAAACATATCAGTGCACTTCTAATCCCAAAGACACCTATCAAACTTGATACTAACCTTAGTTATGGGAAGTTCCAGGCTAAGTATCAAAAGTTTGGCCTTGAACCCTCAAATGAAAAAAGAATAGCTTTTTACCTACTATGGCTTTCTCAACACTTCTTGTGTGTTCCTGGTTTTAAAATTACCAAAGAATACTTAACTCTTGCCACATGTATCCAAGAAGGCATAGATTTGGCCTTTGCTCTTTTCCTTTTAGGTACCTTGTACAGAGGTCTATTTTCCTTAGTTAATAAGGAAATTGATCATAACTGTGGTGGCCCCTTCTGGGTTTTTCAAGCCTGACTTTATGCCTATTTTCTTGAAATCAGGCCTACCATCCAAACTTTATACCTCTCAGTATGTGAAAATTATGCTAAATTTTTTCTCTTCTTTAGACCAGCTAACTCCAATTCCTTCACCAAGGTATTCACCACTTTCTATGAACTACCTATTGATAGAGATACTTAGCTTTTTATCCCCTTCCAACATTTTTATTTTACTTCATCTAGACTCACATATATTAATGTTGAGCCCCATACTTTGGATGATAACTGGAGACAAAAACAAAAAACCTTTTGGGCTCAAATCCTCACTCTTAGATATATTCTGGTGAGAGGGTCTATCTCCACCAGCAGACTCTCAAACTGCAACTTTGAGAGCTATAACCCTTGCCAATAGGCCAGGCAAATAGGTCTATATCAAGCTGTTCCTTGCCCTTATTTCCACCCTACAATTCATGAACCACTTGGGGCCAGACTTCAGTTTAAAGACCCCTCAGATGTGAAGGCTCTATTAGCTGAGAATCAAGAATTATTTGACCAGTTCAGCTTTTACTACTGCAACACCACACCCTACACCACCACAAGATTCAAAGAATGGTGGCTTCTCATGAATGCTATCTTTGACAAGGAAGTTCAAGTTTGTCTCTGGAATGTGCATCCTGACAACAGGAAAGGAGTGGAAATGAGCATTGGTAAACCCTTATGCTCTCTTTTACTTATACTTGTTATTAAAATTGCTTTCATTAGGTGTGTAATGGTACTGACTTGCCATGTTTCCTTCATGCAGCCAAGTCTCTTGTCAAGGCCAATCCTTTGGCTATAGAGATGCCTGCCCAGGCCGTTCTAGCCCCTAAAAACAAAGGCAAAGGTCCAATAAACCCCCCCAAGGAAGCACAAAGGCAATTCCTTAAATACCACTAGCTGTGAAGGATTCACACCTTACAACCAAGGTGTTGAAATTGAAAGGAGAACTAAGAATAGACAAGAGGAAATTCAGGAAATTCTGTCCTCCCAGCCACGATTAGAGGGTGCTGCAACCCTTAAGAGGAGGTCAAAAAGAAGAAAAAAATAACCAGTTCCTCCTCAAATCACAGCTCTTGTTGCACTAGCATCTTCTTCTTCTAGCAGTTCTTCCTCTCTTCCAATAATAGTATAACTTTCATTCAAGTTTTTGCTAAATCATTATGCACTATGTTTAATGTACTGACACTCTATTCCACATTCCTTCTTCTTTTTCAGACATACTTTCAGTCATACAAGAGGGGAAGACTTCTCTCTCCAGCTACATCTCCTTCTTCTTATGAGAGATTGCCTGAAAACCAGACCACTCTAACCCCTTTCTTTGCCTGAAAATGAAGAGCTGCCTAAAATTCAAATCAAACCCCCTCATATGCTTGAAGATCGGACCACACTGCCCTTTCCTCAACAAAACTCAGAACACCAACATCCCCTTTATGAAGAACAAGTTGGTCAAGAGAGAACAAGCCTAAGAGAATTGGCCCCTGAACTAGCCCAAATTTTGTTTGATATTCCTCAGGGAATAGCTTTGGGAGACTTAATGGCCTTCCCTTTCAGAGGGGTACGCCATGGAACAAATGAAGTCATCAATTTTCCTGGCGTGGCCTCTTCCTCAAAAGAATCAGAAGTCCCTAGCCATGCCAGAGAAACTCCAATTGACTCAAGTTATGTCAGAGAAAGCCTAATTAATTTAAATGACAACCTTGACAGCCATACAACTCCTGGCGACAAAAGTTCTCCTGTCCATGACCTTGTCTCTGAACAAAATGGTAACATTCCTCAGGACAGTCATGTTTTATTCTACAACCAAAGGAATGAGGCTGACAGAGCTAACACTGACGTATTGGATAATGAATCAACTTCAAGTGACATAAAAACTCCTCATGAGGTGCTTACACAACCGGTTCATTTCCCCACTACCTCTATCCAGGTATCTTCATTCCATCCACCTTCACTAGTAGATGCTTTCTTATCAGACCAAGTTGAAATTCCTATGGGTCAAGGAATCTTGTCCAAACACATCATCATGGACATGGAAGTTCAAACTTCCTGCAACTCCAGCCCTATTAGAGAATTCATCACCAATGTCTTTGACACAACCATTCCTGAAGTTCAAGTTTCTCCTTCACAAGTAACATTCCCTATGCAAGTGTTTATCTTATCTTTTATTTCTTTTTTGTCTTAAGATGCTTTTGCTCATGTTTCTGATTCTTCTGACAAATTGACATCTCTACTCACAACTTAGTTACTACTGATATGGGAGTACAAACAACACCATTTCAAAGTCCTTCAATGACAACTGTGGCCACTTCCAACTTGTCCAACACTGAAACTTCTATTACACCTTCAATAGAGGTAACATATTTTCAAATGGTCTATTTTCCACAATTTGAGTTAGCCACTGACTTAAACTCTTTATTGCAGCAACCCAGAGTTACTCCCCTGCAAGACCTAGTCTTGGGCATCTCTGTTGTTCAACAAACTGTTGCCAATCTAACTATTGAAGAAAGATTAAAGTAACTATCTAATGAGGAGCAAGAATTGATAGACCAATTCTTCAAAATACTTGGCTAGCCCTTGGATAATTTGGCTTTTTCTCAAGCCACAACTTTGACTAATTGTCTGGAAGCCATTGCACCTCTGTTGCCTCAAATCTTTGACCTAGATCAAGTGCAGGCTTTCCAAACCTTCCTCTTAGAACTTCCACAGCATTTAGTGGCAATCATCCAATTCCATGTTGTGCCAAAAACTGTTAAAACCCAAGTACATCAAATGAAAAAATCAATTAATGCTTTGACGGAGGCTTCTACCAGATCTCAAGCCCTTATTACTCAGATTGCTCTTTTCACAGCATATGAGAGCTCAAAAAGTTGTTGCTGAACAAGAACAAGTCAGCCTTTCTCAATAACTTCCAAAACTTCTTATTCAAGCAGAAGGTGGCCCACAAGCTCAAGCCAGACCTAGGCAGAATAAAATTGGGCACCAAACTACCCTTCAAGCCTGGAGTAGGCTTTTAATGTATTTTCAAAAAGACTAGACCAAATGTAATTATTATGACTTGCACTTTTTTGGAATTGTACTTTTTGGCACAATTTCTTAATGGAAAATCTATCATGTTTTACTATGGCTTATCATGTATGCCCATTTTCATGCTTTCATGGCTTATTCATGCACTCCCACATAGTTGGATAATATTTCTTAAGGTACTTGCCATTAATGACTCTCCTGTGTGGCTCACCTTCCAAAGAAGCAATATGATAAGCTCCTCCTCTAAGGACCTTATGTATTTTAACTGGACCCTACCAGTTTGTAGACCATTTTCCATATTCTGGGCTTTTTAAGCTAATTGGTAAGATAGTTTTCCTCACCAACTCTCCTTCAGAAAATACTTTACTTTTCACTTTCTTGTTGTAGCTCCTCTCAACTTTCTTTTTTCTGAACTATGAAGTGATTAAAGGCCATAATCCTTTTTTTCCTCTAAATCCTGCAACTCAATCGACATGGCTTCTGCATATTCATCCATAGGAATGTCCAAATGCCTGGCCAGTCGATTGGACCTCATTGTTACTTCCAAGGGTAATACAGCATCATGTCCATAAACTAATTCATATGGGGTAGTGCTTGTACTATTTTTCTTGGAATTTCTGTAAGCCCAAAACACTTCTGATAGGAGATTATGCCAATCCCTAGGATTGTCCTCAATCATTCTTTTTAAAGTCTTCTTAACAATCTTATTTGTTGCTTTAGTCTATCCATTTGCCTGAGCATAATAGGGTGAGGAGTTTAATATCTGAATGCCATATTCTATGGCAAACCCTTTAACCTCATCCTCATCGAACATTATGCCCAGATCGACAGTAATGGATTGGGGTAAACTAAACCTATGGATCACATTCTTTTTTAAGAACTCAATGACTTGAGTCTGTATCACTACTTTTAGAGGCACTGCCTCTACCCATTTGGTAAAGTAATCAGTAGCCACCAATAAGTAAGAATGTGCTTCTAAAGATGCTGAGAAAATTTGCCCTATCAAGTCTATGGCCCATCCTCTGAAAGACCAAGGTTTCACCATTGAATGTGGACTTATGGCTAGATTCTTTGAATATTGCCATGTTTTTGGCAACTCTAACATCCTTTTGCAAACATTATGCAATCTTTCCTAATTGATGGCCAAAAATAGCCATACCTGTTAATCAACCATCTTATTTTGTCACCAGATTGATGGGCTCCACAAATTCCCTCACGTGCTTCAGCCATGGCCTTCATTTGGTCTAATTTTCCAATACAAAGCAAAGTCAAACCATCATGAGCCTTCCTAAATAAGTCATCTCCCATGACAACATAATTTAGGGCTTGATATCTTACTTGCCTATTACTCCCTTCATTAGGACTCCCTTCATTAAGATTCGACAGGTATTGTATTAAAGGGAATCTCCAATCTTCCTTTGTTACATCCAAAGTAAGAATAGGCTAAAAAATTTCTACACCTATTCCTAAGTGCAGAAAAGTTTCTTCTCTTAATTCAAATCACCTTTTCCTAAGCTCCTTTAGGTATTTTTAAACCAAAAGCTGCTTGAGTCATCTCATTGGCCTCTTTATTCTCTAGTCTATATCTGTGTGTGAATGTAACATGGTCAAAGAAACTGATTAACCATTTGACCTTAGTTAGATACTCCTCTAAAACACTACTTACACACTTGAATTCTCTCAAAACTTGCTTAATGACCAACTGTGAATCTCCAAAAACTTGGAGGCTTCTAATTTTGAACTCTATGGCTAGCTCTAGGCCAACTATCAGAGCTTGATACTCAGCTTGATTACATGACTAAATATGTTGTGCTTCCAACTGATACGTAAATTGGTACATTTGCTTGTTTGGTGCAATCAACACAACACCTGGTCCAACTCCTTCATTTGTCTTCGAACCATCAAACATCAACTTCCAAGGTTCATTTTCCACCATATTGACTTCATATAAGGCTAACTCGACAGATGCACAAGGATGTTCTACTAGAAAATTAGCCAAGGCTTGCCTTTTGACTACTTTTTGTGGTACATATTTGAAACAATATTTGATTAAAGCCAAGATCCATTTACCTTGTCTTCCTCTCAAGATAGGCTTCGAAAAAACATATTTAATCACATCTATTTGTGCTACCACATACACCTCTGTAGGAAACATGTAATGCCTCAGTTTAATGGCTGCAAAATAAAGTGTCAAACACAACTTTTCGACAAAGTTATACCTAGTCTCAGCATCATTTAACCTTCTACTTAGGTAGTAAATGGCTTACTCATGACCCATATTATTTTCTTGGGCCAATAAACAACCAATCGACATGTCAGAAGCTGAGATATACAACTTCAAAGGCTTTCCTGCCACTGAGGGCATAAGCACTAAAGGGTTTGCCAAGTACTTTTTGAGTAAATCAAAAGCTTCTTGATGGTATGCCTCCCACTTAAATTCATTGTCAGACTTGATTTTTATCAAAGGAGAAAATGCTAAAGTTTTCTTAGTTGAATTGGCTATGAATCTCCTCAAAAAATTTACTTTTCCAAGAAAACTTTGCAGCTCTTTCTTGTTGGTTGGGGGTTTTGCCTCTAGAATTGCTTTGGCTTTGTTGGCATCCACTTTTACCCTTTTGTGGTGCACTAAGAAGCCCAAAAAATTTCCAACAGATACCCAAATGTACACTTTAAAGGGTTCATTTTGAGTTTGTAAGTACTCATTCTTTGAAATGTCTGCTACAAATGTTCCAAATGCTCATCAAAACTGTCAGACTTAATGGCTATTGTAGACACCCCATTTTTGACTGACCTTAAGACTCAGATGTCACCAACTAAGCGCTTGGTGATGTTGCATATTGTGCTCGTTCTGGGGTTACGGAGTCTCGGTTGAGAGCCTTGCCTCCGGACTTCGGGGCTCTTATGTGCTTTGTCTCGGTTTGCGAACCAGGTCCTGTTTTCTCTTCCCGAAGGAAGGGAGAGGTCTCGTAGACCATCTCTTAGTGGCCGTAGGCTACGTTTCGTGGTCGTAGGCCATTTTTCCCGTTTGGAGACTAGTTTCCGATTTTTCAGAGCCGTCGGCCGTGTGCCTCAGTTCGGGACCGCTTAACTACCTTCGTTTGCTCTGATTTTTGGTACACACCTTGTTTCCTCTCCTTAGAGGGACACTGTGGCCCGGGAGACCACCTTCGGAGTCGCACGCCACTTCCGGCGCTTAATAGTCAATTTTCGGGGCCCCAGGCTGCGCGTTTTGGCCCCTGAACTCTCGTTTTGCATCGGTTAGGGTTCATTTTTGGCATGGACCCTAGTTTCATTGTTAGGAAGGTGGTACAATGGTGGGAGACCACCTTTTCTTCTTGGAAACCAGCTTTCTCCTCAGAGACCACTTTTCTCTCTCCTCCAGCCAGTTTTCTTGTCGAGAAACTGGTCTCCCTCACTTTTGGGCCATAATATCTAGTCTCCCATACAACCATTGTCTTGTACTCATCTGGGAGGCCACCAATATGAGTAGGCTGACCAACTTTTCTTCCTGACCCTTTTGAACCTTGCTAGGAAGCTGGTTTTCCTCTCTCATGGGCCACAATTTCTGATCTCCCACCATACAGCTGTGTTGTACTCATCTAGGAGGCCACCTTTCTAGTATGGCCGACCAGCATTTCACCTTGACCCTTTTGACCCCTGGTCGGCCGACTAGGGGGAGTGCTCGGCCAGCCTTCTACTTTTTGGCCTTCTTGAGTGCAACACAACTGTGCCAGCAGTGAAGCATTTGACCCATCCTCCGAGATTTTGACCCTCTTGTTTGTCTTCTTAAGGAAGTTTTAACCCTTTTGCTTAGCTTCTAAGAGAAGCTTGACTCTTTTGTCAAGCTTCTTGAGGAAGCTTGATCTTTTTGGTCTAGCTTTCCCAAGAAGCTTGACCCTTTTGCTTAGCTTCTTTTAGAAGCTTAGCCTTTTTACTTGAGGCTTCTCCAAGAAGCCTTGGCCCTCTCCCTTTATAAAACAAACATTCCCTCCCCATTTGCAAGGGTTAGAAACATTTGGCTGAGATAGATACACCCCACCCTCCATAGCTCTCTTCTTCAAGCTCCAAACCCTAATATTCTTGGCCATTTACACTACACCTCATAGCCTACTACCTCCACCATCCATTCAATCACCCTGGAGCTGTTTTTCAAAGGTTGAAGGCTCACCTTCTTGGTCCAGAACTTGCTGCATTGCTGTGCTACAAGGGTAAGCCATCATTTTCCCCATTTTTGCATTATTTTGCTTCATAACTTAGCCCTATTTGAAAGCATTTCTGGCTTTTGTATTAAACTGAAAAGTGTCTTATTTTGGGCTCCTCTTGAAGTTTTATTAAGGACACTTTTCTGTTTGAGATCATCTACTTCCTTGTATGCTCCATCCCTCTTTGTAGGCTTATTTTGCTTCCTATCTTAGCCTTGCTTGCAAGCATTTTCGAGATTTGTCATAAATTGAAAAGAGTCTTGTTTTGAGCCCCTCTTAAAGTTTGGTTAAGGGAATTTTTCTTTTGGGGGTCATCTACCCCCTTGTATGCTTCTTTGCCTCTTGTTTTGAGCCTTGCATCTAGGCCTTTGTTTCATACTTTGTTTGGCCTCCTAGCCACTAAAATCCAGTAGATTTTCAGTGGCTAGCACACTATTTTGAGAGCCAAAATCAGAGAGGGGTGACGCCCTCTCTCCTTGTCTTGATTGTTGCCCCTTTTGGCCTTCCAAAGGGGCCCCTACTTGCATGTTGTGAAGTCACATTTCAGGTCCTATTTGGTGAGTTTTAAGGTCTGCCTTAGCTCTATCTAGAGCCCTTTTGGCCATATTTTGTGTCCCTCATGCATGTGTGGAACAATCCTCTTCAAGGCATTTCGAAGGGACCTTTCATTGCATGCTTCATTGACCCATTTCAGGGCCTTTTTGGTGAGTTTTGGGACCCTCATAACTGATTTCTAGAGGTGGTTTTGCCATGTTGCATGTCTATCTTGTATGTGTTGAACAACCCTCTTATTGGCCTCTCAAAGGAGCACCTCATTCTAGCATGTGTTGACTGAGTTTACATGGGTTTTTGGGGTTTATTTGACATGCCATGTTTCTATTTTTGGCTGGTTTGGTGACCTCTCTTGTGCATCATATACATGTAGTGAAAACCATGCTTACTAGCCTACGTTGCATGTTGTTTTGGCCCTTCATGTTAGCACTTTTTGGCCATACCTTAAACTAATCTTAGGCATGTTTTGGACCGCTTTAGCTCTATTTTTAGGTCTCATGGTCGAATGGTGTTTGTTTTGCATGCTTGTGGTTCAATGCAATTGCTTAGCTTTGAGTTTCGGGGTCCATTACATGCATATACTGAGGTATTTCCTTGTTTTGGGGCCATTATACATCATATTTTTGAGCTTGTATGAATTCCATATTGCCATGTTTTCTACTCCTTAAGTGTGCTTGAGAGTTGTCCACGAATGCCTTGTTTTCGGACCATTGAATGAGCTCCATTTCTTTGCATTCTGAGCCATCATTTTAGGCCATTTCCCCACTGTTTCAGACCTACATAGGGTCTGTTTGGGGTTGGTTTTTCCATTAGTGCATTGCTTTGGGTACCTCTAGTGTAACGCACTTCACTAGTTTCGGTACCCGGGCCCCCTAGCATGTATTGTGTGACATATTTGCATGTTTCGGGACCATCTTTTGTGCCATTTCAGAGCTGTACCATGTGTCATTCTATGCCATACTTCATCCTCTGCCATGCTTAGTTAGAGTTGCATGTTATGCCTTAGGATCGGTCCTTTGCATCCGTGCATGTTTGCATGTGTTTCGGTCGTCTCATTTCCATCATATGGCCACTGATTAGAGTGTAGCTGAGGTCCACTCACATTGGTTTAAGTCCATCTTGTATTATGTATGTCATGTTACAATGTGTTGTGCATGTTATGTTATTGTTCGCACTGTGTATGCCATGCCATTCCTTGCATTGCGTATGCTAGGTTGTTAGTTGCATTGTGTATGCCATGTCATTTCCTTACATTACGTATGCTAGGTTGTTAGTCGCATTGTGTATGCCATATGGTTCATAGCATTGTGTATGCTAGTGTCATGTTTGCATCTCATCCTTGCATGTTTGCATGATTAGGTCGCATTGCATTAGGATCGCATGCTAGTTGCATTTGTGCATGTCATGCCATCCTTATTTGTTGCATTGTGTTTGGAGTAGGGTTTAGCCCAAACACGGAAAACGAGGGACGCTTCGTACTCCAAGTGACGAAACGTGCCTCGATTCTCGGTTGCCGACACTCTTGACCACACATGATGGAGTTGTTGGCTTTACGTGTTCATTTGTGCATTCATTTCACATCGAGTCGTGCAATTTGACTCCTCGGCCATCATGCATTGAGATGCGTGATTGGTGGCACGAGGATCGAGGTCTACACTCCCTTGAGCTTGTGCAAGAATGGGGAGAATGGTCTTGCACACATATGTTGAAAATACCTTGTTTTCTCTCCCTCTTGCCTTTGTTGCAGAAAAACCAGAATCTAAGGGCAGAAAGTGGTCGGCCAACCAGGTTTTCTGGCAGGCCGACCACCTTTTTTGGTTTCCACCACAAAGGGTGGTCGGCAGGTGTTTCCCAAGCCAATATCTGGTCGGCAGCCTTCCCAGGGTGGAGTTTCAGCCTCTTGGAGCCTTGTGCAAATTTCTTAAATCAGTTGCAAACAAAGGCGAGACGAGGCATTGCGATGGAATTTCCTGACGAGGCGACTCGATCATGCATGCATCCATCGTCCCCCAAAACAGAGCCAAGGCAGTCACATTCATGTAGTTTACATGCTTACTTAGCTAGTTTTTTAATTAGTTAATGTTGTGTAATAATTAGTTGTAGCTGTTATTTATTCGGACTGTATTATTTATTCGGACCCCTTGAGAGGGGGCAATATTGTAATAATTGTGCGTGTGTGTGATGTATGTCTTCCAACCCCACGTCTTTCTCCCTTTTATTTACCAGCTTATGATGGTTTGATTAGGGCATGTTTCAATTAGCATACTTATGCTTGCATGTTGGCATCATTCATCTGTATTGCATGCACCGGGTTCGGCGCATCATACTAACTGCATTGTATTTAAATTCCAAGTTGAATACGCGTTAGCTGTAGCATCTCATATGCCATTCTTAGGATACCCGAGCCTATTTCTAGTTGCATTCTTGCATGTGTTGCATTAGAGATTTCAGCATAGTTAGGATTCATGCATGTTTTCTAATTAGCTTCTTTCTTTGGCTCGGAGTACTCGGTAAGTGTTTATGCTTTAGCATCCTTGCATGCGTGTGAGTGACTGCCATGATAGCATGCTTACCATGAGGCTATGTGCTTATGTGATATAACTGCCTGAATGCCTGTGGGTGAAGGTTGGATTATCTGAATTGGAATAATGCATTGACTGTGAGTTTTAAGCCCACTTGAGAGTGGCAAATCATCTTGTTTTCTAAGCCCACCTGAGGGTGGCAAATTCGCATTTTAGCCTACTTGCGAGTAGCAAACTGTTTCAAAAGCAAACATGAGGTGTTTTGTTTCAATTCAGGCGATCCAATCTATACTTGTATGTTGTGTGCATCACGTAGTAAATCTAGGCTAATAACCGGAATAAGAGCACATAATGTTTTCAAAACTCGATATCATGGTTAGTAGAGGTCGATCTTTGATCGGGCGAGCGGGAGTGCTCACGAAGTGACCTTCCCCAATCGTACCCAAGTTCCCGAGCCGAAGCAACTTTGGTGATGATGGACACGTAACCTTAGGCATGAGTCAGGGTTTCCTAAATTACCCAAAAATAAAATATTTAGGTGGCGACTCTGTATCTGGAAAAGCAGTCCATGTTTGGCACTTCTTTCTAAAAATCTGTTTTCAAAAATGATTTGCCGGATTTAGACTCTTTGATGATTCATCGGTCTTACATTGCACTCTGCGAGATTAGATACAGGACTGTGACATTTGAGTCCTGAACTGTAGTGAGCCCAAATGAACAAATTGGGGGAGATTTCCCTCCCGAGACGTTCGGGGACGTCTACAGTTTCTGGCGACTCTGCTGGGGACTCAGAGAACTTTACTCGAACTCGTGATATCTGGTTTTGACTACACCTGTGTGTTTCTTTTGCATTTGCATTGGTGCGCCTAGGACACCGTGTTTGCCGTATGCTATTCCTGAACGGTTTGCCGGAGGCTCGCTTCGAGAAGCGTTCCATAAGACTGACCGGTTGCGGGCTCTGCCACGATGGGAACACAAACCCCGGTTTTACCGGGGCACCCTCTTTGACCATTCGACCTAGTGCATATCGGAATCCATAGTGATTATTCCAAACTAGGACAGGTTACTTACCCGATCATAGGTTGTTTGAAACCGCTGCGTGCGTAGTGAAACCCTAGCTCCTGACAAAATAAGACAGGAAAACCCTACCCCAACATAGGGGCGTTTTGGCTCTCACTTATTTGCTATGTGCTTTTAGAGTGCGTCTCTACAGGAATGCATGTATCAGTTTACAAGTCTGGGTATCAGGCCTGTGGGCATCACCAGTTCAGTATTTTGGGAATCAGTTATCTGCGGGTATCAGATTCAGTTTTTGGGGCAGTAATTTGGGGAACAGTGATCAATGGTTGAATATAGTTATCCAGCTATGCCTATATCTGTCCTAGTGAAATTGGGCTGAGCTGCTGCGTGTTTTCTCTTTCAGTTCGGAGAATTCAGTTCAGAGTAGTCAGTATCTTCCTTCGCTGAGGCAAAGCAGAGAAAGGCCAGTTAGGGCGCACCGGTTCATCTAATCCGTCAGTCAACAATCACATCACCTCCGATCAGTTCAGCGGACTCGTGATGACACAGGATTCAGAGGAAATAGTGGTTATGGAAGCCGCATTAAACCAGGGAATCATCATACAGGGTGATACCGACGTTGAAGTGCCACACCCACCCAGGTCACCTGCCGCACATCCGATCTGGGAACCCCAGTTATTTCAAACCCGTGAGCCCACCACTTTCGAGTTGATGGGAATGATTGGCGATCTTCAGAGATCCGTGGCTGATCTAGCCTACGAAATGTCGGCTTCGCCACTAACCACATCGTATGCCGGGAACTTCATACCGGAGGAGCCCCCGCTACTAGGGTGAATTGTAATCGAACTCAGCCAACCTGAAGCCATCCCAAGTTCCGACAATGGCATGTCGACAACAACGGGGCTCTACTCTGATGTAGCAACTCAAACTTTCTACCAAGCCGAGGAGAGTGGTAAGAACAAGGTGAAGGTGGACACCGATCCCTACAAACAACTCCTGTGGGCTGTTGAGGCTTTAAAAGCCAGAGGATTGAATAAATAGCAGGTGCTCGCTGTTGCTGTAAAAACTGTGGATGACACTTTCCCCACTCAGAGTGAGAGCAGTTTAAGCCAAAGGAAAAACCGGGAGAAGGGCCATCGTACCAGAAACGATCGTTTGAGCTTTAATCCTGCACTTGGAAGAGATCGGCAAACCAAGCCAGCACCTGCTGACCCTTTCGCTAGTGCGTCCAGCAAAAGTCAGCAAACCTTGAAGTATCCGCCCCGAGGTTGCAGGGTCTTCCATGCCCTCTACATGCCTTTGTCTAAGGCCCTTCAAATCCTCGTCGAAAAAGGGCATCTCAAACCCCTCAAGCCTCGGCCTCTCCCAAGCCTCCTTCCAGCTAAGCATGATGGTACCCAGTACTGTGCATACCATCAACAAACCGGTCACAGCACCGACAACTGCTTTCGTCTTCGCCACGAAGTGTAAGATTTAATTGACAATGAAGTCATCCTCCCGCCAAGCTCGGCAAAGTCTGTCACCACCGGGTTGGTGGATTTCGAGGATAATGCAAGTATGTGACCAGGGGTTGGACCACCTGCGGACGGCACACGGTTTACCTCGAATGTGGCGTATGGCACGCACTATTTTGAGCATTTGCGAATGCTAGTTTTGTAGTTTCTGACTTGGGTGTTGAGTCAGTTCTGTAGTTTTGTTTTGAGTCTGTCTCATTGTCTTGAGTCAGTCTTTTTGATTAAGGGTCTGTCTTGTTGTATCAAGTCAGTCTTGTTGTACAAAGGTCGGGTGATTCCGGGGGTGTTACCTCAGGCATCACCATTTTGTTTTGCGTTTGTCTTTTCGTTTTGTTGTGAGTCTGTTTCTGCTTGGAGCTAGTTACACCAACCAAATTTGAATGGAACAGCAGTAATTTTCACACTCTTGCATTTGCTTCTGCCTTGTGCCAATTGTGCTAGAAAATCTAGGACGAATTGGCGGAGCATCTCACCTACTCTTCTGCACCTTTAAATCATTGCATTGACCTAAGTTTTTCAAAACTTTTTCTAACACGATGTGTTGAAAACGAAGAGGAAGGAATTCCTTGGGATTTGCAAAAATTTGATCAACTGAGAGAAAGAGAGGCGTGCTAAGCCCTTAATGAATGAGATCATGCTTGTTAATGTGAGCACTGAGAAGGATCCTGGCTTGATCCAGATTGGTTCTACACTGTCTTCAGTGCGAGCGATTTGTCGCTTTCTTAAAAAAATTTCAAAAAAATGTTTTGCGCGGTCCTGCGAAGACCTGTGTGGAATCACTCTTGAGATTGTACAGCCTAGGATCGTTCTCAACCTCAAGACTCAACCCCTTTGCTTTCAAACCTTGAACTTGGATTCAGAATGTTCAACGGTTAATCACAAAGTGAGGCCTGTGTGGCCAGATTTGAAGCAGCCCACGAACTAGGGGCAAGAAATTCAAAGGAAGCTTGCGAAGCTAGATCAAAAGCCCTCGAACTAGGGGCAAAAATGTCAGATGTGCTCGAAGAGTCAAAAAAATTGGGATGTTTCTCAAGCTAACAAAGATCGGCAAGAATGCCAAATCCCAGAAGGGAGGAAAGAAGAAAGTATTGCTGAAGGATAACCGAGTTCCTATCCACAACACTAAGGGCAAATTCACCCTTCATTAGATGAACTTCTACATCATCAGCGAACAACAGCCATTCTCCTAGATTCAGATGACTTCGAGATCTCAAACCATTCAACATGGACAGAACTACACTTTTACCCTTGAGAGGCTCGCTGGGCCGAAAACCCGGAAGGGCGACCCAGGCAAAAATTAAAGCAAGAAAAAAAGAAAAAAAAATGCAAAGAATGAAAATAAAAAGAAAAGATAAAAAAAAGAAGAAAAGAAATGAAAAGAAAAGAAGAACAGAGCTCGCAAGGTTGAAAACCCGAAAGGGCGGCCTTGGCAAAAGTTAGAGCGCAAAAGGAGAGGTTAAATACACGAGTGTACCTTAACTGGAACTACGTAAGGCTTGATTCCCATGTTTGGGATACGTAGGCAACTTCATTCTGAAGTCCAGCCATAAACACTTCAAATTCAACTGTGTCCATGTGATGGTTCTGGTCATCTTTGTCTTTTCTGTATCTGAGAGCTCGGTTGTGATCGTCACCTTGAAAACTGGTTACAGTGTGCTGTAATGCTATTCAAACAAGGGGCAACTTTTCGTTACCATACAGCGCGCTGCAGTGCCATTCAAACAAGGGGTAACTTTCCGTTGCCATACAGCACGCTGCGGTGCCATTCAAACAAGGGGCAACTCTTCGTTGCCATGCAGTGCCATTCAGACAAGGGGCAATTCTCCTTCGGATCTGAGGTTGTGCATCTCGAGAGTAGGTTCCGTGCTCATCGAGCAGTGGCCGTTTGCAAAAACAGTTTTGAGAATTTTTACTGAGGTTGACTAATTCTCTCGAAAATTATTCCACTTTTCCAAAACTGGACCATTTCTTGGACTCAAAAAGGAAAATTTTCAGTGCTCATAACCTAACTTGCATGATTTCAAATCAGAAAATTGAACAAGCATGTTAATCTAACTCTCATGTTGGTAAAAATTGTTTTAGTAGAAAACCAAAACAAAAAAAAATTGGTCAAAATGATGAACTAGGGGCACAGTTGAGTCAGGCTTCCTGTCTTTCCCCTGTTGTCAATACATTTGCCAGAAAGGGCACCATACTTACCGGAAAGGGCATCCCATTCACCGAGAAGGGCACAGCGGAAGCTAATAGAAAAGGGCTGAAAGCTCTCATATCCTCCGAGCAGCGAAGTATCAAGCCAAGTGCGAAGCACGAACTGGAATAGAGCAAGGTATTCCACTCCCTCATCCGGATAGATCTGATCACGTCCAAACTCTCTAGCAGAGTATCGTTAATCGATGTCAGCTGCAGATTTGCTACACACCCAGTTGTAGCGCAGCCCCTCTATGGGAGAGACTCACTGTTGTGAAAAAGAATGAGAATCTAGTAGAATACCAGGGACATGAGCCCACAATTTCCTATTTATCCATCAACCACCCAGGGGAGGGATAAAAAAATGAGAGATTGAAGAATAGAGAGGTGTGCGCTGAGAGGAAAAGTGAGGAAAGGGCTTTTTCAAAAAAACAGAGCCTGAGGGCCGAGTGTTGTGAGAATCACAAATGAGAAAGGGTGAGAAATAATACCCGAAGAAACTGGCTCCTTGTGCACTGAGAGGTCTCTTGCCATTGGAACATATCTGTGTGTCGTGTCAGTCGTTTTGTTTGTCTCGATTCTTGTTTTGAGTCGTTTCGAGTGTCTATAGATGTGTTTAGGTTGTCTTACTTTGTCTTTCTCTTTGTTGCTAAGTCGTGGTGTGTTGTGTTCAGTCGTAGGCTCAATACCCCGTTGAGAACTTATTCTCACTCTCAATTTCAAAAAAATCGTTTTGTGCTCAGAGTGCCGTGCCGTCCTCCACATTTGTGCAAAACAAGATTTTGTTCTTTCAAAAACGCAGGGTTCAAACCGGGTCATGTGGGAACAGTAAAACCAGGACCTATTTAAAGCTATATAGGTTTCAAACTTCGAAGCAAAAGAAAAAGGGAAAACGTCGGGCATCTAAGTTTGTTTTAACTTCTGCAAGTTCCATCATCGCATCCTGTATGTTCAGAATGAGCTATGTGTTCAAAATTAAAAGAATACTGTGTTATGAGCCATGTGTTCAGATCAAGCAGTGTTGTGTTATGAGCTGCGTGTTCAAAATTTAGAATCAGCTGCATGTTCAGAATTGAAATGTGTGAGCTGCGTGTTCAAAATGAAGTGAATAAGCTGTGTGTTCAGAAATGAAAATTTATGAGCTGCGTGTTCAGAATTTAGAGTGAGCTGCGTGCAAATGAAAATATATGAGCTGCGTGTTCAGAATTGAAATGTGTGAGTTGCGTGTTCAAAATGAAGTGAATGAGCTGTCTATTCAAAAATGAAACTTTATGAGCTGCGTGTTTAGAATTAAGAATAAGCTGCGTGCAAATGAAAATGTATGAGCTGCGTGTTCAAAATGAAGTAAATGTGTTGTGTGCCCTGAAATGAGCTGTGTGCCCCCAATATGAGCTGTGTGCCCGAAATGAGCTGCGTGCTCGAAAAATGTGTCGTGTGCCATGAAATGAGTTGTGTGCTCGAAATGAGCCGTGTGCCCAAAAAATGTGTTTTGTGCCCTGAAATGAGCTGTGTGCTCGAAAAATGTGCTGTGTGCCCTGAAATGAGCTGTGTGCCCGAAATGAGCCGTGTGCCCGAAAAATAAGCTGTGTGCCCCCAAGATGAGCTGTGTGCCCGAAATGAGCTGTGTGCTCGAAAAATGTGCTCTGTGCTCGAAAAATGTGCTGTGTGCCCTGAAATGAGCTGTGTGCCCACAAGATGAACTGTATGCCCGAAATGAGTTGTGTGCTCGAAAAATGTGCTGTGTGCCCTGAAATGAGCTGTGTGCCTGAAAAGTGAGTTGTGTGCCCCCAAGATGAGCTGTGTGCCCGAAATGAGCTGTGTGCTCGAAAAATGTACTGTGTGCCCTGAAATGAGCTGTGTGCCCGAAAAATGTGTTGTGTGCCCTGAAATGAGCTGTGTGCCCGAAATGAGCTGTGTGCCCGAAAAATGAGCTATGTACCCTGAAATGAGTCGTGTGCCCGAAATGAGCCGTGTGCCCAAAAAACGAGCTGTGTGCCCAAAAAATGAGCCGTGTGCCCAAAAATGAGCTGTGCGCCCCCAAACGAGCTGTGTGCCCGAGATCTGCTGTGTGCCCCCAAAATGAGCTGTGTGCCCGAAATAAGCTGTGTGCCCAAAATGAGCTACGTGCCCGAAATGAGCTGTGTGCCCAAATGAGCTGTGTGCCCAAAAGAGCCGTGTGCCCAAATAAACAGAGTGCTGTGTTTCGAGTTGCGTGCCAAATGAACAGAATATTGTGTTGTGAGCCACGTGCCAAACAAACAAAGTGTTGTATAGTGAGCTGTGTGCCGAATGAATGGAGTGCTATGTTGTAAGTCGTGTGCCATTACTTGCATTATGTATACATTTTATCGCGCTATTTTGCGCATCGCACTGTTTTGTGCACTTTACTTGTATTGTCCATGCATTTTATCGCACTTCTTTTGTGCACCTTCTTCACATTTTTTGTACATTGTATTTTACTCGCACTGTCTTGTGCACTCGCGTTGTCTAACGCATCGCGCTATTTTGCGCATTGCACTGTTTTGTGCATTTTACATTCGCGCTATTTTGCGCATCGCACTGTTTTGTGCAGTTTATCATTCACACTATTTTGCGCACCTTAATCGCACTGTTTTGTGCAGTTTACATTCGCGCTATTTTGCACATCGCACTGTCCTGTGCATTGCATTCATTCGCGCTATTTTGCGCACCTCAATCGCAATGTCTTGTGCTTTGCATATCACATCGCGCTATCTTGCGCACCTTACCTACACTTGTTAGTGCATTGCATTGCGCTATCTTGCGTACCTTACCTGCACTTGTTAGTGCATTGCATTGCGCTATCTTGCGCACCTTATCTGTATCACACTGTTTTGTGCATTCACCTTGCTCGTACTATTTTGTACACCTTTAGCATCGTACTATTTTGTGCATCTGTTTAGCACTGTTTTGTACATTCGCTCTGCATCGCACTGTCTTGTGCACGTTGTATTTTTGTATCATTCGCACTGTCTTGTGCACTTTCTGGTCCGGGAGACCTTAAATCCTCTAAAGGTGCAATTCCTTTGGTGTTTGTCGTGCCCGAACGACTTCCGGTGGTTTGGTATAGCCACCAGCCTGTGTTTACGGTGAGTTCCTAGGAGACCAATTGAGACGGTGGAAACTAGAGTTCGAATGGCTCTTGCCTAGAACGCAAAGGTTCGGGATTTCCAAGACTAAAGTCTGGTTTAAATACCCAGAGGTATATCCTTGGCTTGAAATCTGTATGGCAGCCCCATAGATTAAGATAGCATATGTATGCACCTCAATTCTGGATACTGAACCAACCTAGTCTGTCACCCTGTTGGAGAATAGGGAAAGCTGCGACCACAGTCAGGGAGAAAAGTAGTACCTGTGGTTCAACCGAAAAGAAGGGAAAGATTCCTACATCAGCATGAGGTAAGACATTGCTGAGGTAGGTCATTGCTAATTGTCCCTGTAAGGTACCTTCACTTCCTATCTATTGCATCACATTATGTTTATTGCATTGCATATAGCATCCATCGCATGCATCCTTTCCAGGTTGAGCTTGATCTGATATGTGCCCATACTTTTCACGTCGAAGCATGGTTATGAGATTTTGTGTACGCACCTATTCCACTAATATGATTGTGGCTTGAGGGTGACGGCACCATTTCCGTGTTAGATGTGGTTTGTTTGTGTCCATGCCTTTCCCAGGCAAGATACGGTTTGGCCGCGCACCTTATCCATTGCATTCATTGCATTGTAATGTAGTGTGTTGCATCCAGCATTTAGGATCATGATCTTTCCTCAGCAGATCATTCCTCACTTATATCATGCCACCCAATTACTTGTATCTTGTGTTCTGTCTACACACACATAGTTCTGCATGTGTACGAGCCTATTCCACTGATGGCATTGTGGTTTGAGGGTGTCGGCACCTTTTCTATGGTAGACGGATTTTGCATCTCCATCATCTTTATGATATTTGTGTGGTTTTATACTGCTTGTGGTTTGATCATCTCAAATGCATTGCATATCATTTGCATTGTTTCATTACATTGCATTGCATAAATTCTGAATTTTCAAATTGGCTTCGCGTAGCGTATAAGTCCAATTTTCAAACCGGCTTCGCGAAAGCGTATAAGTCCAATTATCAAACCGGCTTCGCGTAGCGTATAAGTCCAATTTTCAAATCAGCTTCGCGTAGCGTATAAGTCCAATTGTCAAAATCTTCTTGCATATCTTTTGCATTTTTGCCTCTACTTGCGGGCACATAACTTTGTTTATCTCGCCTATTTGTCTAAGTCTTCGGCCTTGTCAAAAATGGGTCATCTGTGGGCTTTGACATTCACTCCCGTCACTTATGACTTCCGAGTTCTGTCAAAGAGGGGCAACTATAGACACCCCATTTTTGACAGACATTAAGACTCAGACGTCACCAACTAAGCGCTCGGTGATGTTGCATATTGTGCTCGTTCAGAGGTTGCGGAGTCTCGACTGAGAGCCTTGCCTCCGGACTTCGGGGCTCTTATGTGCTTTGCCTCGGTTTACGAACCAGGTCCTATTTTCTCTATTTTCTCTTCTCGAAGGGAGGGAGAGGTCTCGTAGACCATCTCTCAGTGGCCGTAGGCTACATTTCGTGGTCATAGGCCATTTTTCCCATTTAGAGACCAGTTTCTGGTTTTTCGGAGCCGTCGGCCGTGTGCCTCAGTTCGGGACCGCTTAACTACCTCCGTTTGCTCTGATTTTTGGCACACACCTTGTTTCCTCTCCTTAGAGGGACACTGTGGCCCGGGAGACCACCTTCGGGGTCGCACACCACTTCCGGCGCTTAATAGTCAGTTTTCGGGGGCTGGGGCTGCGCGTTTTGGCACCCGAACCCTCGTTTTGCATCGACTAGGGTTCATTTTTGGCATGGACCCTAGTTTCATTGTTAGGAAGGTGGTACAATGGTGGGAGACCACCTTTTCTTCTTGGAAACCAGTTTTTTTCTCGGAGACCACTTTTCTCTCTCCTCCAGCCAGTTTTCTTGTCGGGAAACTGGTCTCCCTCACTTTTGGGCCATAATTTCTGGTCTCCCATACCACCATTGTGTTGTACTCATCTGGGAGGCCACCTTTCTGGTATGGCTGACCAGCATTTCACCTTGACCCCTTTGATCCCTGGTCGGCCGACCAGGGGGAGTGGTCGGCCAGCCTTCTGCTTTTTGGCCTTCCTGAGTGCAACACAGTTGTGCTAGCTGTGAAGCATTTGACCCATCCTCCGAGATTTTGACCCTCTTGTTTGTCTTCTTAAGGAGGTTTTGACCCTTTTGCTTAGCTTCTAAGAGAAGCTTGACCCTTTTGCTTAGCTTCTTTTAGAAGCTTGGCCTTTTTACTTGAGGCTTCTCCAAGAACCCTTGGCCCTCTCCCTCTATAAACAAACCTTCCCTCTCCATTTGCAAGGGTTAGAAACATTTGGCTGAGATAGATACACCCCACCCTCCATAGCTCTCTTCTTCAAGCTCCAAACCCTAATATTCTTGGCCATTTACACTACACCTCATAGCCTACTACCTCCACCATCCATTCAATCACCCTGGAGCTATTTTTCAGAGGTTGAAGGCTCACCTTCTTGGTCCAGAACTTGCTACATTGCTGTGCTACAAGGGTAAGTCATCATTTTCCCCATTTTTGCATTATTTTGCATCATGACTTAGCCCTATTTGCAAGCATTTCTGGGTTTCATCTTAAACTTAAAAGTGTCTTATTTTGGGCTCCTCTTGAAGTTTGATTATGGACACTTTTCTGTTTGAGGTCATCTACCTCCTTGTATTCTCCATCCCTCTTTGTAGGCTTATTTTGCTTCCTATCTTAGCCTTGCTTGCAAGCATTTTCGAGATATGTCATAAACTGAAAAGAGTCTTGTTTTGAGCCCTTCTTCAAGTTTGGTTAAGGGAATTTTTCTTTTGGGGGTCATCTACCCCCTTGTATGCTTGTTTGCCTCTTGTTTTGAGCCTTGCATCTAGGCCTTTGTTTCATGCTTTGTTTGGCCTCCTAGCCACTAAAATCCAGTGGATTTTCAGTGGCTAGCACACTGTTTTGAGAGCCAAAATCAGAGGAGGGTGACCCCCTCTCTCCTTGTCTTGATTGTTGCCCCCTTTGGCCTTCCAAAGGGGCCCCTACTTGCATGTTGTGAAGTCACATTTCAGGCCCTATTTGGTGAGTTTTAAGGTCTACCTTAGCTCTGTCCAGAGCCCTTTTGGCCATATTTTGTGTCCCTCATGCATGTGTGGAACAATCCTCTTCAAGGCCTTTCGAAAGGACCTTTCATTGCATGCTTCATTGACCCATTTCAGGGCCTTTTTGGTGAGAGGTGGTTTTTCCATGTTGCATGTCTATCTTGTATGTGTTGAACAACCCTCTTATTGGCCTCTCAAAGGAGCACCTCATTCTAGCATGTGTTGACTGAGTTTACATGGGGTTTTGGGGTTTATTTGACATACCATGTTTCTATTTTTGGCTGGTTTGGTGACCTCTCTTGTGCTTCATGTACATGTAGTGAAAACCATGCTTACTAGCCTACGTTGCATGTTGTTTTGGCCCTTCATGTTAGCACTTTTTTGGCCATACCTTAAACTGATCTTAGGCATATTTTGGACCGCTTTAGCTCTGTTTTTGGGTCTCATGGTCGAATGGTGTTTGTTTTGCATGTTTGTGGTTCAATACAATTGCTTAGCTTTGAGTTTCGGGGTCCATTACATGCATATACTGAGGTATTTCCTTGTTTTAGGGCCATTATACATCATATTTCTGAGCTTGTATGAATGCCATATTGCCATGTTTTCTACTCCTTAAGTGTGCTTGAGAGTTGTCCACGAATGCCTCGTTTTCGGACCATTGAATGAGCTCCATTTCTTTGCATTCCGAGCCATCATTTTAGGCCATTTCCCCACTGTTTCAGTCCTGCATAGGGTCTGTTTGGGGTTGGTTTTGCCATTAGTGCATTGCTTTGGGTACCTCTAGTGTAACGCACTTCACTAGTTTCGGTACTCGGGCCCCCTAGTATGTATTGTGTGACATATTTGCATGTTTCGGGACCATCTTTTGTGCCATTTCAGAGCTGTATCATGTGTCATTCTATGCCATACTTCATCCTTTGCCATGCTTAGTTAGAGTTGCATGTTATGCCTTAGGATCGGTCCTTTGCATCCGTGCATGTTTGCATGTGTTTCGGTCGTCTCATTTCCATCATATGGCCACTGATTAGAGTGTGGCTGAGGTCCACTCACATTGGTTTAAGTCCATCTTGTATTGTGTATGTCATGTTACAATGTGTTGTGCATGTTATGTTGTTGTTCGCACTGTGTATGCCATGCCATTCCTTGCATTGCGTATGCTAGGTTGTTAGTTGCATTGTGTATGCCATCTCATTTCCTTGCATTGTGTATGCCATCTCATTTCCTTGCATTGCGTATGCTAGGTTGTTAGTCGCATTGTGTATGCCATATGGTTCATAGCATTGTGTATGCTAGTGGCATGTTTGCATCTCATCCTTGCATGTTTGCATGATTAGGTCGCATTGCATTTGGATCGCATGCTAGTTGCATTTGTGCATGTCATGCCATCCTTATTTGTTGCATTGTGTTTGGAGTAGGGTTTAGCCCAAACACGGAAAACGAGGGACGTTTCGTACTCCAAGTGACGAAATGTGCCTCGATTCTCGGTCGCCGACACTCTTGCCCACACATGATGGAGTTGTTGGCTTTACGTGTTCATTTGTGCATTCATTTCACATCGAGTCGTGCAATTCGACTCCTCGGCCATCATGCATCGAGATGCGTGATTGGTGGCACGAGGATCGAGGTATACACTCCCTTGAGCTTGTGCAAGGATGGGGAGAGTGGTCTTGTATACATGTGTTGAAAATACCTTATTTTCTCTCCCTCTTGCCTTTGTTGCAGAAAAACCAGAATCCAAGGGCAGAAAGTGGTCGGCCGACCAGGTTTTCTGGCAGGCTGACCACTTTTTTTGGTTTCCACCACAAAGGGTGGTCGGCAGGTGTTTCCCAAGCCAATATCTAGTCGGCAGCCTTCCCAGGGTGGAGTTTCAGCCTCTTGGAGTCTTGTGCAAATTTCTTAAATCAGTTGCAAACAAAGGCGAGATGAGGCATCGCAATGGAATTTCCCGACGAGGCGACTCGAGCATGCATGCATCCATCGTCACCCAAAACAGAGCCGAGGCAGTCACATTCATGTAGTTTACATGCTTACTTAGCTAGTTTGTTAATTAGTTAATGTTGTGTAATAATTAGATATAGCTGTTATTTATTCGGACTGTATTATTTATTCGGACCCCTCGAGGGGTGGCAATGTTGTAATAAGTGTGCGTGTGTGTGATATATGTCTTCCAATCCCATGTCTTTCTCCCTTTTATTTACCAGCTTATGATGGTTAGATTAGGGCATGTTTCAATTAGCATACTTATGCTTGGATGTTTGCATCATTCATCTGTATTGCATGCACCGGGCTCGGCGCATCATACTAACTGCATTGTATTTCAATTCCAAGTTGAATACGTGTTAGCTGTAGCATCTCATATGCCATTCTTAGGATAGCCGAGCCTATTTCTAGTTGCATTCTTGCATGTGTTGCATTAGGCATTTCAGCATAGTTAGGATTCATGCATGTTTTCTAATTAGCTTCTTTCTTTGGCTCGGAGTACTCGGTAAGTGTTTATGCTTTAGCATCCTTGCATGCGTGTGAGTGACTGCCATGATAGCATGCTTACCATGAGGCTATGTGCTTATGTGATATAACTGCCTGAATGCTTGTGGGTGAAGGTTGGATTATCTGAATTGGAATAATGCATTGGCTGTGAGTTTTAAGCCCACTTGAGAGTGGCAAATCATCTTGCTTTTTAAGCCCACCTGAGGGTGGCAAATTCGCATTTTAGCCTACTTGCGAGTAGCAAACCGTTTCAAAAGCAAACATAAGGTGTTTTGTTCCAATTCAGGCGATCAATCTATACTTGTATGCTGTGTACATCTCGTAGTAAATCTAGGCTAATAACCAGAATAAGAGCACATAATATTTTCAAAACTCGATATCATGGTTAGTAGAGGCCGATCTTTGATCGGGCGAGCGGGGGTGCTCACGAAGTGACCTTCCCCAATCGTACCCAAGTTCCCGAGCCGAGGCAACTTTGGTGATGACGACACGTAACCTTAGGCACGAGTCAGGGTTTCCTAAATTACCCAAAAATAAAATATTTAGGTGGCAACTCTGTATCTGGCAAAGCAGTCCATGTTTCGCACTTCTTTCTAAAAATCTATTTTCAAAAACAATTTACCGGATTTGGACTCTTTGATGATTCATCGGTCTTGCATTGCACTGTGCGAGATTAGATACAGGACCGTGACATTTGAGTCCTGAGCTGTAGTGAGCCCAAATGAACAAAACGGGGGGGATTTCATTGGGAGTCTATGCTCTATCAATGTTCTATCTAATCCAGGCATTTCTTCACAAGTCCATGCAAAGTAATCCACATACTCAGAAAGCAAACCAACTAGTTTGCTCTTACATTCATTAGATAGATTAGCATTTACATAGATGGGCCTCTTACAGGCCTTACTCCCTAAGTTATATTCATCTAAAAGGTCCTGCACCTTTGCTTTGAGGTCATCAAGCTTGCCAGGGGCAGCCTTCAAATGCTCCAGTTGCACCTCTTTATAACTTAGAGGGCTACTGTCGATAACACATTCTGCCCAAGAACAATTGGGAGAATTGTAACAACCCTGACCCACAATTAGCTACTAATCCGTAATTAAAGATGCTAATGAGGGGATTAAAATAAATTATGTGTTTATTGTGTATTTTGTGTGTTATTTGGCTTTCTACCTATTACTCGTAGTAATATCTGTTGTGAAATCTGCTTTGATATGAAAATTGAAAGTCTTATCGGCACCCGAAATCAAAATTGATTACATGGATGTGTTATTTGGAATATTTAGAACACTATGGCAATTTCTATTAAAAATTGATTCAGTCTGATTCATTAAGTTGCGTTTGGCAAGCCTTATGTTCTAATTAATGTATTATGGCATCATAACTATATATTCAACACATTGAGCTCACTTGAGCTCATTTCTCTCATTCTTTGAGTGCAAATTCTGAGATTTTATGTTAGAGAGAGAGAGTGCAATTCTAGAGAGAGAAAAGAAGAGATTGAAGGAGAATTGAAGATCTTGGCTAGAATCCATCAAAATTAAGCTAGAACAAGAGTGATTCAAGACTCTAGGTAAGCCTTTGGCTATTAATTCATGAAGATTATGTATTGTAGAGATGAATTCATGGAGTTATTATGATCATTTGCATGTATTTCACATATGTTTGTTGAGAAGATGAAGAATTTGATTATGATTCTAACATGCATGTATATATAAGTGTTTAATCATCACTTTGATCATGAGTTTTATCAATTGTGTTGGGTTTTGCTATATCAAGTTTGATTTTGATCATTCATGTAGAAATTTTGGATAATTGACACATGCATGTTTGAATTATCATGTTTGAACCTTGGTTTCATGTTTTGGAAAATAATTCCTTACATGCATAGAGTTTATGAACTCAAATTTTGTTAACTTCATGAGTTTTGGAGAAAAGAGCTTGAAAGGTTTACATGCATGAAAGTTGAACTCAATTTTGACTAAAATCATGAGTTTTGAGCTAAAGGGTTTATAAAGGATCATGTGTTCATGTTTTAGAAAAGTTTTCAAGCTTTAAAGACAAGCCTTGCACGAATTTGCCATTGAATTTGCATTTGGAAGCTCAAAACTCTGTTTTTGAAAACCTAGAATTTCGTAGTCCGCTCGAGCGAGGAAACTTGCGCTCAAGTGAAGAATGCGAGCTCTCAGCATTTTTGCAAACATAAGCGCTCCGCTTGAGCGACCAAAGTCACGCTCGAGTGAACCCTTTGTATCTTGTTGAACCGCTTGAGCATGGAAGTTGTGGCCCGAGCGTAGGTTGAGACCAAACTTTTTCAGACAGGCCAGTCCGCCCGAGAGACCAATGTTGCGCTCGAGCGACCAGGCCATTTTTAGTGCATTTTGACAAGTTGTTCTGCATTTCATTTACATCCATTTCTAAGCATATGTAGACATGAATTATGAGTTATTGACGAGTCATGAGCTAAGAATCGATGTATGTAAAGTGAATTAGAAAATATGTGTCGAATTCGAGTATATGGGCAATATGAACAAGTTATGTGGCATGGAATGAATAAGCAGTTAAAGTAAGAGAGCTAAGCCATAACGGCCATGTGAACACGTGTAATGATAAAATATGTTTGTGTTATGCACTTTTGTGTATGTAGGTCAACGTCTGGCGTTCGATTAACCGTTTACGGGAACCCACTGTGAGTAACATTATTGTAAAGATATGTTCATATGAATTATGTTCCAAATGTGATATGTTAAGTCATGATTTCTAAAATGATTATTTACGTGAACGAATACCCTATGTTTGAAATCTATTATGGCATCCACAGATAATCCCAAGTCATAGGGGATGGCATGTTAATGCGGGTTTATGACATATATGTGATTACAAGATCTCGTTAGCCACTTCATTGTGGTGATATGTGTTTAATCGGTATCCGGAACCGATTACTCTAGTCGGAAGACGATATGTGATGTGTTCTATAGAATGTACCATTTTTATGTTCGGATATGAGGATGTTTATGTTTTGATCTGTTTTATGATTATGAAATGTTCGGAATTCGTTCACTAACCTCTTTACATTGATGTTATTCACTGGGCTTTAGCTCACTATGTGTATATATATATATGTATAGGTGAGTGTTTTTTAGATCAGGCCTGAAGATTTTTGTCTGGATCTGTGTTCTGTTGTCAGCCAACCATTATGCCTCACGTGGAGGTTCCAAAAGTGTCACGTGTTATAAGTTCTGGTTGTTTATGTATATAAGACTCGTTTTGTTTTTGTTGGTTGTACTTAAAATGCTACTTGGTGTGTGTGTGTGTATAATGTAAGAATGACTTTTGGTTATGTATATAAAGTTTTAAATATTCCGTTCATATAAGTCAGCACAGCTCATTAGACAATTATATTTTTTTTGTATTTGCTTTCGCTAGCCCCTTAATTTTGTTAAACAGTTCAGAGGCCTTCGGTAATCCAAGAATTACTGGCCGGTTACGATACTAAACTTATAGGGGCAGGTTTGGGTCGTGACAAATACACATAGGGCTAAACTAACTTTCTAAGAAGAAATAAAAGAAAGCCTAGAAAAAGTAGATCTAATTACATTAGCTGTCTCATCCAGCTTGTTTTCTTCTGTCACTTGTACTTGCATTACTCTTTATCCTCAGCAACCTCCTTTATCACATTCCTTTTCTACTTCTGCATCAGGCTTGGCTTGGCCAATTCCTGGCCTATCAGCTTAAAACCTTCCTCAATGAAGGCCTTGAACTCTTCATTTGTCAAACCTTTTCCCTGGGACTTAACCTCTTCTTCATCAATCACAACTGAACCCAAATCCTCATCATACAACACAACTTCTATGTTATTAACATTAGCAACAGAGGGATTTGCATCTGCCCAGTAAACTTTCATCCCTTCTTTACCAACACTAGTTAAGAAAATCAAAGCCTAGTGCAGAGAAGAGGGTACACAACCATTAAGGTGTATCCAATCTCTATCTAGTAGCACATTGTAGTTAGAGGTGGAGTCTATTACAAGCAAAGTTGTTCGCGTTGACCTAGAACCAACCTGAAGTTGTAAAGCCACCACTCCTCTGGCCTCAAATGATCCACCAGCAAAATTACTTATGTTCAGATCAGTAGGAAGCAAGTCATCGACAGATTTCCCAATAGTTTTCAGTGTCCTAAAAGGAAGAATGTTAATAATGGCTCCATTATCAACCAACACCCTTTCCACTGGCGCCTCATCTAAATAAGCTCTGACATATAAAGGCCTTAGATGCCTGATGAACTTGTCTTCTGGTTTTTACTGCACAACCTTTTCTTTATCGACAGACCTAACTACCTCAATTGACCTCATTGGCTTGGCCTGGTTCAGTCAGATCTTCAACATCACCTACCAAGTTATTTGGCTGGTTTGGCTTAGTCTGAAACCTCTGAGGGATGGCTATAATCATGTTGCACTCCTTGGATAGAGGTAAAGAACCAAAATGAATAGCAGGCAGCTTCCTTCCAAAGTCACCATCAGAACTATTTGTCTTGACTTCATCTTCTTTAACTTCTTCATTAATATTCATGCTATCAATGACCATTTCCTGATCCTAATCATTCTTCATTGCCACATCTTTCTTAATACTGTCATCTTCATCAGACATTAGATCTTTCTCTAACTCTTTCAACTTCTGCCTCAGCAAAGCTTTCTCAGAGAGTTTCCTAACAGGTCTGTCATCTGCCTTTTCTGGCTCCATATTCCTTTTCAGAATCTGAACTGGTTGAACTGGATGGGCTCTAGAAGTTGAACCCTCACTTCTTTTCCTCCAGCAGTAGGAACCAATCCATCTCTAGTCCATACTAAATCTTGTCTTCCAGCTGGCCTATCCGCTGCAGCTATAAACATAATAGCATGGAACTTTCTTTGTTCTCTCCTTTTCTAAGTTCTTCTTTCTCCCATTGGTCTCCAATCACTCATGGGGAACTTTGGATGAGACACTCCTTGCCATCCTAGATGAGATGGTACTGGAGGTTTTACTGTCATTTGCTGAACTAGTTACATCTTTGGCCTTACTCTTGGGCCATAATGCGGTTGTTATAATCTCCCAAATGGTCTTACAAACTGTTGCTGCCCTCTATATGGCCTTCCAGTCTATTGATGACCACTATGTGATGCACCAGATTGCTGTTGCTGGCCACTGTATGGCCTAGTCACAACCCTTGGACTTTCATAGAGCTTAGCACCCTTGTGTTGTTTAACATAGCTCTCACCTTGCTTGATCCACCAAATCATGGATAAATAGGAGCTCCTTGGAATAAGAATGGAGCATCATCTTTGCTATAGTTCTTTGCAGGACCAAATATTATTGGGTCTGTCCCATCATAGAACAGACAATCATTGTCGAAAATCTGCAAATCACCACTACCCATAGTGTTAAACCTCAGGCCAACTCCTTTCCAAATTTTTGAATTCCATTAATCACAATGGCCTTAGCTTTTTCTTTCTCAGTACCACACCTGAAATAAATGAACCTCTCACTAGGTTCTTCCTGAACTCTTTTCCCTTTTGCTTCTTTTGTCATTTTCTCCATTCTCTTTTTGTGAAGTTTTTCTAACACTACCAAGAAAACTCTAGGGTTTTTTCCCTTTTTCTTTTGATCATTCAACTAAAGATCAATCGCTATCATATTGATTTCCACTATATTGGGAAATGGATTGCTATCAACTGCTATGACCCCTTTATCTTTTTCAGCATACTTCAACATTCCCTTCTGAATCAAACCCTGTACACAATTGCGAAATGTAACATAGTTATTAGTGGAATGCTTGAAAGAATTATGCCACTTACAATACTCCTTACCAACCCTGTCCCTTTCTTTGGAAATGTTGTGGCCTGGAGTCAAAGTTAAAAATTTATTTGCTAATAATTCATCAAATAATGTATCTGCTTTTGATAAATCAAAAGAATACTACCTACGTGATACAGCCACATTCTTTTTGGCTGGCTGTGTTGCTGGCATACTTACAAGTTTGTCAGCTTTCCTTAATGTTTCACAAACCACAAGTTTTTTGCCTATTACTTGGGCAATATCTATGTCGATATCCATGTCAAATTCAACCTCTTAGTAATAAGTTCCTAATAAGGCTGCATTTCTCTTCTGCTCTTCTCTAAGAATGGCCTCATAACTAGTTGCCCTTGAAGACAACTCAATCAGGTCTCTAAACAGCATGCCTTCAAACTTTTTCCTAAGTTCAAAGTCTAAACTATTCTGGGTTAGCCTTATAACTTCTATTTCAGACATATACACATGACATCTGTTTTTTTCTTTTTTAAACTTGTCGATGTACTGTTCTGCACTTTTTCCTTGCCTTTGTTTAAATTTTGACAAATCTACCATTATCACTTCAAGCTCAGTTCTAAAGAACTGGGCATGAAACTGACTTTCCATTTCTTGCCATGCCAAGTATGGACAGAATTTTCTAGCAAGTTTCGACGGAGAATGAGGAAAGAGTTTTAGTTTTAAATTATCATCATAGCCAGGTTCTCTACACTGGAGAATGAACTTGTCTACATGCTCTATGGTTGATTGTCTTTCTTCCCATGTAAATAAAGTAAACTAAGGAATCCTATAATTTCTTGGAATGGGGGTTGTTTGTATCCATAGAGGATAAGGACTCCTAAACATTGGCCTATCTGGCCTTCCCAGGCCTGGGCCATACATTTCTTGTATGATGTTCATTTTTTGCTGCCTATTATTAATTTGGGAGTCTAAGTATTGTTGTTGTTGTCCTCCTTCTTGAACTTCTGGTTGAAAGTAAGGAAAAAGAGGACCAGGCCCTTTAGGCCTTGGATGCATCATGTTAGGTTCATAGTATGGTTGTTGCATGGCATGGTCTTGTATATTCTGAGGCCTTACTTGATTAATTGGCCTATTTCTTTGTTCTGACATAGCTTGATGACCTGCTATAGGCCTATCAAATGCATGAACACCGTACATTTGTGGCTTTGGTTGCCCCCAGGTCTCATTCCCATGTTATGTAAGTTGTGATTAAACATTGAGTTTGTGGGGTATTCCCTCTCAAACACAGGATTTATGGTCATTCCTTCCTCATATCTTTGTTGAAGTGTGGGAGGTCTGTAAAATGACACAGGTTCATTTACATTTTCATGATGTTGAGGGGCCATAAAAGGTATAAATTGCGCTTTGTTTACCTGAGTCCCATCCCCTATTCTTCTTGATTGACTAGGCATGATGTTGGCCTTTTCAAACAAAGCCAGTAGGTCATCTATCATCACTTGGTTCTCATACGCAGACATGGAACCAATTACTTACTAAGTGTGCAACAGAAGAGCCCTTCTTGGATCAACAGGAGGGAAACTAGATTGGCCATTTTTTGCCATATTTTGGTCATTTCCTTGGCCTATTTCCTACTTGGCCACTGAATGGCCATCGGCTAGGTTGTCTTGCACTCCTTTAAGCCCACCTTCCAACTCTTCTCCATCTTCAATCCTTTTCTCAGGGTTTTCAAAGACTTCGTGTTGTTTCTTCCTAGCCATCACTCCAAATTAGACAGGTCGCACTAGGTGTGCCAAAATTTGTTAGCAAAAATCTACTTTGGATCAAATCGACAGAGGTGATTTGACAGAATAACCAAAATTTCACAAACAACAACAGATTAAGGAATTGTGGTTTGAATGTCGTATGCCTTGACAGATTCAAGGACTTCTTTGGAGGTTGTAATGCGAAGAAGCAAAGAGAAATAAACTGAAATTCATTGAAGAACAAGTAAACTTGCCACTTAGTTATAGGAATTAAATTACAAGTTCAATGTACATCACAATCGATAGAGGAAAACTTAGCCACAGACGCTAAATTACAAATGGAATTACTCCTAAGTACAGAAGCTATTACTAGTTAAGTTATGCTACTCCTAATTTCACATGGATTGTGAATGTTGTTGAAAAAAAGTCCTCTTTCCTTTGAATTTTCAGCCTTTATACTGTTGGTCCTATTCCTTCTCTGCTGCCACTTGACCCATTATGGAGCCAGTTACCTTCACTTCTTGCATAAGTGCCCATGATCTTCATAACCACTGGTAACTGCTTCTCTACTACAACATTCTCTTCATCTTGCAAACAAGCCATGTACCCTGCATCATTTGCATGCCTAACTTCATGGCTTAACAGCTGAGCCACGTTTGGCCACATCTTACTTGCACTATCAGATGAATCGATAGGAAAAATTGCTCCTGCCACATATGCTCCTTTGACTGTCTCTCTCTTAACAACTGCTCTGCATTTTGGGACTCACATTCCATTACAAACTCATGGTCTTCATCCTTAACATTTACTTGATCAACTCTCTGCACTCGTTATGCTTAATCAATAGAGGATATAAATTTTAGTGCCAATAACATGTTTGTGATCTTTGCAATCAAAATAGAAATAAATGAGAGATACAAATGAAGTAATAAATGACGGAGATGAGTCTTGAAAAGAGAAAATGAAATAGATTTGTGATGTTCGAAATTTGTAATGGAGTAATAAATGAGAGAGATGATAATATTTTTAGGTTAGTGTGACTGATATTTTCCATCACTATGAAAGACATAAAATAATGATGACAGGTGTACATTGCTGTATAATATGGTGAAATGTGTAAATCTAATAATAAATTTAATTATAATAAATAAGTGGTTCGAATCGGTTTTGTGCAGTTCTTGGACTTTAGACTCAATCACTAACTGTCTAACCAAGAAATAATGGATTCCCAAACCGCTACCAACCAAAACATAGAGTGAAACCGTCTGTTCTTTGATCGAGTCGGTCAGACCAATCGAGTTCATCATTTGAATCGGTTTGAAGAAGAACCCTACCTTCCATTTTCTGAAAAGTACGCGAGTTGGACTATTTTTTTTAACCAACATCTTTTTCACAAATCTAAATTGGGAATTTAGAATGTGTACGCTCCATTTGTTTACCAAAATTTTTTTCTAGAAAATATTTTTCTATGCTTGGTGGTGGTAGTTGAACAAAAGTGGATGTAGAGGTGGTCGCGTGGTGTTGGGATGACGGTGGCACTGATGGCGGCGGTGGCCGTGGTGATGGTGGTAGAAGTGAGATGGGTGGTGGTGGTGTGATGATATTGGTAAAATTTTAATTAGAAAAATGTTTTCCGCTTTTTAAAAGTGAAAAACATTTTCTGGCCAAATAAGTTTGTTTTCCATTGACTATGGAAAATATTTTTTGTTAACTTTCGTTTTATATTGTACCAAATAGCAAAAAATACAAAAAATATCTTCCACCCAAACAAACGGATAAAATTTCATGCATTTCTAAAAGTTTTAATATTTCAACTTAAAAACCACAATTCAATGTTGAAAATTATGGGAGACTTGTTGGAGACTTTTCAATTCATATATACTAGAAGAATCAAACTATTATCATTTAAAAAATAAAAAAATTCGAACTTATCAATATCTATCCTATATTTTCAATAAATCTCCTAATTTAAACTTTTTAAACCACAAATAATTTTTAAAATATATATATTGATATTGTTATTTCAAAAAAAAAAATATTAGATACATGAAATTTTATAATTGTTCTTTGCCAAGCCATACAATTCATTCCTAGTTTTGATGGCCAAATTTTTTTCAAAATTGTGTACTCTAATTTAGCATGTGCTATATTTACATGTATTTTTTTAGGGTTAATTATGCTATGACCCCTCAATTATTAGCAAATGTCAACTTATTCGCTTCATTTATTAACTTGTACATTTTGATTACTACTTTAATTATAAAATTCATATAAATGTTTCCCTCAATTATTAACTAATATTATCTTACTCCCTTCATTTATTCATAAAATAAAGTATATAAACTAGATGTATTTCATGTATGACCTATATACATCATGTTTAAAATATAGGAAAATTTTAATATACACTCCTTTAAAAAATGTGTACCATATACACCTCTAATTATGTCATTTTCTTCTTTAGTTATGATCAATATTTTCTTTAATTATGATATTATTTTAGTTATGACTCATGAATTCTTTAGTTATGTCTAATGTTATGTTTATATATAACATTTTTTAATTATGACTCAAAAATTAATTTAAAATTATATATTTTTTTTAATTATAAAATACATATGATGTCACCTTTTAAAAGATGTGCACCATATATAGCATGCATTTCGTTTTCCGGACCTCTTTTTTTTTAGTACATAGAGTTTTTGATGAGTATGTTACATTGAGAATTAAAAGAATATATTTGAATTGTAGGGTGCGTGTGCAAAGTATAGAAAGGATGAGTGTTTTTATTTTTTTTGTCCCACCGCATGGTTTGAATGAGTTAGATGTTCAAAATTTGTCAGATAAACATTCAAAATTTATCATATCTAAAAAAAAATAAAATTTGGCTATGTTTGGTTTAGTTTTTAAAATGAGTTTTGAGTTATATTTTAAAAAATAAGTTGTTGAAAAGAGTTTTGAAAGTTGAAAAGTAGTTTGCCTTTTTTTTTTTTTTTGATTTTTTTTTTTTAAAGTTGAATAGATGGGTGTGAGAAAATTTGATTGATTGATTGATGTGTAGAATGTGACAGAATGAGAGATGAGAGAGGAGAGAGAATAATGATTGATTGATTTATTAATAATAAATAACAATAATAAAAATAGAATCAAAGAGGAAAAAAATTGAGTTTTAAACTATATTTTAAAAGTTTATAAACTAATCAAACCCTTTTCTTCTTTTATTTTTTTATTTTTTTATTTTTTTTTATCCAAATCATATTTTAAAAATTAAACCAAACATTAGTTTAGAGATTTCAAGTTCCAGTCAATCTAATAGCATGGTAATTTAACTCTACAAACATATTAGAAAATTATCTAATTGTGTAACCTAGGGGAAAAAAAATAATAATAAAAATAGAATCAAAGAGGAAAAAAATTGAGTTTTAAACTATATTTTAAAAGTTTATAAACTAATCAAACCTTTTTCCTCTTTTATTTTTTTATTTTTTTTATCCAAATCATATTTTAAAAATTAAACCAAACATTAGTTTAGAGATTTCAAGTTCCAGTCAATCTAATAGCATGGTAATTTAACTCTACAAACATATTAGAAAATTATCTAATTGTGTAACCTAGGGGAAAAAAAATGTTAGAGGTAAGTTGATTAATATGTCCATTCAAAAAAGTTGATTAATATGCATATTATCTATATAAAAAAAATAAAGGATAAATTAGATTGATCTGTCCTGAGATTTAGAAAAAGTACAATAAATATTATAATTTTAACATAATTATATTGATTTTTTTTTTTACAAGGTTAAATCAAAATTAATGTTGATATTGCGAAAACACAAAAATAAATAATGTTTATAAGTATACATTTTCATATAAAAGTAATGACAATTATCATTTTTCCTCCCATATAACTAACAAATTATTAATGAAAATGAGATTAAGTGATATAAATTAAAGGGTAAATTATGATAAATTTTCTTAAATTATGACTTATTTACACTCAGTACAACAAATTAAAGCTTTAGAGACCAAAATTTAGAAACAAAATTATTTTTTGGGAACCAAATATTTTTGTTACGAAAAGTGTCGTCATTATATTTTTAGCAACAAAAATTAGACATTAGTGATGAATTATTATCTTTTTGAGACCAAATTTTTTGTCTAAAAAAAAATCATTTTGAGACCAAATCATTTTGTCCCTAAAAGTCTACTTATTATTAGTGACATTTTCAAAAAATTTCGCTAAAAAACTTATTTTTGACTTTTCGGGACAACCTATCAGCGACTATCCATGTGACAATAGAAATTAATTTTTAAGTATCTTTTATAACAAAATTTTCACTTTTAGAGACCAAAATATTTGATTTCTAAAACTCTTATATGTTGTAGTGACTTTGCCTCCCTAAATATCAAAATTCAACAGTAAACCACCTCAAAGTATTAACCCATTCCATTAAGATTCTGTTTGGAATTTAAATGAAATCAAGTCATGTGAATCACATGATATACTTATTTGTATTTTTTTAAAATAATAATAATCTTATCTGGTGATCTGATTTACATTTTAACTCTCATATCTTAGTAGTAAAGTGCAAATGAGATCACAGATAAAAACATTATTATTTCTCTTTTTTTAGATTGGAAATGCATTATTATCTTAAAATTTTAATAAATGCGTCATGCACTTAACATATGATTTAATTTTGTGTAAACTCTTAACAAAATCTTAATGAAAGTGATTAATTGTAATAAGATAATACTTAAAAGTGATTGATAGTTGAGTTTTGAAAGGAGGCAAAAAATTACAAAAAATTTCAATGTAATTATATCAAAATTATATAATTTATTATATTACTTTTTAAATCTTAAAAAAAAAACTATAATTTATTCAAAAATAAAAATAAAAGTACTTCCTTCATCCTAAAATATTACTCCCTTTTTATAAATCAATAACTAAAATAATATTAATTTTCTATTTTGTCATTTTTTAAAATTTATTAACATTAATATTTTTAAAATATAATAATTATACTACTAAAGGGTAGTTTTGAAAAGTTAAAATTTTTAAAATGTAATAATTATATTATAAAAAAAATTAAATCCTCCAAAAAAAAAATACTACTATTTTGAGATTGAAAATGTATTCAATTCAAATACTCTCGGTCTTACAGCAGCCACTTGACCAGTAATGTTAGAAGCTTCTCCACCCCCACACAATTTCTTTAATGTTAGAAGCTTCTCCACCCCCACACAATTTCTTTGAACAAAAGCCCCCAGACAAAGACTCGGTCCCCAACCCAAGTATTCATTTTTTTAATTATAGTTATTTTGTGAGATTAAATTTTTATTTATTTATGATGATTTATAAATTTTTTTGTAATTATATAAATAATTATGAGAGAAAAAATAATTAATTTATTTATAAAATATAACATTTTATATTATTAATTATTTAAATATTTTTTTGTTTTTATTAACTAGTTTAATCAAATTAGATCATCTCACAGAAACTAAACTCTCTCTACGTGGCAAAACAATAGAACTGTTTGATATAAATTTTAAGAAATGATTATAACTTATTTTAATTTGAAAGTTTGTATTAAATTGTTTAGAAAAATGTTTGGTAACTCAAAATTTTGTGATTTAAATGGCTCAAATTTGTCAAAACGATGTCGTTTTATACTCAAAATTTGTCAAGACGACGTCGTTTTGAGTGATTTGAGTCATTTGAGCCACAAAATTTTGAGTTACCGAGCCTTGTTGAATTGTTTAATACAGTTTCTATTTTTAACTTATTAGACAAGAATAATTTAAATAAACTAAAAAAAACACTAACTATTTAAAAGCTAAAAAAAAAAAAAATACTCTCATCTTCTTCCTTGTGAATATCAAATTTTAGCTTGCAAAAAAAATTCTACCAAACAGAATGACACCAGTCTTCTTCCTACCTCTCTGTTCCAAATTCCAACCTCTCTGTTCCAAGTCAAAATGTGGTTTCCCACATTTCTCTCTCTCCTCTCTCTTCCTGTGCATCCCAGCTCCACATATGCATGTTTATATATACATACACATATAGTTGTGAAGTGACTAGTGTGAGAGAAACAGAGAGGTACACACAGACCACAGGGAGAGAAGAAGAAAAAAATGAAGCCACAATCTACTCTACTATCAACCCTCTTCTCTCTCTTCTTCTTCTTCTTCTTCCTCCTCATCTCAGCAGCAGCTGACATTTCACCAGGCTCAACCCTTTACGCCTCTAACCCAAACCAAACTTGGACCTCCCCAAACAACACCTTCTCTCTCCGCTTCATCTCCCACGGCGGCTCCACCACCTTCTCCGCCGCCATCACCTTCGACAACATCATCCCCGTCTGGATAGCCGGCGGTGATTCCGCCGCCGCCGACCCCTCCTCCTCCCTCCAATTCCTCCCCGACGGCAACCTCCGCCTCCTCAACGGCTCCTCCGCCGTCATTTGGCAGTCCAACACCGCCGGCCTCGGCGTCTCCTCCGCCGCCCTCGACGACTCCGGCAACTTCGTCCTCCGTAAAGGAAATGTCACCGTTTGGTCCACATTCGATAACCCAACCGATACAATCTTGCCCAATCAAAATTTCACACCAAACCAAGTTCTGCGATCTGGGTTTTACTCTTTCAATCTTCTCAGCTCTGGAGACTTAATTCTCAGATGGAACGACTCTATTGTTTATTGGAATTCGGGTTTAACTTCATCAATCAACAACAAAACCACAAACTTGACATCACCAAGTTTAGTACTTCAATCAATTGGCATTCTATCCCTTTTCGATCAATCGCTTCCAAACCCTGTCATCGTGGCCTATACCAATGATTATGCTGAAGGGTCTGAAATACTCAGATTCTTGAAATTGGACAGTGATGGAAATTTGAGAATCTATAGCTCTGCTAAAGGTAGTAGAACAAGCACAGTGAGATGGGCAGCTTTAAGCGATCAATGTCAAGTTTTCGGCTACTGTGGAGACATGGGTATCTGTAGTTACAATGGTTCGAATCCGAATCCAATTTGTGGGTGTCCATCGAAAAACTTTGAACCGATTGATCCGAAAGATAATAGAAAAGGGTGTAAGAGGAAGGTGGAGATTAAGGATTGTGGTGGGAATACAACAATGTTGGAGTTGGAGAATACGAGGTTGTTGACATATCCACCAGAGTTGGATTCGCAGGTGTTCTTTGTGGGTATAACGGCATGTAGATTGAATTGTGTTGCGAGTAGGTCATGTGTTGGGTCGACATCGTTGTCGGATGGGTCTGGATTGTGTTACTTCAAAACAATCCCTGTAGTTGTAAGCGGCTATCAATCACCTATTATCCCCAGCACTTCGTTTCTCAAGATTTGTGGCCCTGTAATGCCATAATGCCAAACACTTTGCTGGATTGACAAGCGAGAGAGACAGAGACTGTGTGAAATACAATAATTGTATCCTAGTTGATGCACGTAAATGAAACAAGAATGCTTGACTTGATTATCAAGAATAAAACTTCTCTTATTTGTTTTACTGAATTAGCAAAAATAAAATAATTTCATTTATGTTTTTTTTTAATTTTATTACTATTATTTTTTTTTTTGGCAACATTTAGATTGGCTCATTTAGGTTTTATTAATTTTCAAATTGTTTAGTTTTCAAGATTGTTTGATTGCCAAGATTTCTTTCTTCTTCTTCTTCTTCTTCTTCTTCTTTTTTTTTTTTTTATATGATACGATATTAGGAAATTTAGTCAAAACCCTTCCATTAGACCCTTATTTGGTGAAAGGATCGCTTAATTTATTTTGCTTCATAAATCCCCTAAGAAAGAGGCGTATAATTGATTAAGAATAAAGTAAAAAAAAAATTTCTTAAACAATATTGTCAAAGTAACATATTATTATGAACTAAAGCAACATGTTACTCTAAACTAGAGTAACATATTACTGTGAGATACAGTAACATGTTTCTATAAAATAAAGTAACATGTTACTGCTTACATCAATTTGGCGGTACTAATTTTTTTTAAGAATTTCATAATCAATATCGATCTTATTTGATAGATCTTGATGAGAAAATTCTAAAAATACTAATTTTATTAAAAACCAATATCTAAATCAAAAGTTATATTATTTTAAAATTTAGGGTAAATTATAATTTAACCCCCAGTGGTTTGCCTCAAAAACACGGAGCCCCCCTATAGTTTCATTTATAACACTTAAACCTCCTATACTTCATACTAGAGTGCAATATCCGACGGACGTAATCAAATGCCCCTAGATATTTTACATCCCTCAATCGTTTCATTTCAGTTGACTAATACCAGTATTCACATATCTCTCTCTCTCTCTCTCTCTCTCTCTCTCTCTCTCTCTCTCTCTCACTGTGGTTGATTGGATTGAACTAGGGTTTTATCATTGATTTCACCATCGCATTGCGAATGTCATTACTAGTTTAGGTATGTGGTGTTTACCCAAATTTATTTTGATCGTTAGTTGTTGATTTTTTCTAATTTTGATTCATAACTGAGTTTGTGTGTTGACTTCAATTTACAAAATTTGTAATGTTTTATGCATGGTCTGCTTGTATTGTTTTAATTTTTGGGAATTGTGGTTAAAGTGGGGGTGGGGTATAAAGCTTCATAAATAATGGGTATTTTCTTTTTCATGATGTTAACTTTGGGTATTTTTTATTCACATATTTGTTTTCATATACTTTAGTTTTTTGTATTCATACCTTTTATTACTTTATTTTTTTGGAATGTTGGTTAAAGTGGGATGTGAGGTATAAAGGTTCATAAACAACATGCATTTTTTTATGATGTTAACTTTGGATTTTTTTTATGATGTTGACTTGTAGATTGGGTATTATGTTCATATATTTTGTTTATAGCTGTATTCATATATTCTATTTCTATTCAGAGATTTTGTAATTTTTCATGCATGTCATGTCTGTATTGGTGTAATGTTTTTGAATTTTGGTGAAGGTGGGGCATATTTTGTTGTGGCCCCAAGGGAATTTGAATTAAATATTGAGGAATTGAATTAATAATCAAATATGAATTAAATAGTGTGGTCCAATGATTATGATTATTGTTATGTGGTCCCAATGAGTTTGAGTTTTGTAATGCAATATTGTGAAGTTTTGTTGTTTTTTGTAGTGAGGTAAAAAAAAAATGATTTTTGAGAACAACTATAATGGGTACTTTAGTAAGCCTCCTAATATTGGTTACAAACAAGGGAAAGTGGAATATCTATCAAAAGTGATGCGGACCCCCTCCAAAACCTACCCCCATGACCCCCTCTGAGGTGGCACCTGCTGAAGTCATGTGAAGAACAATTGCACAATAAGGAAGGTGTGATACACGCACCTGTAAGACCAAAATATATATATATATATATATGCTGAAAACAAAGACCAAAAAAAAGCGGGAAGCTCTCCGGCCATAACTCTCCACCCATGTCCCTCTTCCTTCTTCCATTTTCCATCATGCGTCCGCCATAGCTCTCCTCCGTCGACGGCCATAGCTCTCCATAACTCTCTGTATCTCGCTCTACGGATCTTCGATCGCATTCCGATAGCATTTTGTCAGGTAATGTTACTCGAAAACCCCTCATTCTCCCTCTCTCTTTCTTTACATACATTGATCAATCTCTGTGACATGTCTGTATATAAATTCCTCATTCTGATTGTGTTTATAAAACATTAAAAGATACACCTGCATTTCATATTAGTTTCATTGAAATTCATTGGGGATCGAAACAAAGGCCACTATTAGTTTCATGGTTTAAATTCATTGTGGCAAGACTAAAATTATTATCAACTAAAATTAATTTTCAGTTTCAGAAATATAGAATAATTATTATGAACTAGTTTATGAACTTATTATGAGCTGAAATTATTTTTCAGTTTCATAAATGTAATGAACTTATTATGAACTTTTTAACAGGGCTTAATATGTGTTCTGTGATATACCATGACTATGTGAGGTTGAAGTTGAACATAACAGTTTCAAAGTTTGAAATTGAAGTTGAGGTTGAAATTGAACATAACGGTTTCAAAGTTTGAAAATAAAGTTGAGGTTGAAATTGAACATAACAGTTTCAAAATCACATATACCATGACTATGTGAGGTTGAGGTTGAAATTGAAGTTGCTATAATTTAGTTATACCATAAATTTAAATTATCACAATGTAAATTTGAACATAACAATTTCAAAGTTTACATTTAAATTTATGATAGTGAACATGTAAATAATCATAGAATGGAGGTTTACATTTAAATTTGAACATAACAGTTTCAGAGTTTACATTTAAATTTGAACATAACAATTTCAAAGTTTCCAATAATCTTATAAAATAATCATTCTAAAATCATTCTATTTGAATTTCATTTTTTATTCTCATAGAATGGAGGTTGATTCAAATGGTGGTGACAATCTTTCAGTAAATAACGGTGAACAAGTTGAAGAACCTAAGAAGGGTATGTGTTTTAGCTCAAGGGAAGAAGTGTATACATTTTATGCCACGTATGCTAAGCATGTTGGCTTTTCTATAGCTCATAGAGCACTTCTACTTTTCATTCGAGATCGAAACACATTGATGTGAGATACCATTGGATTCGTGATGTGTTAGATTCGAAATTGTTACAACTCGAAAAGGTTCACACAGATAATAATATTTCAGATATGTTGACAAAGACTTTGTCGAAGGACAAACATTTAAAGTGTCGAACTTTGGCGGGTGTGGTTAATCTCTCCACCTAAGTCGGTAGGGGAGAATTGTTGAGTATACCTCCTTATTGGAGTGTGGGACCCAATTGGTTTGTTAAAGAATTTTAATTTAGCTTGGTTTAGGTATAATATATTTTTATATATTATATTTGTGGAGGCCCAATTCAATTTGGATACAATTAGGGTTTGATTCCAAAACCTAAGATTTAATATATTTTTTTGGGTTGTTTTTCCCAAGCAAGGACGGCGGCTTTGTTTGTGGGTGAAAAACACTTTTTCGAAGTGCTGCGGCTAATACAGTGCATTTGAAATCAATCAATTCGGTGGGAGTGCTTTGGTGCATCTTCAGCTTTCGGTTCTGATTTGGGTTCGTTATTTTGGGTCTTCTACAACTCTGATTCTGAAGATTTTGGTTCATCTATTTGGTGAGGTCTTTCCTCTTGTTTATTTGTGATTATTTAGAATTCACCTAAGGGTGGTTTTGTGAGACTATTAGTGTCTCGTTTGTAATCGTTTGGAACTTATTTGGTTGATAGTGGAATCGGATTTCGATCCCGTGGACGTACCTCACATTGAGGGAACCACGTAAAAATTCTTGTGTTGCCTTTGATTTAATTTTTCCGCATTAGTTTTTATTCCCATTGATTGATTTACTTGTGGGGAATCACATCGATTTTCCCTAACATAGTGAAGACACCGACACATTTGTTTGGCTATTCAAGTCGTGGTTAAGTTGCATGTCAAATAATCCTCCAAAAGCTATCATAACTTATCAGTGCAGAGCTATGCAAAATGCTATAGAAATTGTCTTTCCACAGGCTCGGCATCGATGGTGCTTATGACATATAATGAGGAAAATACCGGAGAAGTTGAAAGGTTATGCTCAATATGAACCCATAAAGTTGGCTATGCAAAATGCAGTTTATGATTGTTTGACAAGAGATGAATTTGAGAAAAAAATGAGAAGAGATGCTTACTAAATTCAATCTTTATGATAATGAGTGGTTGGGGGTACTATATGATGAGCAGCATCGATGGGTTCCTGTATATGTTAAAGACATTTTTTGGGCTGGCATGCCAACAACACAACGAAGTGAAAGCATGAATGTATTTTTTGATGGATATGTCAACCCGAAGACTACATTAAAACAATTTGTTGAACAATATGACAATGTATTAAGAAGTAAGGTAGAGAAAGAGAAGAAATCAGATTTCAAGTCTCGACACAAATTGTTTGATTGTCTAACTATATATGGCTTTGAGAAGCAATTTCAGCAAGCCTACACCAATCCAAAATTCAAAGAAGTTCAAGGGGAGTTGAAGAGATTAGTTTACTGTCAGGCCTTGATTGTCAAAGAGGAGGGAGCAATTTGTACATATAACGTCCAAGAAGCGATGGTAGTTTGTGACAAGATGAAGCATGTGGACTTTGTTGTCTATTTTAATTCAATTGAATGTGAAGTTCAATGTATGTGTCGGTTGTTTCAGTTTAGAGGCATTATGTGTGCTCACTCACTCGCGGTGCTTGTGAGAAGGTGCATAAATGAGGTGCCAAGTAAATACATTATGCCACGTTAGAGGAAAGATTTGGTTCGAGAGTACACATGCATCAAAACCACATACACTGGCTTTGGGGATGATTTCAATACAAGTTGCTATGAGAGGATGAACAAGAAATTGATCGCCATTGTACAACTTGCTAGTAATTTACCACCTTGGGTTGGATGAAATGAAGGATAGAGTCATGCACGATAAATCGGGTGATGGGAGTAATTTACCACCTTCTACTAATAGGATGTTATCTTCTACAAAAAGTCCGATTGCCACTGGTTGTACATCGGGAGCAAGTACGAGGAAGGTGATTAGTCCTTTTGTTGTTCGGCGAAGAGGCCATCCAGTTACGAAATGAAAGGTTGCCAAAGTAGATTAAATAGTGAATCGGTTCAAGGCAACGGCAAAAAAACAAACAAAAGCAAAGGTAAATTTTATATTGAAGTGAACTTGTATATTGAATTGAACTTGTTTTTTATTTTTTTAACAAACTCTTTTCAAGTATATTTTTACAAACTCTTGAACCAATATAGGCTGCTAAGGTTCTTCAATTTGAAGCTCAAGCTCAAGCTGAAGTTGAAGCTCAAGTTCAAGTTCAAGCTCAAGCTCAAGCTCAAGCTTATACATCATATTATCCTTTTATGGCTAGCATGAAAAATAGTGTGTATGCACCGGTATGTGTGCATAAGACGACTTTACATTCATTTTTTATTTTCATTTACAAATATTTTGTAACGTGTATTTTTTTACTTCAATTATGACAGGTCGTAAATGCTATTGGAGGCACATCTCTTATCCCATCGGACTTTGTAAGCGGCACACCGAGAAGTTTAATGAGTGCTCCAACTCAAATTTTTGGGTCTGGATCTCTAACCCCATCAAGTTCTAATGCATGCACACCGGGAATAAATGATGGGCATTGTAGACATGTTTGACTAGTTTATTGAACATTGACATTTTGCTTTTGAGATTGAAACTTATTATGTTAAGTCCATGTTAGATGTGAAACACATGTTGTGAATGAATTTGCAAGATTGGTTGTCATTAAGTCCTACTTTATTGGTTATGCAAGATTGGTCTTTAAGTTCATGGTTTTGACAGTATTTGAGCATTTTGAAAGTTTATTTGAGTTCATGTTTATTAAGTCCCACTTTATTGGTTATTGCTATTTTGACAGTTCATGGTTTATTTTAGTTCATGGTTTATTTTGACAATCTGTCTTTGAGCATTTTGAGTTCATAGTTCATGGTTTAACAAAATCTGTAAAAAAAATTGTCTTTGAGTTTGCTATTTTGACAGTGTTTGATCATGATTTTTTGAGAGTTCATGCAAAATCTGTCTCGACAGTTCATGGTTTAAAATATCTGTAAAAAAATTCTGTCTTTGAATATCAGTTCATGCAATATCAGTTGAATATCAGTTGATGGTTTAAAAATCAGCTCATGGTTCATGGTTTAAACATGCAATATCTGTCTTTGAATATCAGACTAAACATGCAAAATCAGACTAAACATACTCAAACTGTCTTTGAATATCAGTTCATGGTTTAAACATGCAAAATCAGACTAAACATACAATATCTGTCTTTGAATATCAGTTCATGGTTTTTTGACAGTTCATGAAATATCTTGACAATTCATGCTCAAACTGTCAGAAAAATCTGTATGTGCACCACTGTCAAAAAAATTTGTATGTGCACCAAAATCATCAAGGCTAAATCATCAAAACATTTCAACAATTCAACAATAACACATCATTCCATGTTGGTTCATTTCCATTCCATGACCAAAATCATCTATATGTGAAAATCATCAAGGCTTCAACAATTCAACAATAACACATCATTCCATGTTGGTTCATTTCCATTCCCTGCACCAAAATCATCTATATGTGAAAATCATCAAGGCTTCAACAATTCAACAATAACACATCATTCCATGCCACAACAAAACATTTCCATGCCGCAACAAAACATCACACTGTTCCATTCCACAATAACACATCATTCACTGTACAATAGCAAACACTAAAATAGATATTTCATCCCACTCTAAAATGACAAACTGTTTCTTACTAATACATATTCCATTCCACAACAAAACATAGTTCAATCTACTTCTACTTCTACTTCTACTTCTAACTAGCATTACATCTTCATAAGTAACAAGACACCAATTACAAGCAACACAAACAACAAAAATTCTATTTTTACATCTTTGCACTCTGAATTCGAAGTTGTTCCGTCATAGATCTTTGTTGTTCAGTCATAGCTTGAAGTAATAGCTCGAAGTTGTTCCGTCATAGATCTTAGCAGTTCTCTTTCTACTTGTCTTGGAATTTCATGATCTCCACATTGTGAATTCATAGGCATACACCATCCAATGAAAGTACCACAACCATTACAATAGTAGAATAACTTATTTTTGTTTCGATCGGTCTCAAAAATTCGAATAGTGGCCTTTTTATTACATGTAGGACAATTTTTGTTCAAGTACGTCAACCGATCTGAGCTACTGCCGTTGACAGTTGAAATTTGTTGATGATTCAATGAATTACATGACAGAGTAAACACATTAACTGTTTTCAGATAAGCGCAGGTTTCAAATTAATGAGGCAATATAGGCCATTTGACACCAACACAAGCTGCATTTTAAGGAATGATTTCACTCTCTTCTACAACAACAAACAAACGAAAACAAAAACAAAAAAAAAAAACGGGAACGGCCATAGCTCTCCTTCTTCCCCATCCCTGTCTATCTTCCCTCTTCCATCATGCGTCCGCCATAGCTCTCCTCCGTCGACGGCCATAGCTCTCCATAACTCTCTGTATCTCGCTCTACGGATCTTCGATCGCATTTCGATAGCATTTTGTCAGGTAATGTTACTCGAAAACCCCTCATTCTCCCTCTCTCTTTCTCTACATACATTGATCAATCTCTGTGACATGTCTGTATATAAATTCCTCATTCTGATTGTGTTTATAAAACATTAAAAGATACACCTGCATTTCGTATTAGTTTCATTGAAATTCATTGGGGATCGAAACAAAGGCCACTATTAGTTTCATGGTTTAAATTCATTGTGGCGAAACTGAAATTATTATCAACTAAAATTAATTTTCAATTTTAGAAATATAGAATAATTATTATGAACTAGTTTATGAATTTATTATGAGCTGAAATTATTTTTCAGTTTCATAAATGTAATGAACTTATTATGAACTTTTTAACAGGGCTTAATATGTGTTATGTGATATACCATGACTATGTGAGGTTGAAGTTGAACATAACAGTTTCAAAGTTTGAAATTGAAGTTGAGGTTGAAATTGAACATAACGGCTTCAAAGTTTGAAATTAAAGTTGAGGTTGAAATTGAACATAACAGTTTCAAAATCACATATACCATGACTATGTGAGGTTGAGGTTGAAATTGAAGTTGCTATAATTTAGTTATACCATAAATTTAAATTATCACAATGTAAATTTGAACATAACAGTTTCAAAGTTTACATTTAAATTTATGAGAGTGAACATGTAAATAATCATAGAATGGAGGTTTACATTTAAATTTGAACATAACAGTTTCAGAGTTTACATTTAAATTTGAACATAACAATTTCAAAGTTTCCAATAATCTTATAAAATAATCATTCTAAAATCATTCTATTTGAATTTCATTTTTTATTCTCATAGAATGAAGGTTGATTCAAATGGTGGTGACAATCTTTCAGTAAATAAGGGTGAACAAGTTGAAGAACCTAAGAAGGGTATGTGTTTTAGTTCAAGTGAAGAAGTGTACACATTTTATGCCACATATGCTAAGCATATTGGCTTTTCTATAGCTCATAGAGCACAACATTTTGGAGATGATGGCCAATTAAAAAACTTTACAATTGAATGTTCTCGAGCGGGGAAGAGAAAAAAGAAATCAGAAGTGAACCCTTTGAAGCCATCTTTGTCCACAAAAATTGGTTGCAAAGCAAGGGTACGAGGTACTCTACAAAAGAATGGACATATATGTTAACCACAGTTAACCTTGCGCATAATCATGATTTGATTCCCACCGACTCTCGTCATTTTGCAATGAATAAGAAAATTTGTACTCTCGTGAAGAGAAGATTAGAAATCAATGATCAAGCAAGGATTGGGGTGCCTAGGAACTATCATTCAATGATTGTTGAAGCAGGGAGATACAAGTCATTGGCATTTGATGAGCGAGATGCAAGGAATTACATTAATAAAGCTAGAAGATTAAGGCTTGGCGAAGGTGATGCCGAATCACTTCAAAGTTATTTTATGAGGATGCAAGCACATAGTGAAAGATTCTTTTATGTGATTGATGTTGATGAGGAGTTTTGTTTTGGGCTGATTCAAGGAGTCGGGTTACGTATGAATCATTTGGAGATGTTTTATTTGACACAACTTATCTGACGAACAAATATGACATGCCATTTGCTCCATTTGTAGGAGTCAATCACCATGGATAGTCTATTTTGCTTGGTTGTGGATTGTTATCTAGTGAAGACACCGACACATTTGTTTGGCTATTCCAGTCGTGGTGAAGTTGCATGTCAAATAATCCTCTAAAAGTTATCATGTCAAATAATCCTCTAAAAGTTATCATAACTTATCAGTGTAGAGCTATGCAAAATGCTATAGAAATTGTCTTTCCACAGGCCCGGCATCGATGGTGCTTATGACATATAATGAAGAAAATATCGGAGAAGTTAAAAGGATATGCTCAGTATGAACCCATAAAGTTGGCTATGCAAAATGCAGTTTATGATTGTTTGGCAAGAGATGAATTTGAGAAAAAATGGAAAGAGATGCTTACTAAATTCAATCTTTATGATAATGAGTGGTTGGGGGTACTATATGATGAGCAGCATCGATGGGTTCCTGTATATATTAAAGACATTTTTTGGGTTGGCATGCCAACAACACAACGAAGTGAAAGCATGAATGTATTTTTTGATGGATATGTCAACCCGAAGACTACATTAAAACAATTTGTTGAACAATATGACAATGCATTGAGAAGTAAGGTAGAGAAAGAGAAGAAATCAGATTTCAAGTCTCGACACAAATTGTTTGATTGTTTAACTATATATGGCTTTGAGAAGCAATTTCAGCAAGCCGACACCAATCCAAAATTCAAAGAAGTTCAAGGAGAGTTGAAGAGATTAGTTTACTGTCAGACCTTGATTGTCAAAGAGGAGGGAGCAATTTGTACATATAACGTCCAAGAAGCGATGGTAGTTTGTGACAAGATGAAGCATGTGGACTTTGTTGTCTATTTTAATTCAATTGAATGTGAAGTTCAATGTATGTGTCGGTTGTTTCAGTTTGGAGGCATTATGTGTGCTCACTCACTCGCGGTGCTTGTGAGAAGGTGCATAAATGAGGTGCCAAGTAAATACATTCCGCCACGTTGGAGGAAAGATTTGGTTCGAGAGTACATATGCATCAAAACCACGTACACTGGCTTTGGGGATGATTTCAATACAAGTTGCTATGAGAGGATGAACAAGAAATTGATCGCCATTGTACAACTTGCTAGTAATTTACCACCTTGGGTTGGATGAAATGAAGGATAGAGTCATGCACGATAAATCGGGTGATGGGAGTAATTTACCACCTTCTACTAATAGGATGTTATCTTCTACAAAAAGTCCGATTGCCACTGGTTGTACATCGGGAGCAAGTACGAGGAAGGTGATTAGTCCTTTTGTTGTTCGGCGAAGAGGCCATCCAGTTACGAAATGAAAGGTTGCCAAAGTAGATTAAATAGTGAATCGGTTCAAGGCAACGGCAAAAAAACAAACAAAAGCAAAGGTAAATTTTATATTGAAGTGAACTTGTATATTGAATTGAACTTGTTTTTTATTTTTTTAACAAACTCTTTTCAAGTATATTTTTACAAACTCTTGAACCAATATAGGCTGCTAAGATGCTTCAATTTGAAGCTCAAGCTCAAGCTTATACATCGTATTATCCTTGTATGGTTGGCATGCAAATAGTATGTATGCACCGATATGTGTTCATAAGACGACTTTACATCAGCTGTTTGCTTTCATGTACAAATATTTTATAACATGTACTTTTTTACTTCAATTATGACAGGTCGTAAATGCTATTGGAGGCACATCTCTTATCCCATCGGACTTTGTAAGCGGCACACCGAGAAGTTTAATGAGTGCTCCAACTCAAATTTTTGGGTCTGGATCTCTAACCCCATCAAGTTCTAATGCATGCACACCGGGAATAAATGATGGGCATTGTAGACATGTTTGACTAGTTTATTGAACATTGACATTTTGCTTTTGAGATTGAAACTTATTATGTTAAGTCCATGTTAGATGTGAAACACATGTTGTGAATGAATTTGCAAGATTGGTTGTCATTAAGTCCTACTTTATTGGTTATGCAAGATTGGTCTTTAAGTTCATGGTTTTGACAGTATTTGAGCATTTTGAAAGTTTATTTGAGTTCATGTTTATTAAGTCCCACTTTATTGGTTATTGCTATTTTGACAGTTCATGGTTTATTTTAGTTCATGGTTTATTTTGACAATCTGTCTTTGAGCATTTTGAGTTCATAGTTCATGGTTTAACAAAATCTGTAAAAAAATTTGTCTTTGAGTTTGCTATTTTGACAGTGTTTGAGCATGATTTTTTTAGAGTTCATGCAAAATCTGTCTTAACAGTTCATGGTTTTAAAAATCTGTAAAAAAAATCTATCTTTGAGTTTGCTATTTTGACAGTGTTTGAGCATGATTTTTTAAGAGTTCATGCAAAATCTGTCTTGATAGTTCATGGTTTAAAAAATCTGTAAAAAAATTTGTCTTTGAGTTTGCTATTTTGACAGTGTTTGATCATGATTTTTTGAGAGTTCATGCAAAAATCTGTCTCGACGATTCATGGTTTAAAATATCTGTAAAAACATTCTGCCCTTGAATATCAGTTCATGCAATATCAGTTGAATATCAGTTGATGGTTTAAAAATCAGCTCATGGTTCATGGTTTAAACATGCAATATCTGTCTTTGAATATCAGACTAAACATGCAAAATCAGACTAAACATACTCAAACTGTCTTTGAATATCAGTTCATGGTTTATCAGTTGAATATCAGTTGATGGTTTAAAAATCAGCTCATGGTTCATGGTTTAAACATGCAATATCTGTCTTTGAATATCAGACTAAACATGCAAAATCAGACTAAACATACAATATCTTTTTTTGAATATCAGTTCATGGTTTTTTGACAGTTCATGAAATATCTTGACAATTCATGCTCAAACTGTCAGAAAAATCTGTATGTGCACCACTGTCAAAAAAATTTGTATGTGCACCAAAATCATCAAGGCTAAATCATCAAAACATTTCAACAATTCAACAATAACACATCATTCCATGTTGGTTCATTTCCATTCCATGCACGAAAATCATCTGTATGTGAAAATCATCAAGGCTTCAACAATTCAACAATAACACATCATTCCATGTTGGTTCATTTCCATTCCATGCACCAAAATCATCTGTATGTGAAAATCATCAAGGCTTCAACAATTCAACAATAACACATCATTCCATGCCACAACAAAACATTTCCATGCCGCAACAAAACATCACACTGTTCCATTCCACAATAACACATCATTCACTGTACAATAGCAAACACTAAAATAGATATTTCATCCCACTCTAAAATGACAAACTGTTTCTTACTAATACATATTCCATTCCACAACAAAACATAGTTCAATCTACTTCTACTTCTACTTCTAACTAGCATTACATCTTTATAAGTAATAAGACACCAATTACAAGCAACACAAACAACAAAAATTCTATTTTTTACATCTTTGCACTCTGAATTCGAAGTTGTTCCGTCATAGATCTTTGTTGTTCAGTCATAGCTTGAAGTAATAACTCGAAGTTGTTCCGTCATAGATCTTAGCAGTTCTCTTTCTACTTGCCTTGGAATTTCATGATCTCCACATTGTGAATTCATAGGCATACACCATCCAATGAAAGTACCACAACCATTACAAGAGTAGAATAACTTATTTTTGTTTCGATCGGTCTCAAAAATTCAAATAATGGCCTTTTTATTACATGTAGGACAATTTTTGTTCAAGTACATCAACCGATCTGAGCTACTGCCGTTGACAGTTGAACTTGACATCTGTAATAACAAGTTATCCCCATTGAACTAGTGAATAAAGATAATTTCAGCTCATGATGTATAGTGAATAAAGACTGTATTTAAGAGGAACATTCACCACTTTTTCAATCTTCCTATGTCAAAAGGCCATGCTCAATTCCCATACTCAATTCCATGTTTAGTCTCATAATTATTTTACATTCCCATACTCAATTCCATGTTTAGTCTCATAATTATTCTACATTCAAGTTCACAATAAGTTCATAACAAGCTCATAATAAGTTCACAATCATAAAAAAAACATAACTAATCAAAACAACATTTTAGAGTGAATGGAACAAGTTCATACTCAATTCCAAAACAGTACTACAATAATCCAACATTCAAAAGGCCATGCTCAATTCCCATACTCAATTCAAAAGGACAAATCCAAATAGTTATGTATTCAAAAGGCCATGAACTAACCAGTTATGTATAGTTGTCAATGATACATATGTGTCTCAATTATGATAACTGATTAGTGCAATGATAAATCTCAATAGTTACTAATCAGTTACACATAATACATAACTGATTAGTGCATAGCCAATGACAAATCCAATTACACATAATTTTCCTTTATCATGTAATTATACATAAATCAGTTTGTCATTGGCAATGAAACATACTTGATATTTAAAATTGAGATACATCATTGAGATTTATCATGTATAGCCAATGATCAATGCGTCTTAGTAGTTATGTATCTCAATTATACATAACTGATTTGTCAACAATCAATGGTAATCCAAATAGTTACTATTCTAGTCATTGGCAAACACTTAAAACAGAAAACACTTTTTTGTATCACAGGAAAGTTAGAATACAGAAAAGTTATGTTTAGAATACTGATTTAAGTTGGCATAACTTAAAACACTTTTCTGTATTATACATAACTTAAAACACTTAAAACAATTTTCTATATTCTATTCTAGTCATTGGCAAATCCAAATAGTTACTAGTCAGTTATGTATTCAAAAGGCCATGCACTAATCAGTTATGCATAATTGCACTCATAATTGCCAATATTTGGATTTATTATTGGCTGTCCCAATAATTGCCAATAATTGCACTGATAAATTTATTTGGATTTCTCTAAATCATCCTCCTAATAATTGCCCTAATATTGTCAAAAGCCCTAATATACAAGATACATATATGTATCAGATTTATCACTATTTGGATTTGTTAAGGAATTATATACATTCAGATTATATACAAAATATGTCTTTCATATTGATGAATTTTTCCCTAATATCACTATTTTGATTTGTTAAGGAATTATATACATTTAGATTATATACAAAATCTATCTTTCAGATTGAGGAATTTTGCCCTAATTTTGCCCTAATATACAAGATACATATATATAGATATATATATATATATATATACACACACACCAAATTACCTCGTCGTCAATGGGATAGAAATAGAGGGAGTCAGGCGTCAGGAGGACCTATCATCAGCGTGAAGGGGAGGAGTCGTCTGTCGGACCTGTCGTCGGCGTGAAGGGGAGGAGTCGTCCGTCGAATGAAATGGAGAGAGAGAGAGTTGAGAGTTAGGCGTCGGAGTCAAGGACGTCGGAGTGAAAGGGAGAGGCTGAGGGAGTCGGCCGTCGGAGTTGGGAGTTGAGGAGCTGTCGTCCGAGTAAAGGGAGGAGCGGAGCTGTCTACCTCTTGTCTTTCTTGTCAACGATGTCATAGAGCTGTATTTTCCATTTTGAATTTTGAAAGAGGAGGTGCGTGGCCCTGTATATCACGTGACCGATCACGTGCCTGTCCAGCTCAAATGGGGTCATGGGGGTCAGTTTATGAGGGGGTCGGAAACATTTTTCAATATATATATATATGATGTTAATCCTAACAAACTATCTTTTTTTGAGATCCATACCATCTTAAGGGAGATGAAAATAAATGTTTATAGTTCTTCTGTTTTGTGGTATAGGAAAATTGGAAAAACTTTGGATGACAGGTTAACAATAATTGAAGCAGATGTTGATGTATACACCATGATATGTGATTATAAAGGTTTAGATGTAATTCAATTATTTGTGGAGAAGGGTCACGAACCATTACAAGTGGTAAGTTCAAAAGGGAAACATTTGGTACCCCCTAAGAGTACCAGTTCCTGCTAAGTAGGCACTGACATGGCATGAGATGGAAAATATAAGTGAAAAAGAGATGGATTATGAAGATGGAGTGCAAGATGTAGGTGATGAGGAAATGCATAATGGAGATGAAGATGGAGATGAAAGAGCAGCAGATGAAGATGTCAAAGATGAGGAAAGGGACAATAGACTGTGTAAGTGATGAACCTGGCTGGTTGAATGAGGGTTTAGAGGGGCAAGAAGATGATGATATTTTCTCTTCAAAGAAGACTGTAAAGAAAAAAAGAAAAAAAAAAAAGAGGTAACCTCCTTCATGTGATCAATGGGCAAATGAAGGGTGGTATTTTGATCCTGAGAATGAAGATTTACATAGTGTACATAACTCATCAGATGAGGAATGTGAAGATAAATATCCTAAGTTCATTTAGGAAGTAGACATGAAGAAGCCACAACTCAAACTTGGAATGAAGTTGGTCAACCCTCAAATTTTTTGAAAGGCAATGAAAGAGTGGAATATCCAACATAGTTATGACATAAAGTACATACGGAATGACAACTCTAGGATTACTGTAGTATGCAAGCATGGATGTGGATGGAGATTGCATGCTTCTCCCATGCAATGTGAGAGAACTTTTTAGATAAAATCATTCCAACCAAAGCATGCATATCATATAATAATCACTTGGTGAACTCAACTTACTTGGCACACAAGTATATGAACAAGTTAAAGGATGACCCTAACATCAAAGTTGGGCCTATGCAAAAGACAGGTTGGAAGGAGTTAATGGTTGATGTTAGTAGGCCTCAATTGTACAGGGCTAAAAAGAAAGCAAGAGAAGTTATTGAAGGGGATCAAAGGGTCCAATAAGCAAAGGTATATGATTATTGTGAAACGGTGAGGGTGCATAATCCTAACAGTGTAATGCAAGTAATGGTGGATAAGCCCAATGAAGACATGGTTAGGCCCAACTTAGAATTGCCCCTAGTTTTCCAGACGTTATATGTTGGGTTTGCAGTCCTTACAATAAGATTTGTTGGAGGATGAAGGCCCATTATAGGATTGGATGGGTGTCATTTGAAAGGAATCTATGGTGGACAATTATTAAGTGCACTTGGAACGGATGGGAACAACAACTATTTTCCAATTTCATAGGCAGCTGTTGAGGCAAAAAACAAAGATTCTTAGGTGTGGTTTTTAAGGCAACTCATGGATGATATTGGTAGTGCTGATGACATGGGATGGGTCTTCATTTTTGACAAATAAAAAGGGTTGGTACCTGCATTTCAGGAGGTAATGCCAAATGTGGAACATAGGTTCTATATGAGGCATATTTACTTAAATTTCATAGCAAAGGAGACCTATTGTGGAAGGCAGTTGCAGCTAGGACTGTGAGGGAATTTGAATTTCACATGAAGAAGTTGAGTCAACTTTTGTTGTGTTTTGAGTACTTTTCAACTTGTTAAATCATTGAGTGGGTTGTACTAATTTGTTTTTGAATTTGCAATTGGCTAGTAAACAATAGTTATCTTAGTTAACTATGTTTTGAGAAGCCCAATGGGTTGAATTATGGCTTGCATTAAAGTAATGCGAGTTGAATTATATAATTCTGAGTTGATATTTACACATTGTTTGTGTTGTTTCTCCATGGGTTTACTTGTTTAAATAGTATTATGTACCTTATTGTTTGTTTTGTCTACATTTATTAATACACATGTTTACTTGTTGAAATTGTTTTGTATGAAGCAAATGAAGCATGTTTCAAATAGAGGAACAATGGGAACCAACATGTTTCTATTTTTTAATGTTCTTGGAAGATGTAATCAACAATTTTATTGCATTTTTCTGGTTCATGAGATGCTTACATTTCATGACCCAAAACATTCTTTCATTACAATTGTTTCACAGACCATTGTACATCTTCATTTTCTACCTTCACTATATTTTTCATCTCTCAAACTCAATGGCCCAATAACAACCCATTTTTCTTCTCTCTAGCTAGCTTCACCCAGAACATTGTTATGATAAAGAAAAAAACCCATGTCCCAAATAGAGCTTTGCGAAACATTTTCTTCCTTCTACGACTTCTTGCTAGTTCCTTCTCCAACCTGTTCATCTTTGCAACCATCTTTGGCAACACCTGCCTCTCACGTTGGCATATCGGTGGATCAACCCATTCAAAGTAGCCACAAGTTGCATCAACCTATAAAAAATATATATATAAATTCACAAATTCCGTTTCAAACAAAATTCAATCTTTTTTCCCCCTCAAAAAAAAAAATTAAGTTTTGCGCAACCATAAAACCTTCTACTCATATTTCCAGATGTTATTGAAGTCTTTACAAGGGACCTCTCTCCATAATAACATAGTCTTGGACCATTTGTCCTTGACTGTCCACTTTTGGAAGAAAATGAAGAAGCCGTTCAACAATAATCTTCAAAATCTTCAACTTTGAAAATATCTGGGTAATCTGGGCAGCTTTCGGAAAATCTGGGCAAATTTTAGTTTAGGGTTCTATGTTGTTTGGGTCTTGATTTGTGTATATATATGGCAATAAGGGTGTTTTGGTCATTAGCCATATGTTTTTGGGCGGAAAAAATTGCTCCACTCACCATTTTTAGTCGTGCAACACACACATTGTTTAAACAAATAGTTCCGTCTAATATTACACTTTGGCATGAAGTATAGGGAATTTAAGTATTACAAATGAAACTATAGGGGGGCTCTGTATTTTTTAAGCAAACCACAGGGAGTTAAATTATAATTTAACGTAAAGCTTAATATTTTAGTAATAGTGGTATGTATTGAAATCTTCAAAATATATATATACATATATTTGTGTACTTGTCTTTAATAAATTAAAATTTTATTATAAGTAAACTTTAATTAAATCTTTTTAAAATATTAACAAAATAAATTATAACGAAAGAATTACCGTAGCTACACTACTCGAACCTTGGATTTTTTAGTGTCCAAGAGACCATCACCACTTACGCTAACTGTCCAGTCCCGACAAGACTTGCGTTTATGAAGCCTTGGTTTGGTTTTTTTCTTCAGCAATGATTAAGGGCCACAATTTTTGTGGTTCAAATGGCTCGAAATTGTTAAAATGATGTCGTTTTGAGTACAAAACAACTTCAAAATTGTCAAAACGACGTCGTTTTGACAATTTTGAGCCATTTGAGTCACAAAAATTGTGGCTCTCAAACATTTTCCTTTTTTCTTAGGCCAAAAAATTACAAAATGACAAAAAAAAAAAAAAAGTTATAAAATCTTGCAAAGATAAAAAAGTTACAAAATTATCAAACTAATCTATATATAAACAAAAAGTCAAAAAAGCATCATTTCTAAGTAGAGAGTAATTTTGTCATTTTACTACCAAAAAGTCAAAAAAGCCAAACAAAAAAACCAAATAAACAAAAAAATCCTAAGCTAAAAAAGCCTCCGTTTGGGAAGTAAAATTTGGGCTAAAATAGTCATATAAGACAAAATAGACTATTTTAGCCTAATAAGACAAAACATCACATCCAACACATAATCATTGCATTCTTTCTCTCACAAAAAAAGTCAAAAAAGCCAAAACCCTTTCCAAACTAGGCTTTTTAATCCCAGGCTAAAATAGTTTAAAAAAATCAAAAAGCCAACCCACTTGCCAAACAGAAACAAAGTAAAAAAAAATCATAAAATCAACTAAAAAAGTCATTACTAAACGATCCCTAATTTAGGCTTGGTTTGGGAAGTGGGTTGGCTTTTTGACTTTTTGGCTTTTTTGGCTATTTTAGCCTGGGCTAAAAAACTTGGTTTGGGAAGGACTTTTTGACTTTTTTGACTTTTTTTGTGAGAGAATAGTGTAATGATTATGGGTTGAATGTGATGTTTTGTTTTTTGTAGCTAAAATAATCTATTTTATCTTATGTGACTAAAATAGCCAAAAAAGCCCCAACCCAACTTGTAAATACATATACAAGCTCCAAGGCAAGAATATTTAGATCTAAGTTTTTATGTAATTCTCATAAATTTGATACTCCTTTCGTCTATTAAAACAAATATAATTCTTGTGTATTCCAGTGCCCCACCAACTTTATATAGATTTTCATGTCACTAATAAATTTGTATGTTTACTTTCTTATGAATATAAATGAACTTCTCTTTCTTTACAAAAATAAATAAATAATCTCAAGAAGACAATCATATAAATACAGATATAGATTACTATCCAGTTTGACTAAGAATTTATAATTTAATAAGTGTAGTTGTGATTCTTTCCAAGCATTCAATAAGTATATCATCCATCAAAGAACTATCCAATGTCACTATGTTACAAGCAATAATAATAATTAATACGTTTTCAAGAAAATGACTATGCGTTAGGTATTTTTAACCTTAAGAAGTTGGAGACCAATTCAACACGTTTAAAACATTGGAGATTAAAATGACCCTTGCATACACAATTTGGTGACCATTTATATATTTAAACTTAAATTTAAACTATTCTATTAGCGCCCAAATCCTTTCATTTCATAAATATAAACACAAGCTAAAGGCTAACGGAAGCTTGGTGGTGTGTTCCCTCCATAGTCTCATGTTCGAAATCTCCAAGTATGCGGTGCAATTGATCTCCTAAATTAGTTGGTCTATTAGGCCGGATACGCAATTATAAAAAATAAAAATAAAAAAACCAAAGGTTGACAATATCTACTTGTGTTTAAGTTCGATCACATTTCCTTTTTCACCACAAACAAACAAACAAAACAACAAAAAAAATTAAGAAAAAAGTTAGATCACTCCCACAATACTCTGCTACAAGTATAATACCTTGGGGGTTGACAACATTTGGTTACGTACACTACAGATCAATCAATCCACATAATGGAGTAACAACAAAGATGATCTTCCAAAATGAAAACCATATTTTAGGATCATAATCTTCGTCTCTCAATCCTTCAATCCATTTCAGAACTTCATTAATGATAACGAAGGATTGTACAATTATTGGAAAAAGAAGCAATCAATAATTATGTGCATTATTAAGATATTACAATTCCTCTACTGAAATAACCAGTGGGACTTGTACAAATAGCTTAACTGTGATGACGAAGCCCCCATCTTGAAAAAAATTGTCTACTACATGACAGTACTGAGAATGAGATACAGTTACAGTATCAAAACTACGTTATATTATACAAATGAACAAAGCTCATCATCACCTTCCAGTTTGTGCCTCTTCAAAATGGGTCTTGCACATCAAAGAGTGTGATAATCGCGTTCAGACCTTAAAAGAGATGACGATGCCCTCTCCATATTCCTTCCTGAAGCATGGGGTGAAGAAATTGATGATGCCTTCTCCAAATTCTTTCCTGAAACAAAGGACGAAATTCGTTGTGTTTGGAGTGACGAAGATGAAGATGGAGCTGGGGCTGAAGCTGCTAAGTTGGAGAAAGCGCTGACGGTACTGCTTACATTGACACTCGTTCCACCAACCGACGACGTTTCCACCACAGCCTTGGGGGCTGGTGGCTTTTCAATCTCGGTTATACCTTCTAGCATCTGCACCACTTTTCCCATCATTGGTCTCTGAGATGGTTGCTCTTGGATGCACCAAAAGCTTACCTGAATTGCCCTAATCACTTGTTCCATATCCATCTCATGATCAACAAGCCTTTTGTCAACAACTCCCTTCACATTTCCTTTCTCAAACTCATCGTAAGCCCATATAGAGAACTTTTTCCCATTTGTTTCCGGAGAGACTTCAAAATTCCTTCTCCCACTCACTACCTCCAACAAAACCATACCATAGCTGTAAATATCAGATTTTGATGTAATTGGAAGGTTTGCAATCCATTCTGGTGCCAAATATCCTCTGGTCCCCCTAACACTCGTCAATGTTCGGTATCTATGGTCCTTGGGATTTATGAGTTTTGCAAGGCCAAAATCCGATACTTTGGCGTTGTAATTCTCATCCAAGAGAATGTTTTCTGGCTTTATGTCGCAGTGCACAATGCAGTCTCGACACTCCTCGTGAAGGTACGTGATACCCCTGGCAGTCCCTAGAGCTATTTTAAACCTATACTCCCAATTCAAGAATTTCTCAGACTGTTGTTCTGCTGTAAAGAGGAAATTATCGAGGGATCCATTTTTCATGAACTCATATACCAGAAGCCTGTGACGACCTTCAGAACAGAACCCTATCAATCTCACAAGATTTAAATGGTGGGTACTACTTATAGTTGCAACCTCCATTCTAAACTGTTTCTCACCCTGCTCAATTCCCTCAAGCTGCTTCACTGCAACAATAGTTTTATTAGCAAGAACGCCTCTGTAAACAGCCCCAAATCCTCCAGTTCCAAGCTTCTCCTTGAAACCCTTCGTGGCACGTTGTAGTTCTTTATATGAGAACTGGACTGGAGCGCCAGAAGCGTACTCAAGAAGAGCATATTGAGCAGACAAACTCCCAAATTTGGGGCTGTTTCTACAGCACCACCACCACAAACCCCCCTCCAATGTGACCAAACCCAAAATGGTGACTATAACTACAACAGCAACAATCCAAGCGTGCAGCTTCCAACCATTGCCCTTTCCATTTCCCAGCGAAGATGCAGAAGGGTTTGGCACTATGGGGCCACAAACTTTCAAATACGAAATGCTTGGAAGAGCAGGCGATTGATACCCACTTATGAATTCAGGGACTTTCAAGTAACACAACCCTGTCCCATCTGACAATGAGGTAGAGGCAATGCAAGAGCCACTCACAAGACAATTCAACCTACAAGCCGATATACCAACAAAAAAAACTTGGGAAACCAACTCAGGAGGGTATGTCAAGAACGTTGCATGATCCAACTCCAACATAGTTGCACTACCAGGACAATTTTGAATCTCCACCTTCCTCTTACACCCTTTCCTACTATCATTCGGATCAATCGGTACAAAATTCTCCGAAGGACATATACAAATTGGACTCGTATCGTTGTAACTACAGATACCCAAATCCCCACAATACCCAAAAACTTGACACTGATCACTAACAGCAGCCCATCTCTCAGTTGGATTTGGTCCACTACCCTTAGGAGAGCTATAAATCCTCAAATTCCCATCACTGTCTAACTTCAAGAACCTAAGTATATCAGTCCCTTCAGCATAATCACTGCCATAAGCCATGATCACAGGGGCAGAAGATGATGGATCTATGACTGATAACAACCCAATTGTTTGAAGTCGTAAAATGGGTGATGTAAAATTTATGTTAGTCGACGAATTCACACCCGAATTCCAATACTCAATCGAGTCATTCCATCGAAGGGTCAAATTTCCAGATCTTAAAAGTCTAAAAGAGTACAACCCAGATTCCAATTTTTGGCTACTAGTGAAATTTTGATTAGGCAAGAGAGTATCAGTAGGGTTATCAAAGGTGGACCAGACCACACCGGTGGAATTTCGGAGGACGAAGTTACCTGAGTCGTCGAGGGCGGCGGAGGAGACGCCGCGGCCGGTGGTGTTGGACTGCCAGACGACGGCGCCGGAGGAATTGGCGAGGCGGAGGTTGCCGTTGCTGAGGAACTGGAAGGAGGCTGAGGAATCGGCGGCGCCGGAATCACCGCCGGCTTTCCAGACTGGGATGCCGTTGTAGGTGACGGCGGCGAAGTATGCGGAGCCATCGGCGATGAAACCTACAGAGAAGGTGTTGTTTGGGGATTGCCATGACTGGTTTCGATTGGAAGCTGAGAGGGTTGAACCAGGTGAAATGTCTAGTGAGCGAACAATGAAAAAGAGATAGAACAAGAAGACGATTGACAACAATGGCTTCATTTTCTCCACTCTCTCTCTCTCCTCTGCACTCTTGATCTCTCACCTCTCTGATATGTATGGTTGTGTAGCGAGAGGAGGAGGATGAGAGAGAGAGAGAGACAGACCAAGTCATTATTGACTTTGGAGCACAGAGAGTGGAGGTCAGTGATGTGTTGGTCAGTCACGGGGCGGTGATGTTAGTCTTGAAAAATAATTTGTTCAAAGTTTGAGACTAGTAAACGAAAGATTAATAAATTTTATTTTATTATTTGTTATTAGCCTCTTCCTTGTTTTGACAACGATTGTGAACATGTTAAAATTTGGATGAGGATCTTACCATCCACGTCTTTGTATTTATTTATTTATTTATTTGAACAAAATAATATGGGAGAATATTAAAACAATGAAGAATAAGAAAAATAATTATAAAGTAATAAATGATTCATGCATTGAATTATGTAAGTAAAACTTATACTCCTGTTACTTTGCAATTATATTTTTTGTTCATAAATTTTTTAGAAATTTTCTCAAATGAAAAACAAGATGCTTTAATTCTAATAGTTGTTTTAACTCTATTTGCACCTTATAGTACGTATTATTTTTAACTTTTTTAATTATAGTTTTATCCCTTACTAAAATTATCATCAAAGAATCCAAATTGGTCTAACCTTACAGTCTCTCACCCTAACCTTTATCATCGTCATTGTCTCACTAATCTTACTCCCCTTGTACCCCTCACGTCATCCTCTTTCATTATTTCTTGCCATCACTTCCTCTATCAATCCTAATTGCTATTGGCCGCCACCATTAACACTTATCCACCCTCGACCCACTATACTCACCAATAGGGGTGTGCATAATACCGCCGAAACCGTCAAAACCGCACCGAACCGCATCGCCAAGGCAAATTCGTTATTATTTGTCAATCAAACCGCCGGTTTTTGGTAAGAAAAACGGCAAATTCTAGTGACACTTTTATCAATCTGCCGGTTTCTATTTTTCTTCCAAACCGCACCGCTATTAAATCATATTTTATAAGTTTCTAAAAATTCTTTTTTACTTAAGTTTGCTTGTTGTTCTATACCTTAGAATGTAGTATTACATTACTACTGGAGGGGAATGCAAGATGTCAGTAATCCAAAATAAAGTTGGATTCCAATTTACTTTTCAATCTTTTTTTTTTTTTTTTCTGGCCATGTTGCAAACTTGCATTAGCTCACTTTTCAATTTAAATACTTTTCAACAGTAAACATTTTCAATATATTGTAAATCCTGAATGATATTAATTTTATATATTGTATTTGATCATTGTAGCTTCCACAGATGCTTGTAATGAACTTATGGCATAGTCGTTGATATTATCATGTTGTTGCTACACTTGCTGCATCAGAAGAAAGCTTCGCAAGATGCTTAACATCACAGTATCTCTCGTCTTTTTTTTACTCATTGATTTAAGTTTTGTAATTTGAATTATATTTTTTATAAACCGCCAATCCGCCCGAACCGCCAAGGCAAATCCACCATTATTTGCCAACCGAACCGCCGGTTTTTGATAAGGAAAATGGCAAATTCTAGTAACACTTTTATCAATCCGCCACCCGGGTCTTATGCTTGTGTTCTACATTGATTTCTTGACACAATGTGATATATTATGTTTAGTATGTGTCAGATTAATTTTTTTTTATAAACTTTGTCATTTGAACAAAATTCCATGACCGGTATGCCTACAACTTAGTTCAGTAACTTGTCTTTTTTGTTTTGTTTTTGGTTTTTTTTGTTCTAACGATTTTAGCGCTACCGATTTGTTGAGGCATACCAAGTTGATCGTAAACTTCAGAGTGTGGAGCAAGACTTTATATCAAAGAATTCTGTTAGTGAAATAGTCATATCTAGAATGAGATCAGCAAGTCACTGGAGAGCAGGATTGGTTGTAAGTATTTTAAATTGCTGATGCTTTTCTTTTTGAAAATTCATTTTATGAAATTCATATTTTGCCTTAGCTTCAAATGGCTCATGAAGAGCAGCATGCTACTCAACCTTGATATCTGTCGGAAATAGAAACAATCTACACTCTGTAGTCTGTTTGGAGACTGCATGATTGATTTGTATTCTAAGTTCGACTCTCCATGTCAACTTTCACCCTTCCACTCATATTTCAACTTAGCACCCCCCCCCAAAAAAAATTTATGAGTTGGTTGAGTGAAATCACCTCGTGCAGGATTCAAAGGTCATAAACAAGATTTGCATGTTTGATGAACTTTAACTTTGTATGCTTTCTCTTTATGGGTAAGGTCTTTGTATCTAAATATGTGAAAATTAAAGTATGAAGTGGCCCATTTAAGCTAAAAATCAACTAGGTATATCCCCATGTAACAAACTAAATACATCTTTTGCTAGGTTCTCTTCTCTCCAATACACAATGTATTGAGGTGGGTGGTAACTGTCTGGCAATGGAGGGTGCTTTTATGAAACAGGCTTTTCTAATAGAGTTTTGTATTTGTTGGTATCTTCTTTTTTTTTTTGGTTGGAAGGCTATTCTATGCAATGTGTTTCTTGCAGCCCCATTACTCCTCCAACTGTACGCCAACAAAATCATTACCTTCTGATGAACTGACTCAAAAAGTGCAGAGACGAACTATTTAAGAGAGAAGAAAATATACTCTGGGCATGCTAGGTTGAAAAGTAGTGAGAGGTAAGGACTTTTTTGACTGGTAAAAAGGTTATGAGAATCAAGACGTTTGGGTTACAGTGATTGAAGTAGAAACCACTAACACCAAAATACAGCTACTGTCGTGGCCTAGCCTAAGAAACAAGAATCTTCAACCAGAAATCACAAGCTTTCGTTTTCTATTATGGATTGCCCACCCAACCCAACCCAACCCCACCCTTTTTTTAATTATTAAAAAATGCCTTCTTTGTTGCCATAGTTGGTGCTTTGACATCAACCTAAAATATAAGGTCCCCAATTCATCTAATCTAGTAGCACATCAGGGAGACGAGAGTCATTTCAACTAAAATTTGTTTTGATTGACAAGGAAATTTCTATTGCACATCATAAAATATATTTGTGTAGACACTTGAAATTTCTCTGCACGTAAACTCTTCGTGATCAAGTTAAAATTCTTAACAAATGTTATCGTATGACCTAAAAACACCAAAGAACAAGGAGCTCGTTGGTGGGTTATACCGGGAAACTCGTCTGATACTAAGTTAGATTAATGATCAAATCTCAAGGAAAACTTAGAGTGTTTAGAATTACATTACCATGATTAGTTTGAACTCTTGAGAATTTTGTATCTTCCAAACATAATAGTCTTAGTAGTCTTAGGTCTCGTTTGACAAGTGATTTTTTAGTTAAAAAGTCAAAAAGTTGTTAAAAAGTCAAAAAGCCAACACCATTACCAAAAAGTCAAAGATTCAATTTTCTCTTTACTTTTTGCATATCTTTTCATAAAAATTCAAAAAACATCATCCCAAATATACTAATTTTTTACAATTTTTGGACAGGGTTCTACCTAATTCTCACATCCATTTACATTTTGGACATTTTTTTTATTAAAAAGTCAAAAAACTTAAAAAAGGTCAAAAACTCACTCCATTTACAAATTTTGGACAGGTTCTACTAATTCTCCAAGATTGGAGATGGATGACGATACAATCTGTAAAGAATTTGAGGGTAGTAACCTGAAGCACTGTTGGCAAGATCATTGACATGAAGAATGGCTGCACGGACTATTTTTTCTGCGGCGGATTGCCCAGCTGGATCTCAGGTGCTGAATGCCTTGGATAGCAATCTAATAAAATATTTTGTTTGTTATGGTATCCACTACAGAGCTAGTGTTTTTCTGAAGGCCTACCCTTGCGGCTTGTGCAAAGGGAATACATATATTTTTTGCTACGGCTCTATCCGCTGCCGTTGAACGTTGTTCTGGTCCGCATAATCAATTATATAGGCCCCTAAACAGGTTCTGGTTTAGTGAGCTGCCCCAAAATTCGCATATTACATTTATGGTCGTTATTGAAAGGGAAGAATGGAAAAATAATGTAGTTGTCCTCTTCTTTTTAGGATATTTGTTTATCCTTTTTGGACATATCTGTATGATTTGTGCGATAGGTTTTTTTTTTTTTTAAAGGAGATTTTATTGAGGGAAGAGAATGAAAAATAAATGCATGAAGTTGAGATTTTTGTAAATATGTCTTATTTACGTTTATTGTATTATAATATTGAATATTATAATATGATTGTAGGTTTTGTTTGTTTTGTTTTTTTTTTGGTTTTTTTTTTTGTGACGCGTACAGAAGTTGGTCGCTATTACATTGTAGGCATTTTTTAAACTCTTTGCGACTGGCAAAAATCCAAGTCGTTTATAAGTAGGTTAGACGGTCGCAAATAATTTGCGACTGTTATTTTGCGGTCCGCAAAAGTATTTGCCACCCACATTCGCGACCCTCATGGGCCGTCCAAAAGTCTTTTTGCGACTGTTTTTTTTATTATTTGCGACGGGCTTGTAGCGGTTCACGCAAAAAGTACTTTTTTTAGAGTGTATTTTAAGTCAAAAAAGTTACTAAAAAAAAATCATGTTCCCAAAACGAGGGCCTTAGGGAACTATAACTCTAATTGATAACCTTTATCTACAGGAGTAATATCTCTTAAGCATAACGTTCGTCCTTAAGCAACCTGACTGCCTCGTTTGGAACAGGCTAATTTAGTAACTTTTTTGGCTATTCGGCTAAAAGGTTAGGCTAAAAAAAACTTATTATGTTTGGATAACTTTTTTGGCTAATTACGAAAGATGTGCACAAAAAGTAGAGAGAAAAGAGAATCTTTGACTTTGGTATGAGTTTGTTGGCTTTTGACTAAAAGGGTAACTTTTTGACTTTTTGACTAAAAAGGTAAAATCTCCAAACGGCGGCCGTTAATAGGTCTTTGTTGACTTGTTGCTTCTGAGCTGGAACAATTTAGGACCAAGCAAAACTACTGCCTTGGTTGTTCTCCATGTTGCTCAGCTACGTAGCCATTCTTATTCATTTGGGCTCAAAGGCCTACTGAGTTGCGGACTCTAAGGATTGCATCTCAATGCTTAACCCAAGATAAGTACCTGACCTAATATAATTTTGGCCATGGTCAAAGCCTATCGCTTGAACTAGCTCGGCCCGAACACTTGTCTATTGCCCAAGTGTGTGAAAATGGTTTTCATATTGCTAGCCGTCACCAAAGCTGCGGCCTTATTGGACTTTGCCGGCCGACCCCCATTTCCAGTTGGGAAATCTCCCTT
>NW_021024646.1:605560-704896 GCF_004153795.1 Camellia sinensis
CAACACCTCTAACTTTTTTTTTTTTTTTTATTACTATAAATTAATCTGTCATGCAATAAAAAAATAAAAACTAAAATTTAAAACAAAATCTATTTCAATAATGTAATAGATTGGTGGATCAAGATTCTCTATAGACGGAGATGTGCATGCCAATCGTTCAGTTGGTCATTCAGGCGGTCGTCCGCTCATGCCGGTTGATATACCGGTAGACAAGAGTGACAGCCACGGTTGATAAGGGTGACTCCAGTCTTCTGGGCGGTCATCAGTTGATACACCAGTAGACAAAAGGTGATAACTACAGTTGACAAGAGTGAATCCAGTCGTCCAAGAGGTCATCTGGCCTGACATCCGTCTTATGTAGTTCGGGTGTGCAATCTCAGCCGTAAGATACCTCCTTAATGAGGTGACATAAACTTTTCACATCTCGGAAGTCAATATATCATTCAAAATTGGAGAGTCAACAGAAAAATTAAAGGATAAAATTGGAAACAAAATATCATTCAAAACATGCAAAAGAAATTCTCGCCAAATTATTTCACAAAGGATGGGCCTCTTACCAAACAAAAATATTCATTGGATCTCATGCTTTATACCCTCCTTAGTTTGGACTTTTCAATAATTAACCATTTTCCATTTACATCAAAAATTCTACACAAATTCAATTTCAATTTTAATAACCAATTTTCATATATTTTTCATCGTGTTTTTAGTTTTGTTGTTGTCAAATTTTTTTATATAGTTTATATTTTAATTTAATTATTATAATATTTGAAAAAAAATTATCTCGATATACAAATAAATAAATAAGACAGAATATGCTTAATTATGTGTATCGCATGGATCAAATTAATTTTCTTTTATATTTTTTTATTTTTTTGCCTAATTGATGGCTTAATATTAATTTATATCTAATTTTTTATTTAACATGAAATTAATTTTTACAAAATATTTATATTTAATTTAAATTTTATATACCTATATACAATATGTATGAATAATTTTAAAAGAAAAAAATCAATACTCTACATAATTAATTTATGTATTTTCTTCTTAATCTAATCACAACATATTTATATTTAATCTTTTAAATGAATTTTATGTAGTTCTATTTCTACATATTTTTATTTTCTGAATAATATAAAAATAAAAATAAAATTAATAATTAGAATCACTTTTAGTTTTATATTACTAATTTTCTTTCTAATTTAATTATTATTTTTAATATCAAAATGAGTGTTTATTTTATTGTCATATAATTTAATATATATCATATGAAATTATTATATGATAACTATACTTTTATAGCACAATTGAACAAAAATTATCAAAATAAAAAAAAATAATTTAAGTAAATTTATTATATATAAGTATTCAAGTATTACATTTACAGAATGATAACGATAAGAGTATTAAAATAAATAATTTAAATTTAAATTAATGTTATTCTTTTATAACACATCATAATATAAAATATCATTACATTAATTAAAGTTAACTCTATTGTGATTTTATATTAGACAAATATCATATTTCTAGAAGTGATTTATATACACGTGTATCGTCCAATTTGATATTAAATGATTAAAATAATTGAACTCAATACTTTTTTTTTTTGGTTAAGTTTTTAGAAAATAAATTAACAAATGCCAAATGATAAATAGTGTGGAGTATTATTCTAAAAAATAATGATTTTTTTTTAGATAGAAAGAATAATGATTCATCGAAAATGATTGTGTATATTTAAGACACCTATTGATGTTTCTTGAATAATTTTTAAATAAAAATTTTGAATTTATAGTATTACTGATAATGCACCTTCATGAGTTTTTCCAGAAAAGATATGTAAAAATAATTTGGCTGGAATAAAAATTTTGTGGTTATTATGATGTGTCACATAATTAATCAAAACCCTTTTGAGAACTAAAATGATTAAGGTTATAGAGATTTTGAATTTGATTCCCTTTGAGAACATTGTTTATGATTTGAATTTGTATTTTTTTATACATCAATGTAAATAATCCTTACGATCTTAAAGATATAAGCATAAATCTTACATTTGAGTCAACACACCTTAATCACTTTTTCGTATAATAAAATACTTAAATATTGTCATATAAAAATATTATAATAGATTATAATCAAACACTATTTGAAACATAATTCAAGATCCGATACACCACTTTAGACACAATCAAAAAAATAAGAAATTAGCAAAGATCTTTTCGATTAATAATCAAAATAATACATCATGAGTTATAGCCAACTCATAATTTGTATATTATAAAATTTTCTGTTGTTTTTATTTTTTTCAGAAAAATATTTTTGATACAAGTGGAATTCATGATTTTTGGTAAATTTGATTAACACAAATGATGATTTAATTTTAGGTTGATAATACACTTTTTTTTAACATTAAAAAAAATTATTTTTGTGAGTCTATTTTATATAGGATCACACACAATGACAAAAAAATTATTAGCCATTAGCAAATCTCTTTGTATTTGACTTTCAATTGTTAAAATTTTTTAAACATAAAATATTAAGACTCAAAATTAATTTTTCATTCTAAAAATAAATTTTCGTGCATTGCACAAGTTTCCTACTAGTTGAGTTTAATAACTAAAATACTTTTTTTCTATCAGTTTTACTGGACAAAAATATGCTAATAATTTAGATTGAAAATAAATTAAAATATTAAATTTAAATTGATAAAATTAAAAATTCTAAATTTAATTAAAAGGCTCAAACTCTGAAATTTTTTTTTTTTGTTTTTTAATATATAATTGTTCCCTTTGTTTTTTCACAAGCAATCGAGACTTTGGACAGCCATTAGTAGTTTTTTAATAACAAATGTGTGTGAGAGAGAGATAGGACTATCCTTTTCTAGAATGGAATAGTGGACTATTTCCAAACAGCCCAAAATTAAAAGTATTTTCCACAATTTTACATGTGTGAAACGAGACCCGGTCCTCTTTGGGACCTTGCTTATATTTGTGTTTCTTTTGACCGCCAAATATTTAAACCAGCTTCAAATTACTATTATGTGGCATCCAATGACAAGGAATCCTACCAAAATTTCGTCACAAAAAAAAAATATACATATAAGAGCTTCGAGACACAAAAAATAAAGAAATTTTATGGCACACACTCGAAAGTGTACTGTATGTCCCTTAGTTATGATTTTTGAGAATTTATGACCATTGAAATGTTAGTTAGGATTTTGTTATAAATTATACAAATCATGATGTTAATTATAACTGATTGTAATGTTAGTTATGATATTGTTGGCTTATTTTTCTTACAAAGGAAAATATTATAAATGCGAGCGTGCCAGCAAGGATTGAAAAATCCTTACAGATTAAATTCAAGCCAATTATCAAACGATTGCGTTGACGGTTCTTCTGTCTCAATGAATAAGACTTCAAAATTGCCAAGTGTAGAAAAAAGAAAAATTAAAGAAAAAAGAGGGAGACAGAGAAAGACGATTGAGTGAGCAATCAAAAAAATAATTACTTACCTCTACTCCTATGCTTCAAAAATGAAGTGCATAAAATGTTTTGAAAAGGAAATGCTAAAAATAAATGCTTCGAAATATAAATCTATGTTAAACTACTCCTAAGATAAGGAAAATGACAAGAAATATTGAAATCAATTGTCTTTGATTATGAATTCTGGATCCTTTACAATGTAGCCATGAATGGCTATTTATAGGCAAATATTTGTAGGAAAAAACTTCCAGCAATAACTACCTAATAACCACCTAAAACTACCCACTCTTCCATCTTCATTCCCATAATGCCACATATCCCTCAATGTCTTCATAACTTCCTTTAACCTCCAAATCATGCTCCATATTTTCCACTTTATTCTCCATCATCTTTTCACATTTCATAACTTCTCATAACCTCCAAATGAGTATAAGAATGCCACATGTCCTGCAATTATATAAATAATAAATAATAATAAAAATTACAGATTTATAGGGCTAACATTACCCCCCGCGGCCCTTAAAAACGATGTTTACTTGAATTTTTGAAGGGTCGAACCAAGCACATGACTAATCTAAACAATAAAGTGCTTCGAATAATATCAACAAAGTGCTTCGAATGATATAATAACACCAATAAAGTGCTTCGAATGAGTATGAAATTATGACTAGATGACCAATAACAAGCTTCGAAGGTGGTATAAAAGACCACATTCATCGTTCGAAGGTCTTGCGGCACAGCTTTGAAGGAATAACATCACCTCTCGAAGGTTGAAAGCATTGATATAGGATGATAATACTTACAATGAAATTTTAAGGCTAGGCTTGATGCTTCGAATGTATCTTCGAAGTTTTATACAGTTTCGAAAGTGAAATAATCAACCTTCGAAAGAACTCTTAATGTTTCGAATGTATCTTCAAAGCTTTACACAGCTTCGAAGGTGAAGTAATCAACCTTGGAAACAACTCTTGATGCTTCGAATGTATCTTCGATGCTTTGATTGTGTACATACAAACAACTGGCCATCAATTTGAAAAGATAAGCCATTCTCAACCACTTATTTAAATGCATAGGCTTTTCCTAACCAAGTTCATGCATTTTAAATGGTCATCCCCTGTTCTTAGTACTTCGAACTCATAAGAACAATTTGTTAATTTTATTAGCCACATCATCAGAATTATATTTTGGTGTGATCCAGAAATCCAAAGCATGTTTTGAACACCAAGAACCATAGTACAAGATGGCCTTAAAAATTCAAACAACTTGACATTTTGAACAATTTCAAAAAATTCAAATTTATGAACATTAAATTGTTCATCATTCTTAGCCATGTTTGGGTTAAGAACATGTTCTTTAGCCAAATAACTTTCATCATTTATTGACAAATGGGGCTGTTTTTCTATTTTAGCCACTAACGGCTTTTGAAAACCCTCCAAGTAAGTTTCATCATTTTTTGGCCTAATGGGTTGTTCCGTTTTAGCCATTAATGGCTTATGAAAATCCTTCATAGACATGTTGTTTACATGCTTTGACTCTCTAAGAATGATTTTTTCAACCCACCGAGCTTTTTATGGAACATCATTTTCAACCATGCATGGCTCAACAACATGCTTTTTATCAAAGTTATTTTCACAAGTTGGCTTTTTAAAAATGGATTTTTCAACCCCTCGAGCTATTGATGAAATTATATTTTCATTAATTTTAGTCACAAATGACTTAAAAATATTTTGTAAAATCCCACAAAATTCAATCATTAAAGACTTGACAAAAAGGGTTAATAACTCATGTCTCCATTGGCAAATTTCTACATCAAGTTGATGAGTTACTCCAATTAAGTGGTGTATTTTTTCTTTTACCAAATAACTTGGTAAGGAAGAAACAACTTGGAAATTTTTTTCATCAAGAAAATGAATCTTTTCTTAAAGATCCAAAATTTTTCTTTCACGCCAATATATTTCATATTGACAAGTTCGAATGGTGAAATCCAAATCGTTTGTCATTTCTTACACTTGGCAATCCCACTAGGTGTGTCAAAAAATGTTGGCTTATTTTTTCTACGAAGAAAAATATTATAAATGCGAGCTTGCCAGCAAGGATTGAAAAATCCTTACAAATTAAATTCAAGCCAATTATTAAACGATTGCGTTGACGGTTCTTCTGTCTCAATGAAGAAGACTTCAAAATTGCCAAGTATAGAGAAAAGAAAAATTAAAAGAAAAAAGAGGGAGACAGAGAAAGACGATTAAGTGAACAATCAAAGTAATAATTACTTACCTCTACTCCTATGCTTCGAAAATGAAGTGCATAAAATGCTTTGAAAAGGAACTGCTAAAAATAAATACTTCGAAATATAAATCTATGTTAAACTACTCCTAAGATAAGGAAAATGACAAAAAATATTAAAATCAATTGTCTTTGATTATGAATTCTGAATCCTTTACAATGTAGCCATGAATGGCTATTTATAGGCAAATATTTGTAGGAAAAAACTTCCAGCAATAACTACCCAATATCTACCTAAAACTACCCACTCTTCCATCTTCATTCCCATAATGCCACATATCCCTCAATGTCTTCATAACTTCGTTTAACCTCCAATTCATGCTCCATGTTCTCCACTTTATTCTCCATCATCTTTTCACATTTCATAACTTCTCATAACCTCCAAATGAGTAGGAGGATGCTACATGTCTTGCAATTATATAAATAATAAATAATAATAAAAATTGCAGATTTATAGTGCTAACAGATATTATTTTGATTATGATATAAAAGTTCTTTAATTCTACTTTATGTGGCATTTAGTTTTAATTCAATTTTTTTTTTTTTAATTATGACCCATAGGATTGAGTTATGATGTTTGTGGTGATCAATCTCGTAAATGTTGTAACTGGTATATGATACACATTTTTATCTAAATTAAATACATACATACATATATATATATATTATAGTTTTAAAAAAAACATTTCAGAATATAGAGACGGAAAAAAAAATTAAACAAAGAATTTTGTACCACACGAAATTAGTAATCAAACAATCTATAATACTTTAATGAAACTTTAAAAGCTAACTTTTGAAATTTTTTTTACTTTTTTTTGAAAAAACGTGCAAAAAATAGAAAAATAATGTGATCTAAAAAAATTAAAAAGTCAAAAAATTAACTTTTAACCGTATATCAAAATAAACCTTAGCTGCTCTCTCCCAACAAATGGTTACACTGGTCAGGAGTTTAAGGATTTTGTGGGGAAGTATTTTGCAAATGACGCAACGTGGACAAGATAGCCCGAGATGTCGGCTAAGGTGCCACGTGGATGAGTCATGTTGCCAAGGTGATCACGGCATTGCCGAGATATTCTGTGATAATGTCGGAATCCCGAGGTATCTGGATAAAGGACAAAAGTCTTAGAACAGGAGAGGATCTCAGCTTGGATAAGGATAAGGCTCAAGAAGAGTTTATCCCTATTTAGCCGAGAGTCCAAGATAACATTGAGCTTGAGTCCACTGGGGTAAGGCTTCTAAGGGATCAGGTTACTGCTGGTTATAAAAGTAAGGCGGGTTTGAGGTAAGTTCTTTCTGGTGAATTTAAGTACTATTTGCTTTTGTAAGAGAGAAAGTTTTACTAACTTGATCGTCGAAGTGTCTCCAAGTGGACGAACCACCGCAGAATTTCCATCTTCTTGTTGATAGGTGGTTAGCTCTTTCTATTTTATCTGTACTCTCTAGCTGAGTTCCCCTTTTGGATGTGTGATTGTAAATTAACACCCACAGATTTTATAATAAAAAAATACAAATATAAATAAATAAACGGAGGGAGAGAGAGAGATCCAAAACATTACAAGCTTGTTATATATATATATATATATATATTATGGGAAAGCTTGTTAAAATTTGATTGCTATGAACAACATATTTTCTTAACAAGCTTTTCTATTTTTTCTACCTATTTAATTTCATATTCTTATTAAAGTCAAAAATATGATATTCTCTTTTTTCTTTTTTCTTTTGGAAAGGGGGCCAAGCCCAATTGCAAGAAAAATTACTTTCTCCGTTTCAAAATATTAGTCCCTTATTTTATTTTTCATCGTTTCAAACTATTAGTCGATTTTCAAAAATTAAGGACAAAAATAATATAAATTTTCTATTTTGCTTTTCTTTTAAATTCATTAACAACATAAAAAGTACAATTATGATAATTAATATTCTCAAAAAAATGTACTATCAAAAGGTAATTTAAAAAAATTAATTATTTTAAAATATAATAATTGTACTACTGAAAAAAATTAAAATCTCCAAAGAATTATTATTTTGGGACGGGGACTACAAAGAAGGGACACGAAGGGAACCAACTCCCCGGCTATCCAAAAGCTATCACGACAACGGAGAGTAGCAAAGAATCTTTCAAACAAACCCCGCCCCCCCCCTTTTTCTTTTTTTTGAGAATATGGGAAATATTTATACTAATAAATAATAACATACATAAATAAGACTTTAAATGACCATTCCAACCAAACAACAAAATGAAAAAAAAAACAAACAAACAAATAAAAAAAAAAAAATTGCTAAAAAACCAACTATAATCTAAGAAAAACCACCAATCTTCTCAAATATGCGATCTAAAAAGCAAGATTTGCTTGAAAGTCCGCCGTCCTGTTGACGCCGTCCCCGTTGTTACTGTCTAACTCTACTACTACCACCACCAGACTTCAGTCACATTCAAAAGCTAGAATTGAGAAGGAAATACAGCCACAATAGTATGGGAGAAAGCTTGAGAGAGAAGAGAACCATTATTGCAGGTATCGAAAATCTAAAAATGTATGCCAAAATCGGAGAAAAAAACTCCCGAAACCCCCATTTCAGATATAAAATGTTCATATTTACACTTTAAAACTACAAATCTATACTCTAAAAGTGTAGATCTACACTTTATAGAAGAATGAAAGAAGTTGCCGGAGTGTTGCCTGAGTGAAGCTAAAACACCACTGAAAATCGTCTAGCGAGAGACTCTCTGGGGCTCTCCTAAGAATCTGCCATTTAAACTTTCAGTCTTCTGGCTTCTTTTTGCCAAACAATCAGCCCATGCATTGGCTTCTCGCCACACCCTGTGGAGCTCGCATTTCCAATTCAATGACGCCTTGATAAAGATTGTAATTCAGTTCCACCTTGCTCAAGGTTTGCATAGCATGCAATGCTGCTAAGGAGTCTGATTCTACCACAATAAAACGAAATCCTTCCTCCCAAGCTATCTGCAGTCCCACCCAAATAGCCCACAATTCTGCAGCAGCCAAGTCGACTGACTTTCCTCCCACAAAATTGTACTCATATTTATCCAAAAGTACATTTATCAAATCATAAATACAAAAAAAATTACTGTGTATGTTGACACATAAATTTCGTTTACAACCATGCTCCATACACCCAGTGGGGGTGGCGCCCCCAATGACGTGGCGCGCCCCCACTGGTCGAAAATCAAAAAAAAAAAAACTGTTTTTTCCTTCCAACCCCCAGCTGACACCTCACTGGGTGTCACCCCCAGCTGGGGGTAGGAAGCATTTTTCTTTCGTTTAAGTTTCAAATAGCGCCTATGATAAGATTATCGTAGGTAATCACTTCCTAAAATGATCAACTTGATCTGCTTAAGTGCATAATTAACACGATGTCATATCTCAGTGACATTATGACACATGCAACCTACAAAAGATTACACCTATAGAGCCTACAGCAAGGATACCATACACGATAAAGTCCAAATCATCAAAATGGTTAATCATATATGATTATGCCTAAATTCAAACAGCATTGCCATTCAAAATTCAAATGGTGTTATAATTTAATTTGAAATTCAAATTGAGGATGAGACCCTCTTATCATTTGAATGACTCTCTATAAATATGAGGGATCATCAAACAAAAAGGGGATAAAAAATCAGAAGTTAGAAAATCAGAGAGAGAGAAATTAAAAGCTTAAAACGTCGTTACAAAAAGAAGTTGAGAGCTTACACCACACTGCAAACATGTTATACGATGGTGAACGTTAGGTAAAAGGTTACAAACCCAACTATTTCTTTTTCTTAATTTGTTTTCTGTTAATTTTTTGTTCTTCATTAAATGGAAGTTTCATTTAAATAAAATGTATAATTAATGATCTAAAATGCAGATCGAAAATATAAACCAACTATTCAAATAATCAACACTGTTTACTCCAAAAATTAAACAGTAGACATTTGTAATATGAATTTTAAAATATGTTAAAACATTTCACGTTTCAAAGTTTCAAAATTCGTGTCTACAGTGTGCTCTCACAATACTATCTTAATGTCTCTGCAAATCACCCGGTTACGTGTACTCTAAAATTTAGGTGTTAATCTCACGCAATTATATAGTTCCTAAAGACAATGGAGCAACGCTCGGGGAGCATTAACAAAATAAAAATCTCCATAAATAGCATTGTTCAATCACTTTGAAATGTTTATTTATATTCACATATATATACTCGATCACAAACATTAAACCATATATAGACCTCCTAGCAATGCAAAATGCCATTCAAGCCTGTTTTCCAAACTAGAATATTAAATGACGGTAAGCACTTTTAAGCGCTGCAAAACAAGCGAAAGTTATTTGATTTAAAAATAAAAACACAATGCTCTTCACAGAAAAGCAAAGGGTCTGACAATTCTTACAGTCCCCGTGCCCATGGCCTGACTTGTACAAAATAATACAGATGAACCTATGATAACAAAGTAATGGCAAAAACAAAAGAATAAATTAGAAAAATTAAACAACTAACTAGTTCTGATTAAACCCGATAGCAAAGAACAAAGCTAAACAATTTAACTCTCAAAAAGGGGGGGAGAAACAAAAACCATTACCATTACAAAATCTGGCATGCACAATCGACCATTGACCCTCTTAACCTGTTTAAATTGATGAACCAAAACGGATCTGAAAACTGATAACACCAGTCAATATTACCGTTGGTGTACTTCATATGTAGCTTTTATGCACCAGTTCGTAGAACCTGCATTGGGCTGCTTTTGAGAGACCGATATCCAAGACATATTGGCTTTACTTGAAATGATCTTGCCGAATTATTCCAATAAATTCAGAGTGCAAATCATTGTCATCTTTTTGCTTCCAAATTTCACCATTGGCATGGATAAGCCAGGATATTTGAGGAGAAAGTGATGAATAATCTGCACATTATAAAATAAATTAGTTCTTAAAATAATTGCTTTAGTAACTAAAATCCACCGAAGTTCAGATTCATGCAAGGCAATGAAAACCCAACCATAAAATAGACCATTGCGTTGGCTACTACTAGAAGTAACAAAGAGAACAATACATCTCTTTATGTGAAAATCGGATTTCCAACAATCAGAGTAACTGCCTGGGATAGCCTCCACAAAATGATAAGGAACATAAAGGCATTGGATAAAGTAATAATTGAAGATTCTGCATTTTTATTTATTTATGGTTTTTATTTTAATTAACCCTTGATATACCATGTGTGAGGTTTAGTGATATGAACTGTCTAATTTATTTTGTTGTACATACCAAGTGTTGGTTGTCTTGACTCAAAAAGATTTCGCAGCTGTTCGGTACAAAATCAAGCTTCAGCAAAAACACATCTGAAACACTAGGGGATGTACTTAACCTAATATTGTTAAGGGCACCCAATTACCCTACAAGTTGTATGCTTATTTCGGCATGAATTTGATAATGCACAGGTGGAAACAAAATAGAGCAATAATTGAACTTCACAAACACAGGAGGAATACAGTCTCAAGAGAGTCAAAAGACTCAAAACTAACACATGCAAAGCCCATGCACCCTCTAGCCAACCATGATGCATGTATCCGTTTGATATGTTTTTTCTTGCATGCTTTTACCTGTAACAGGAAGTGGATCTGGTTCTCTTGTACTGTGAAGAACCATAGTACCTGAAAGCACAGTAATGAATCCACAAAGCACCGATACAATACTGCTAGCACTCTGACCATACCAATCCTACAAATAGCAGAAATCTTACATTATATTTTACATTAGATGAGGCCAAAAGCATTTGAATATGTAAATCTTTAAAAATACCTTGAACATTATGGCACTGGCAAAAATTGTGAGGGATGTGAACATAGCATAATAGATTGGAGAAACAACTGCTGTGTTAAAAGTATCCAAAGCCTGGGGAAGAAAATGTTCATCAAAACATATAATTTCTAAAATCAGAGCTAAGCAACAAGTCAAGAAAATTTGCAATCAATCCAATGTACCCTAGAGTACTAGTATTCGTTAGTTCCTTTCGTGGTTTATATTTGATTCAAACCATCATTTACTTTTTATGTAAATTGTAGTTAGGTTTGTTATGACCTCATGATGTGAGAGGTGGCCACATCCATTTAAGTGGTTGTAAAACACAAATGACGACCCAAGTGATCGGCACCGTGTAATGTAAGGGAGTAGGTATGAAAACCAATAGCCAGGACAAAGCTATCTGGTGTTTTCCTTTATATATCATCATGCCTTTCTTCTTTGCTGAGTCATAATTATCAAAGGCGCAAGGTACTAAGGCACCAAGGTGCTGGGAGGCATAGCATAAGGTGCAAGCATAAGCAAAATACGGTGCATGTTAGGTAAAAATGTATGCAAAATACACCAACTGTGGAAGCAATTAAATGTATGAAACACAAATTAGTTAAAAAGCAAGCATACAGTTAACAGTACAAGCTATAAATTAAGTATATGTCAACCTCTTCTTTGATTGCAAGGTCATCCTTTTTTATGAATTTAGCCTCCTCTATCACGAAGTATTAGCATGGATTTTGCCAATTTATTTTTTTATGCACTCATCATGACTGACAAGAATTGAACTTTTGGCTGCTTATTCTCTAATGCAGTCACTCAATCAGCTGAGTCATCCATTCATCCTCCTGTCAACCTAGGAATGTAAGATCTCAGATGATGTAAAACATTTTGCGGAAATCCAGAGCATTAATACCAAACTGATGCAAGAAAAGCTTCAAAGACTGTGTTAAGGAATATATGGTTAACAAAATGGAGATAGGATAAATCTAGAATCAGCACACCTAGCAGGAGATGAAGGAATCGCCTTCAAAATATATAGTTTTATATTTATTCAAAGAGAATAAAACATACCAAATAACTGAAATTTTTTTATAAAAAATTTAAAATAAAAATTGGAACATAACATAACAGTAATTGTCAGTTTAAAAAATGAGGAATTAAAAAGAGTGACCTAGTGCACAAGCTATTTTTGTGACTCGAACTTGTGCCACTAGGACACTAACGACCAGCTTTTACTGTTGGGTCAATCGATCATTGAATCTCAAATTATTTTGTTCAAACTTGTTAGTTATTTCATATGTATAATGATGAACACATGTATTCCACAAATGTCCAAAATGTGTCTAGGTCTAAAAAAATTTAAAAATGATAAAAGGGGTGCTCACGAATTGGTTTTGTGTGGCTCGGATTGCGGGTTGGACCCACCCGGTGGTTTGTGGTTTGGGAAAAAGCGAACCCGCAACCGCCAATAGTGCGGTTCATGATTTGTACGGATAGGGTTCGCGGGTGTAAGGGCAATTGAGAGCGGTTTGCGGATTGGAAATTTTCCTTTAAAAATTTATTTTTGGGGACTTTCCCCCCATTTTCTAAATATTCTTGTGGGCCATAAAAAGACAAACATAAATAATTCTAAACTATATAGTATGAGCAAGTTTGATAAATGAATTCTTTGTTATTTTTTTACTTTTTACATAATCTTTTTTAGACTTGTGTATTATCCACATCATTCAAAAACATATATAAATTCATAAACTATTACTTTAGAGCATCAATAATTAATGAATTAAAACTAGTAAAATTAAAAACAAGATCTTCTGGTTTGCCTAATTAGCCAACGCAGAACCATCACCTCTACTCTATGACCAAAACCCAATATCAAAAGCCTTCCCCAATGAAGATCAAACACTCAATAACGGCAAAAACCCATAACTGTTTCACCTACAATTACAGAGTCACTCCAACAAAACCCTACAATAAACTATACTTCACCTCCTCAATCCACAATTAGTGCCCTGATCAGAACCCCAATTTGTCCGAAATTGCAAAATTTGAGACCTTCCCAGTGATTGTTGATCTAAATCAACTCTTTTTTCGGATTAAATAGAACATTTTGATCGAATCAATTTTTTTTTGGACCGAATCAACTCTTTTTTTGCTTTCATGACAAAACAAATGGACAGAAAGAGCAAATTGACCTCAACGAGTAAGAGAGATGAGAGGCTACTCTACTCCTTGCCGAAGGTGTTGCAGCCGCCGGCCGTTGAACACTGCCGATTGCTGATGCTGATCACCACATAGAGAGAGAGAGACAGAGAGAGAGAGATGTGAGAGCAAGAGAACGAGAGTGAGTGAGAGTGAGAGGAAAGGCTGCTGAGATAAGAGAAGATTAGGGTTTGGAAGCAAAAAATCTAATCTAATCTGACAGTCCAGAATTTAAAAAATATATATTTGTATGAAGTGCGGGCAGGTGCGGGTAAAACCCGCGACCGACCTTCAACCTGCAAAATAGGCATATCTTGAACCACGTCCGACCGTAGTGAACCCTCGAAACCACCCAAACAAGTGCAGGTCCGATCAGGTGGGCGGTTTTCATAAGTCGGATAACCCTATGCCCAACCCTAAATAAAACACCTTTGGATGTGTGTTCAACACGTGTGGAGAAGTGTCCGATGAGTATTGGTGTCCAATACAAACATGCCGCCTATTTTAAAGTGTTAGTTTATAATTAAAACTAATAAAACACCTTTGAATGTGTGTTCGACACGTGTTGAGAAGTGTCGGATGAGTATTGGTGTTCAACACGAACAAGCCACCTATTTTAAAGTGTTTGTTCTGCATAAACTAAGATACTCATGAGGGTTTAAGTAAAAAGTCATCCTACCATAGAAATAACTTCCTGCGTTGTAACAGAACGAAGCACTTTCGCATCTAGGCTAAATTAGACCATTGGCCTGGCTTGGTGCTAGGTACATTGGCTATAGGCTGAGGCCTAGAATCGTGGGCCATTGTACTTAGGCTTAGAATTGTAGCCATCTATCCCCAGGCTTGACATTCAACTTGTCACTTGTAAACATTTTAAGGCTTAATTGTCATCAACTAAATTTCCAAACTAGACTCCTGCTTTAAAATTTAAATCACTTCCATGATTTTCTATGTTCTTTAAATTTTCCTTTCTTGGATCAGATGTTCTACATCAGTATTTTACATTGACATCATTCTTGTCTAAAGAACTCTATTTTTAAAATGAAAATCAATAGAGATAGTTAAAGCTTTATCTCAAATTTAAAGATTGTGATCAATTTGTTGAAAGACGTAATAGAAAGCTGACATCTTGAGAAAAAAGGATATCTCCGAAGAGGCAAAAGGAAAATGGCTTCCTATTCATTCTAGTAATAAACACATACCTCATATTTATTCCTATGTCAACAGCAAGGAGATAAAAAAAGATTCAGAGGGATTCACCATTAGGGGTTGAATAAAATGGTACTGAAGGATCTAAATTGCCAAGAAGGGAAAGGTGCTTAAACCATCCTGATAAGAATACGGCCAGCGGATTTGGGATCAGAAAGGAGATAGGTAAACTGTCAATAATATTGGTGTTCCAATATGACATCAAGAAGAAAGTTCAAGCATTGTCCACCTCAAATCATAGATTTTTGCACAATGTAATAGGATATACCCCTAGTTTTTGTATTCATAATAAATGGGAAACTGTATGAAAAATGTTTAACCCTTAGACAAAGTTTTGCATCAGAATTAATGACCATTTCCATAAAATATTTAGTAGTTTTTCATTCCTCATTGGGATTTCATCGTTGGGATGCCCCAGTAAAGTCAATCTTCAGGCAATTTTCAAAAATCTGTATTTGAAAGCTTAATTTGAAATCTTTGAAGGGTTTAACTTTCAATAAAAATATAATCTCTTTTTCCTACTTGTTCTTCTTGTTGGGATCATTTCTTTTCTTTGCACTTCTCTGTTGATGTCAGTTTAGTGTTTTATCAAAATATATAAAAACAAACACATGCATTAATATTTTCATATCTAGCATTAAAATTAGTGTTTTATTCAAACAAATTTTGCAAACCATAAGAACTCAATGTACTAATCCATCAGTAACTTTAGAGAAACTTTCATAATGTTATCAAGATATCCAACAATTGAAACTATAAAATATAACATATACTTGCGTTCCTATAACATAACTATTGTTCTAAAAAACCACCAAACAATCAATACAAGGTCAAACTCACAACATAATGATTTTGAATCATAATTCATTGATGGAAAGAAGATTTTCCAAGTGCCTTGAAATAAATATCTTCTATATGTTACCAATTCTCCTTACCATTAGATTTTAAATATAGATAATTTATTTTTTGTCCAAGGGGGAGAAAAATCCCAACACAAAAAAGACAGTAACCTGTAAATGCCTTAATTCAACTTTTAACAACCTTCAAGACTATAATAATAAATGAATTTAATAACTTGCTATTTATAAAGATTTGTCAAAAAATATATGCATCATGTCTCTTACATGTCCAGCATTTATGCATCATGTGTCATATGATGTGTCAAAATTACTATTGTTTTGAATGTCATAACTGTCCAATTGTATCTTTCACTTTTTATCAGGTACTCAATGATGTTGAGAAAAAATAAGTTAGGACACTAATGCGGTGACATGACCTATCACAAAGTCGCAAAAACAGAGTGGAAGACTACATAACAATTTCTCAAGGCATATAGAGAATACGAGAAGGCGATCATATGTGGACAAGTGTTAAAAGGACTCGTTTAGTGCTATTCTAACATTTATAAGACAACAAAGGAAAGACAGGCTCTATTTTGATTATAGAAAGAGTAGTTGGGTTGGGTGTCCCATGCGGGCAAGGCATCCATTAGACAAAGATGTTATATGTGATCGGTTTGGTGGGTTTAGAATTGAGTTCCCTGTGATCACAACTAGAATTACACAAACACATATGGACCTGATGTGCTAGGAACTCAATGCCCTTGTGTTCACCTTCAACCATGTTAAATATCCAACAAAATAGACATAGGTTGCGTTTGGTTTAGTTTTAGAATCATGAATTGAGAATGGAGTTGTGTTTTGAGTTTATGAGTTGTTGAATCATGGTTTGAAAAGAGAAAATTTGTTTTATTATGAGTTTTAAAAAAAGTTTTGAATTGAGTTTTGAAATTTTGAAATGAGCTTTAAAATAAGAAAAGTTATTTAGTTATGAGTTTTGAAAATAGTTTTCAAAACTTAATTCAAAAACTTATAACTCACAACCAAACACACAACTCAAAACTCTATTGAAAATTCTATTCAAAACTCACAACCAAACTCTTTTTAAAATTCAATTCAAAAAAATAATTATTGAAAAAAAAAAATTATTTAAAAAATCAAAAAATTCCGAAAATATTTTTTTTATTTAAAATATTAAAAATATATATATTATTTTTTGTTAAAAACAATATGCTTCTAGTGCTTTAAAATTACTTTTGATTGTATATTTGACTAGAAATTTTTTTTTAATTGTTTTGTTTAAAAATATTATTTTATTTTTAAAAAATTACTGTGACAAATTAATTATTATTTTATTTTTATTTTTGTTAATTTTAAATAAATGGCCAAATAATTTGTCATTTTGGTCTTAAAAAAAATTCTATATTTAAAAAATATTAAAAACAAATATAATTTTCTTTTTTCCAAATAACAGGCAGCAATTGCCAAAAAAACAAAAAAAAAACACTGTTCCGGTCAACCAGCCAGACATCCGGGGAGGATGTCCAGGCAGACGACCAGATAGACCCAAAATTCAAAAACTCTCTGGTTTACCAAACATGTTTTCAAATGTTTCTTAAAATGTGATTTGGAATCATATTTTGAAAACTATAATCAAACAGAGGATTGAAATATGAGGGTTGAATCATGATTTGAGAATAGAACCAAACAAAGCCATAGAGTATTTAAGATTACATTCTTCTCATAATATGCGATAATGCAACTCTAAATGATTTCTCCCAAACCCAGACAATAGGTAATTTATAAGACAAACACTAAGATTTTATCATCTCCTCCTGCATTATCATCATATCATAACATGTGGGGACTATGAAGCCATACAATCACTTTTTAAATATTTACTGACATACAACTACGGTGCTGCCCAACCTAGTGCAATGTTGTCTAAATCATTGATTTTAAACTTTTGTTAATTCAATCATCAGCTTGTAGTGATTTTTGGATTTCTTACAGAAATTTTGTGTACACTATCACCACATTATCCACCAAGTTGCTATCTCTAAATAGAAGGAGAAAAAAAAAAAGGAAAAAAAAAATACATTAGTATGCTTTAAAGTCTTGCATCGTTTTAGTACCACCTTTAGAAATATTGAAAAGAGAAAACGAATAAGAAGAAAGTGAACTGACCTTATTTAAGTAATTCAACTGAGTGATTATACACGTAAGTGCTACCATTGCGAAAACCCATGTTTGGAAGTGTGCTACCTGGCTTGAACCCTCCAATGTGAGCTTTATGGCAATCCCTATTGCTTTTATACTCATAACCTGCAAAAGAACACCAAGAAAGCTCTGCATCACAACTGTCACACAATTACTAAAGTGGGAATAAAATTTAAATTTAAGAATAAAAACAAATTTGTATAATGAGCAAGTGTTCTACATGGTCACATAAGAATTAAAAGAAAAAAATCTTAGATTTAGAAGAGGGAAAAGAAAAGGAAATGTTCCCCTATTTTCTTATGATAAATAAAAAATAAAATGATGCCTAAGATTTTCAATTCCATTTTTTTTTTTTTTTTTTTTTTAACAAGACTACATCACATAGTTGGGAGAGATGGGCACTCTAATGTGCAAAGTAGCACATACACTTCTAAGGAGCCGTATCCTTACCAGACATTAGCAATACTCAAAATGCCTAGAAATATGTCCAACACTTTTGGGTGTGTCCGGATGTAAAAATGAACTTTCATAATTTCATATGCTTTAAAGACATTCTCTAACACTCCTCAACACGACCAATGTGACAAATGTGTCATTAAGTGTGAGTCTGACATCCTCAAGAATGCGGCTCACACCCCATATGTTCCTTAAAACATTTATGAAGAAGACATCATACATATGATGAATACAAAGTATGCAATAAGACAATTACAACATAGGAAAAACACATAATAATCAAAAAAAATTAAAATGTAAAAATCAAGCATTAGTTATGCATTATTTGTGGATCTTCTTATTTCATGTTTTACATATGAAAAATACTTCAAGGTCAATGGAGGCTAATGCACTATCTCAAGGTGAATATGAATTTTTCTTAATTGAGTTTCTCCTTTCACTTACAGACAAGCCCCACTTAGAATGGCTATTGGACAACAACAAGGTTGGCAATTACCTCATAATTAGATAATTAATCCAATCATAATTTCATTATACATTACATATAAGAATATATATATATATATATATATAAATACATCAATGCATGCACTGTCTATGCTATGTCAATGTGTTTATGTCATGTCATATCTGCATCCTGTGTCCGTGTCTAAGTTAAATAACTGGCGCAAATGGTTTCCTGAGGGAAAGATATAGGAAGGCATGGGATGCAACTCCTTTACATTTGATGTGGTTCATGTGGAAAGAGAGGAATATGAAATCTTTTGATGAAATGGAGTGCTTATTAATGCCTTGAAGTGAATGGTACAGCCTGCAGGTGTCCTTCTCGTTGTATACTTTTGTAGAGTTTTTGGGAGATTTGTACATCCTATAGATAAATGGGAATAGAAGTTTTTTGGTATAGTCCTTTCTATATTTTGTGTACAAGGTTGCACCCCATCTAACATTTTTCTTTAATATACTTATTTATACATTGTTGGGCCCATGTCCTACCATCTTAAGCTTTTGGCACAATTGGTTGCTTAACATGGTATCAGAACTTAGGTTGGGGAAACAATCTCCATGAGCATGGTGTCAAGAATGTCCTATCATCTTACTTCTGTGTCTCCATCTCTCTCTTGTAACATCACATTCTTGGCCTCTTCATCAGCTTGATGTCAAGAATGCGTTTCTTCATGAGGATCTTCTTGAGACAATTTAGATGACTCCTCCACCCGATTTTCGGGCTGAGGGAAAGTATTTAGGGAAGGTTTGCTGGTTACGCAAATCTTTGCATGATCTGAAACAATCTTCACAAGCATGGTTTGGTCACTTCAGTTCTATCATCATCTCTATGGGCTTTGTTCAGTGCCACTCAGATCATACTTGTTTCATCTGCCGTAACTCTGCAGGTCAGTGTGTCATCTTGTTAGTTTATGTGGATGACATTATTCTCACAAGCAATGATTCTGTCAGCATTGGTCAAATACAGTACTTGGGCCAAACTTTTGATATTAAGGATCTGGGATGTCTCCAATATTTTTTAAGAATTGAGGTGGCTCACTCAAGATAGGGGATTTCCTTATCTCAAAAGAAGTACACTCATGACTTGCTTAAGGTTACTAGTATGTTAGGGTGTAAGCCTACTTCTACTCCTATGAATCCTAATGTCAAGCTTACATCAGAGTCTGGCAAGTTGCTGGACGATCTAGGCACATATCAGCGTCTTGTTGAATGTCTCATATATTTGACCAACACTAGGCCTAACTTGACATTTGCGGTTAGTGTTGTGAGTCAGTTTATGCATGCACTCCATATAAAGCACCTTGACACGGTTCATCACATTTTGAGGTATTTGAAGACTTCTCTTGACTTAGGACTGTTCTTCACAAATGGCCCTCAATCTGAGCTCTCCTGTTTCATTGATGCTGACTATGCAGGATCTAAGACTGATCGGCGTTCTACTTCTAGCTTTTGTACTTTCTATGGTGATCATCTTATATCATGGAAAAGTAAGAAGTAGGCAGTTATTTCTAGGTCTTCTGTAGAGACTAAGTATCAAGCTATGGCACAACGAACATGTGAGATTCCATGGCTTCATTCTATTATGGGAAAGTTGGGTATTGAGGAGACTACTCCTTCCTCTTTATTTTGTGACAACAAATCTGCCATTATGTTATCCTCTAATTCTGTGCTTCATGAGCGTACCAAGCATATCGAGGTTAATATACATGTTATTAGAGAAAAGGTTCAGACTGGTATTGTGAGTTCATCGTTTATCTCTTGTTCACAACAGTTAGCAAACATGTTCACAAAGTTCGTGGGACCAACTCTGCTCCAATCATCCATTGCTAAACTACATTTGTTAAATGTCTTCATGCCAGCTTGAGGAGTGTTGAATTAGGAAATTAGAATATTTCGTTTATAGTAATATGTATAAAATTCGTGATTATATGAATCACGAATTTAGTGCCTTAATAGTTTTATTTCTTTGTTTGTAATATGGATTCATTATATATACATAGCTCTACCTCATTCAAAGGGGAAAAAAATGGCTGCCCATTGATGACAAAGTAGGACGAACCACTTGAATGTCTTCAATGTCCTCCTAGAGAAAAAAGAAATTTGTCTAGTGTCCAAATAGATCTGCCTGGAAGCCTATTATTCTCACTGAAAGAAATAGGCAGCCCTTTGAATGAGGTAGAGCCATGTATATACAATGAATCCATATTACAAACAAGGAAATAAAACTATTAAGGCACTAAATCCGTGATTCATACAATCACGGATTATAAACAAAATATTCTAATTTCCTAATTCAACAGGTCTTGGGTTAAAGTTTCTCCTTTTATATTTGGTCCCTGTTTGCATTTTTTGTCTCTCATTGACATTCTTTTTTCTCTCTATGTATGGATGTTTGCATCACATACAAGACAAGTTGCACATGAGTAAGGGTGTTAGATAACTTAATATACATTGTTAGGCTCATTTCCTATCAGCTTAAGCTTTTGGGACATGCTCAAGCGAAAAACTGGATGTTAAGTGGCCCACTGGGCCTTCAGCTATTTTTGTATGATTTCCCCTGTCAGGGTCTGGCCCTCGCCTACAGTAAATTTTTATGGGGGTTACTAAACGGGAGAAGGGGGGATTTGAAGAATACAAGGATACTTACCGTCAAAGATCCAATTACTGAACATATCCCAACATAAACCATTATGTTTGTCTGCCCATAGCGTGGTTCACAGTACAACACTAGCACCAACACCACAGCTGCTGCTGAGGCCGCATACAAAAGAAAAGCTGGAAAAAACAAAACAAAACAAATCAAATCAAAAGTATCAAGAGAAATAAACTAGAAATAGTAATCAAATAAATAGCAATTGAAGTACATCAATTTACCTGGTTGTGTTGCTAATTCCCAGATTTCTTCCACTGAACTTATACTGTGTTCAGTTGGTGCATGAAGTACAATCACGGTAGACCCAACTACGCACAAAACACACCCTAGTATGCCCATTTTTTGCAATTTCTCCTTTAATAAGAAGTGTGCAAGAACAGCACTGACAATGAAATAAACATAAGCCCACATTGTGTAATGCTTCAAATGCTCATTAAAACTGAAAATATGGACCTATCAAAAACAAGAATATTTCAGGTTTACCTAACAATTATACTTAATGCTCCAAGTGGTGTAACAAGCACAGCAGGAGCATAAATGTAAGCAATAAAATTGGCTAACTCTCCAATAATCACTGCCAAAATTGAAGAAACTAGAGTTTAACACTCTTTTAGAACCAACAGCTAAACACAATATTTTAGAAATTTCAGCAATGCAAGACTTACTAGTGACCATGCCAATCCACCAAAGTGGCTGCAGCAAATAACCATATCCTCCTGAATCTTCATTTAAGAAACAATTCACCATTACAAAGAAATCAAATGAATATATATGAATTAGACAAGGTTTGAAAAGTCCTTGGGGATTGGTTTCCCATGGAGACTTCCCATGTTAGGTTGAACTAAGTGATGGGCACATTGAGAAAATATGTACTTTTTAGTATCAAGGTCTTGAAAAGCAAATTGAACTAAAAGCAAATATGTACTTTCGTTGCATCGCCTTGATGCTTTTCTAATAAAGTTTGTTTATTTATAAAAATAAAAATAAAAAAAGCAAATTGAACTAATATTTTAGCATTTAAGACTTAGGAATGTGTATGAAAATTTTAACAAGTTCAGAGAAATTAAAACTCATTAAATTGATTTTTTTGTATGTATAGATAATGTGTACTACCAATATACCAAGAACGCCTCCTATAATTTGCAAGACTTTACCTCAATGTTTTCATCATCAGTTATCCTTTTTACAAGTCCTACTGACTACTCATTGACTTATGACAAATTAAAGAATTAAATGTACCATATTAAAATTTCCCATTGTTATTAACCATGGTTCCCAATTTCCACAACTAAGACCTATGTAACATGGACTCAAGAACAGGGATTAGGCGAGAGTGTGTGAGTGTGGGTGTGGGTGCTAGTGCATGTCTAAGCATTAAATCTTCATAAATCTAAATCTTATGACATGTATCCAAAACTTGAATATCAGTACAAGAATGTGTCGTGAACACTTATATATATTGCATATTAATTAATAATCTCATATAAGATGTTGTAAATTACGTATAAATTTAAAAAGAATTTAAGGAAAATAAATTTCTTTCTCTCATCCATGTGAAAGGCTATAATGTTTCTTTATTAAAAAATGTGAGTTTCTTCTTCAAATATCGTAAAAAAAATAGAGGATCCAAATGTCTAAATGGGGTATGAGTGTGGAACACATATCCCAACACCCTCATCATTGTCAAATCTGGTGGACACGGGTACTTTGAGAGAAATAGAAGAGTGTGGAACAATGTTTTAAAAGGCGCGCGCCTAAGCACAAGGCACAACGAGGCACAGCCTTGCACTTCAAACAAGTCGAGGCGAGGTGCAATACGCAAGGCGCAACTTAGGCAATAAGGCGAGGGATTCTTTCAAGGCGCGAGATGTGAGGCGTGAGCTTCATGGCCTTTACCTATTTTTCTACTCCAACTGTTGATTGAGTGCTTTTTTTGTGGGCATACCCATAGAGAATCAAAATCTTCAATATAAAATGACCAAACATAGTCAAAAGAGAACAAGAAAAATAAATAAATAAATAAAATAAATAATAAAAAAAGAAAACCTAGGTAGAGTAGATTAAAAAAAGCGATCAAAAAGTGAGAAGACAGCACGACTTAGGCTTCTTCTTCAGGTTCTTCTCTTCTTCTTCTTCTTCATTGGTTCTCTTTTTCTCTTCTTCAATAGGTTCTCTTGATTGGGTTATCTCTCTGCCTCTGTTTTTTCTTCCTTCTTCTTTCTTCTCTACTTCAATGGGTTCTCTTCGTTGGGTTTGCCTTAATTTTTCCTTTCTTTATTTTTCTTCTCTTCTTTTTTTCTTATTTTATTTTATTCTTCTCTTCTTCTCCTGCTTCTTTGTCGGGTTATCTCTATATTTTTTCTTCTCTGTTATACTTGTGAAGTTGTGCATGCAAAAAAGTTGGCTTGTTTCTCCTCTGTTTCTTTTAATGCAACCAATGCAGGATATTATATTTCTAGTTTTTAGAAGATTGAATGTTATGTTTATCAATTATTTGAAATGGTGAAACTTGCTTTATGATTTTTGAAATTCTATATATATTTGCTATGTTCAAAAGTTTGTCTATTTTATAATTTTGCTTTCCTTCTACTATGCGCCTCGCTTTGGTGAGGTGTGCGCCCTGTGCTTAGGTTATAGGAGACCTTATCGCCTCAATGCACCTAGAGTCTTTTAAATCACTAGTGTGAAAGATAGCTCTCGTCCATGTCAGAGGCTATAAACTTTGCTTCACTACAAGTGTAAGCTTCTTATTATAGAAGTAAAGGATTCAAGCTTGCATCCAATGGACACGGGCACTGGTAAGAATAGAAGAGTTCATATAACACTGCCCAATACCATGCCAAGCTGCTACTAATGTAGCTACTAACCTATTTGGGGGGATAATTCCAAGTCAGATAGTAAAACCCCCCCACCTCATTTTCATATAAGATCTTGCAACATATCCATCCTTCTACAACAACCAAAAAAACCCAACTACCCTCTAAGCAATTTGTCTCTACCTTTCAAAATGCTACCTCCATTAATCCCACATACAAGAAGGCTAATAATGCAAACCCATTAATGCTACCTCCATTAATTCTAATTGTAATGAATTAACATAACCCCTTACAATGTGCATTATGTACAGTATGCAAAACAGAGGTAGTGTATAAATTATGCATCCAATTAGCCAAACAAGAGCTGGGAAAATTAGGGATAGGGTTAAAATTACCAATGAATCACAAAAATTTCGCTACTTACTGGCACGAGGGCCCGAAGCTCCAGCCCTCTGGAGACCCTTCTTCTTGATAATGAAGCTGGATCCGATGAAGGCGCTAGAAGCAACAGCAAGAATGAACCCTATCAAATTATCAGTATACATGACCGCAACAACAATTCTAGGGTTTTCTCACTGGGCAGTGGATTGTTCATCTGAATCTGATGATTGTGGCGCAAAAAAACAAAAACCAAAGAAAATAGAGGCTCCCCAGTGTTGGACACTTTGAATCGAGCAATTTCCGATCTTAGATTTCAATTTCGATTCCTATGAATGAACATACATGTCTATATATGTATGTATGTCTACAAAAATATATTATATATACCATGGCAATGACTGATAGAAGGATGGAAGGAACGCAATTGAAACCATCACCTGCCAGTCCAAGCTATACGGTCACTCTTCGTTGGCAGAGCATAATACACACATTCTTTCTCTCAATGAGGGTGTTGCTGACTATCTTGTACACCCAGCTTGATCAACGGTGTGGGATGGTGTGTAACACTTGATCTTTCATTGTACACGATACCTCCCTTCAAATTTATAATTTTATCATAATTGCATAGTGTGTTTGGTTCGAGTTTTTTAGATTAAGTTTTTGAAAATTGGTTTTTTTAGTTTTCGTATTTTTTTATTTTTAATGAATATGTTTTAAATTTTAAATATATTTTTTACTTTTTTAGATGCACCTTACTTAGATGTATCTAAAAAGTAAAAAAATTGTGAAAAAATATTTTAAAAAATTAATAAATATATAAAAATATAAAAAAACATACTGAATTCTTGTATTTTTTATATATTTTTAGTATTTAGTGAATTTTTAAAAGATTTTTTTTACAATTTTTTTATTTTTTAGGTGTATTTATGTTAGGTGTGTCTAAAAAGTAAAAAAAAAAATTGTTTAAAATATTAAAAAAAATTCAGTAAAAACAAAAAAAAAATACGAAAAATAAGAAAGTAGAATTTTCTGAAAAGTGTTTTTTAAAAAATGTTTTGCATGACATTTGAGGGTTATTTTGGAAAATGATTATTTTGGTTGGTTTTTTAACTTCTTACAAAAAGACATGTAAAAAAATAGAGAAAATAGTTGACTTTTTAACTGATTTAGGTGGTTCTCAAAATAGCCCTTAATCAAACCCATTAGGTTTCATCTATATGCAGGTTTGAAAGTCTCATAAATAATGTTGTAAAAGGATATTAGTGTTAGAACAATTTTCTATGTACAATAAGAAAAACATAAACAAATCAAACTAATAAATAAATTTATTTACTGAAAACAGAATTGTACTCCCAATTTAATCAACGGTGTGGAATAGTTTGTAACACTTGATCTTTGACTATACACGATGCCACTTTCCTTCATTCAAATTTGTAAAAATTACAATTAATTTCTTAATTTTATCATAATTATATTAATTTCCCTTTCATTTTTTTTAAATTGCATAGCACTTAGAGCTAGCCCGTTAGATTTCGTCTACACGTAGGTTTGACAGTCTCATAAATGGTGTCATAGAAAGACATTATGCCTCGTTTGGGAACAGGATAATTTAGTAACTTTTTGGCTATTTAGCTAAAATATGAGCTAAAAAAAACTAATATGTTTAGGATGACTTTTTAACTTTTTACGAAAAGATGTGCAAAAAGTAGAGAGAAACGAGAATCTTTGACTTTTTGGTATGGCTTGTTGGCTTTTTGGCTAATTTAGTAACTTTTTTGCTAAAAAAGAGGGTTCCCAAACGAGACCTAATGTCAAAACTATGCATTATTTTATATATGTGAAGTTTGGGATAGAATTATGTTATTTTTAGGTGTCGTAGACCGAATGAGCTACCAAGGTGTCATTAAAGTTTCATGTGCTAACTCACGAACGTGCACTTTTGTCATGACCCAAACCCACGCCCTATGGGTTAAGGCCATAACCGGCCAATAATCACGAGATTACCTACGGTCTCAAACCAAATAAGACAAAACTCATCAGAGTAAAGGGGCCAAACGGAAGCAAATTTAAAAATTTTGTCCATAGAGCTGTGCTTATATGCATATCATAACATTCCATACATACATATGTTAATAACTCACAACAGAAAGTACAGTACCATAAAGTTTTGTACAGACAGGATCATTAAAAACTAAGTCAACCCATGAAAACGATATACAGACATGTTCAAAGGCTTCGCCAACATGACAACATAAAACAAAATGGCAAAAAGGCGAAAACGAGTCTCGTGCGTGAGACGTAAGGGCTGACTCTTCAAAACCTTTGTTGTTCCGCACATACTTCACTGGGGCTGGGTTTGGACTTCTCCTAGCTCACCTACAAACACATGAACGAGCATGAGCGATAGCCTAGTGAATAATATCAAATAAAAGAGTTATACAAATGGTACGTAGAACAACATGCTTCAAATGGCCTTGGGCCCAATTCATATTTCTATTTAACATATATATGTACACAATTTAAGTCAAGTGACTATGGTTCCAAACATACTGGCCTTTGACCCATTTATCTTCCATTTATCAAACTGGCCTTTGGCCCATTCAGATTTTCATGTTGTAGACACCTCATTTTTGACCGACCTTAAGACTCAGACGTTACCAACTGAGTGCTCGGTGATGTTGCATATTGTGCTCGTTCTGAGGTTGCGAAGTCTCAGCTGCAAGCCTTGCCTTCGGACTTCGGGGCTCTTTTGTGCTTTGCCTCGGTTTGCGAACTAGGTCCTGTTTTCTCTATTTTCTCTTCCCGAAGGGAGGGAGTGGTCTCGTAGACCATCTCTCAATGGCCATTGGCTACGTTTCGTGGTCGTAGGCCATTTTTCCCGTTTGGAGCCCAGTTTCTGGTTTTCGGAGCCGTCGGCCGTGTGCCTTGGTTCGGGAATGCTTAATTACTTCCGTTTGCTCCGGCTTTTGGTACACACCTTATTCCCTCCCTTTAGAGGGACACTGTGGCCCGGGAGACCACCTTCGTGGTCATATGCCACTTCCGGTGCCTAACAGCCTGTTTTTGGGGCCTCGGACTGCGCGTTGTGGCCCCCAAACCCTCGTTTTGCATTCGTCTTGGTCCATTTTTGGTGAGGACCCTATTTTCATTGTTAGGGAGGTGGTAGTATGGTGGGAGGCCACCTTTTCCCCTTGGAAACCAGTTTTCTCTTTTTTCTCTCTCCTAAAGCCGATTTTTTCTGACAAAAAGCTAGTTTTTCTCACTTTTGAGCCACAACTTCTGGCTTTTCATACCACTATTGTGTTGTGCTCATCTGGGAGGCCACCAATATGGGTAGGCCAACTAGTAATTCTTCTTGACCCTTTTGAACCTTGCTAAAAAGCTGGTTTTTCTCTCTCTTGGGTCACATTTTTTGGTTTTCCACCATACAGTTGTGTTGTACTCATCTGGGAGGCCACCTTTCTGGGGTGGCCGGCCAGCATTTCTCCTTGAACCTTTTGACCCCTGGACAGCCGCCCAGGGAGAGTGGCCGGCCGACCACCTAAGCTGGTCGGCCAGCTTTCTGCTTTTTGCTCTTCTCAAGTGCAACACAGCTGTGCCAACTGTGAAGCATTTGACCCACTGTCCAAGACTTTGACCATCTTTTTGATCCTTTTTAGTTGGTTTTGACCCCCTTGCTTAGCTTCTTGGAGAAGCTTGACCCTTTTGGTTAAGCTTCTTTGAGAAGCTTTGAACCCCTCTTAAGGCTTCTCCAAGAATCCTTGGCTCTTCTCTATAAAACCAACATTCCCCCTCCATTTTCAAGGGTTAAAAAGTTTAGCCAAGGCATATACACTCCACCCTCCATAGCCTTCTTCTTTAAAGCTCCAAACCCTAATATTCTTGCACCATTTGCACTACACCTCATAGCCTACCACCTCCACCATCCATCCAAGCATCTTGGAGCTGATTTTCATAAGTTAAAGAACTCCTTCCTTGGTCCAGAAGCTGCTGGAGTCATTGTCTACAAGGGTGAGTCTCTGTTTCTCCCATTTTTGTATTATTTTGCTCCATTGATTAGCCTTATTTGCAAGCATTTATGGACTTTGTCATAAACTGAAAAGTGTCTTCTTTTGAGCTCCTCTTGGAGTTTGATTAAGGACACTTTTTTGTTTGAGGCCATCTACCTCCTTGTATGCTCTATCTCTCTTCGTAGGCTTATTTTGCAACATATCTTAGCCCTACTTGTGAGCATTTTCGAGATTTGCCATAAACTAGAAAAAGTCTTGTTTTGATCTTCTAAACATGTTTGTGGTCATCTTCCCCTTTTCATGCTTCATTTCCTCATGTTTTGAGCCTTGCATTTGAGCATTCGCATTGGCCTTGGTTTGGCCTTTTAGTCACTGAAATCTAGTGGATTTTCAGTGGCTTAGATGTGCTTTTGAGCTTCAAAATCAGAGAGGGGTGACCCTCTCACCCCTTGTTCTCTTTACTAACATTGTTGGCCTTCCAAAGTGGCTCCATCTTGCATGCTTTGAAGTCTTATTTCAGGCCCTATTTTGCGAGTTTTGAGGTCTGCCTTAGCTCTGTCCGGAGCCCCTTTGGCCATATTTTATGTCTATGATGCTTGTGTAAAACAATCCCATTCAAGGCCTTCCAAAGGGACCTTTCATTGCATGCTTCCTAGACCAATTTCAGGCTCTTTTTGGTGGGTTTTAGGGCTGTCATAACTCATTTCTAGAGGTGGTTTTGCCCTTTTGTTTGTCTATCATGTATGTGTAGAGTAACCCCTTGCATGGCCTCCAAAGGAGCTCATCATTTTTGCATGCATTGACTGAGTTTCAGTGGTTATTTGGGCATATTTTGGCATGGCATACATCTGTTTTTGGCTGGTTTAATGAGCTTTCATATGCTTCATATAGTTGTAGAACAACTCATGGTTCACTAGCTTTCTTTGCATGCTTTGTGGGCCCTTGATTTTAGCACTTTTTGGCCATGTCATAAACTGATATTGTGCTTATTTTGGACTGCACTAGCTCTGTTTTTGGGTCTCATGATTGAATGATGTTTGTTTTGCATGCTTGTAGTTCAAGGTCCATGCTTAGCTTTGAGTTTTGAGATCCATTCCATGCATATACTGAGGTGTGTTCATGTTTTAAGCCTATTATTCATCACAGTTTAGAGCCTGTTTGAATGCCATGTTACCATGTTTTCATCTCTTTAAATACGTTTGAGAGTCGGGCTTGTATACCCCTTTTACCGACCAGTGAATGAGTTCCATTTCGTTGCATTCCGAGTCATCATTTTAGGTCAATTTCCTATCGTTTCAAACCTACCTAGGGTCTTTTGGGGGTTGGTTTTGCCTTTGGTGCATTGCTTTGGGTACCTCTAGTGTAACGCACTTCACTAGTTTCGGTACCCGGGCCCCCTAGCTTGCATTGTGTGCCATATTTGCATGTTTCGGGACCATATTTCATGCTGTTTTACAGCTGTAATTTATGCTATTCTATGTCATATTTCATCCTCGCCATGCTTTGGTAGAGTGGCATTCCATGCCTTAGGTTTGGTCCTTGGCATACGTGCATGTGTGCATGTATTTCGGTTCTCTCATTTCCATCACATGGCCACTGATGTGAGTGTAGCTGAGGTCCACTCATGTTGGTGTAAGTCCATCATGCATTGTGTATGCTATTTCAGTTCATAGCATTGCGTATGCTAGGTTGCATGTTAGAGTATTGTGTATGCCATGTTACATCGAGCATTGTGTATGCCATTTCATAGTATTGCGTATGCTAGGTTGTATGTTAGTCGCATTGTGTATGCCATCTCATTTGCATCGTGTTTGGGATAGGAGTTAGCCCAAGCACGGGAAACGAAGGTACAAGAAACGCTCTGCATTATTTTTTGGGGTTCTATATAGTATTATTTTGCAACTTGTTATTTGGTTTTTAACAGATGTATTCATGCTTCTATAATTATGTGGGTTCTGTATGGCATTATTCACAAAAAAGAAATGGTTAACATGTCACGAATGGTTTTTTTTAAAACTAGTTTTGCAGAATTTAACGTGTACGATGTGTAAAGCATATTTATGGTTGAAATTTGTTATGCAAATTTAAATCAGGCTGTTGATTTTCTGTATGAGTAAATGTATCATCATGCTTGTCATAGCGCTATGCACCCGCCTTGATGCACGAAGATACATCATAATAATCATTATCCAGATCGTGTGAATAGGCATGCATGTACAGGGCATAAATGCAGACAACTGTGTAGGTATTTATGTCAGGGACACCTGCCGCTCCCTACATGTATTCTAATTGGGAATGTTTGTGCAATTGTGAGTGCAGGTGGTCACTGCGAAAGTTATCCGTAACAAGCAAACTGCTCAATCGGAAGGTTATGGGTTTATTGAGTTTGGAAGTCGTGCTGCTGCAGAAAGAACTTTACAAACATATAATGGTACCTTGATGCCAAATGTTGAGCAGAATTACAGACTGAACTGGGCATCGTTTGGTGCTGGTGAAAAGCGTTCAGATGGTACCCCTGACTTCACCATATTTGTTGGAGACCTAGCATCTGATGTTACAGATTACATGCTACAAGAGACGTTCAGGTCCCAATATCCTGAGTGACTGCCATGATAGCATGCTTACCATGAGGCTAACTGCTTATGTGATATAACTGCCTGAATGCCTGTGGGTGAAGGTTGGGTTATTTGGATTGGAATAATTCATTAAATGCGAGTTTTAAGCCCACTTGAGAGTGGCAAATCATCATGTTTTCTAAGCCCACCTGAGGGTGGCAAATCCACATTTTAGCCTACTTGCGAGTAGCAAACCGTTTTTCGAAATAAACATGAAATATTTTGTTCCAATTCAGGCGATCCAGTCTATACTTGTATGCTGTGCGCATCACATAGTAAATCTAGGCTAATAACCGGAATAAGAACGCATAATGTTTTCAAAACTAGATATCATGGTTAGTAGAGGCCGATCTTTGATCGGACTAGCGGGGGTGCTCACGAAGTGACCTTCCTCAATCGTACCCAAGTTCCCGAGCCGAGGCAACTTTGGTGATGACGGACACATGGCCTTAGGCAACGAGTCAGGGTTTCCTAAATTTCCCCAAAATAAATATTTAGGTGGTGACTCTGTATCTGACAAAGCAGTCCATGTTTGGCACTTCTTTCAAAAAATCTGTTTTTAAAAACGATTTGCCGAATTTGGACTCTTTGATGATTTCATCGGTTTTGCATTGCACTCTACGAGATTAGATACAGGACCGTGACATTGAGTCCTGAACTATAGTGAGCCCAAACGAACAGAACGGGGGATTCCCTCCCGGGACGTTCGGGGACGTCTACACATGTCAAACTGGTTCTTGGCCCATTCAACTTTCATTCATGTCAAACTAGCCTCTAGCCCATTCATTCATGTCAATCGGTCTTCGGCCCAATCATTTATGTCAATCGGCCTTTGGCCCAATCATTCATGTCAATCGGCCTTCAGCCCAATCATTTATACCAATCGGCCTTTGGCCCAATCATTTATGTCAATCGGCCTTGGGCCCAATCATTTATGTCAATCGGCCTTCGGCCCAGTCATTCATGTCAATCGGCCTTCGGCCCAATCATTTATGTCAATCAGCCTTTGACCCAATCATTCATGTCAATCGGCCTTCTGCCCAATCATTTATGTCAATCGACCTTTGGCCCAATCATTTATGTCAATCGGCGTTTGGCCCAATCATTCATGTCAATCGGCCTTTGGCCCAATCATTTATGTCAATCGGCTATTCGTGTCAGATTATCATTCGTATCAGATTATCATTCGTATCAGATCGTCATTCGTATCAGACTATTATTCGTGTCAGACTATCATTCGTATCAAATCATCAGACCATCATTCGTGTCAGATCATTTGTATCAGATCATTATTCGTATCAGACTATTATTCGTGTCAGACTATCATTCGTGTCAGATCATCAGACCATTATTCGTGTCAGATCATCAGACCATCATTCGTGTCAGATCATTTGTATCAGATCATTATTCGTATCAGACGGCCTTTGGCCCAATACATAGCATAACAGATATTTGTCGCCAATTTAGTATAGCAACTATATGAAAGTAAGCAATTGGACAAATAACATATTTCAGATATCTTTATTAAGATATTACTCACAGTGATCAGTTGGTTGGTTTGCCCTGGAGCTCGACCCTACACAGTTCATGAACACAAAAGGGTCACCGACAATTCAATCCGTTCTTAAATTCACATTTTCTCTTTAGGCTTTATTCTTATCTCTTTAACTCAATTACAATGCTCAATACATGCCTAAGAGTACTTAGAAGTGAAGGAGAACGGAAAACGAAACACAGAGCGCATAAACAAAATTTCAGAAACATAGGGTCCTTGTTCGAGCGTGGACGTCCCCGCTCGAGCGGATCCAATTGGTCTGCAAAAGTACTGGTTGCATCAAATTCACGCTCGAGTGTGAACTCGGGCGCTCGAGCGGAAGGTCTATCAACATAGCTCCCTACTCGAGCGAACATCATGGTCTGCAGAAAATACGAGGAGCACGAAATTCACTCTCGAGCGACGGTTTTCCCGCTCGAGCGGACATCAAATTTCTGGGTTTTCCAGAATGTGTTCTTGAGCTCAAAACGACCTCCAAAGGTTCCAAACTCATAATCTCAGCTCAAACTTCACATATTCATGTACTAACATGGTACAAACACTAAATTACAACATAATGGAGCTCAATTTCACAAAATAATCACATGCATGGCTCAAATTACACCAAACTCATTTTCATCATAGCACATTCATGTATTCAAAGCTCCTATCCTCATAAATTGTACATGCATGTGATGTATTACTCTCATTCTCAACTTAGATGATACAAATGGTGATCATAACATGAGCTTTAACCAAAACTCTACATAAATCATGTATTTCAAGCTCAAACATGCAAATTCAAAACAATTTCTTACATGCATGCACATATTGGCTCCCAATTCAACAAAACCAATTCAATTACATCATGTTCAATCAAATTCATGTTCTTGACCATTATTCCAATTTAAATTCACAAAATCACAACTAATATTCACAAATTCACTCACCTAAGAGCTTCAAACACTCAAGCTCTAGTCAATTTTTGAGTTAAATCTTCAAATCCCCAAGCTTGAGCCAAAAATTGCACAAGTCTCTCCCTTTCTCTCTCTAACAGCCGGCCTTCTCTCTTTCTAGAGACTTGATCAGCCCAAATGAAGATACAAAGAGGAAATTGAGTGTAGTGTCTTTTTACATAAATTCCCACTAGCCACAATTTAATAATAAGAAATAATTGGACACTAGTTCGCCAATTAATCAACTTAATCTGGTCTGAATCAATTTTTCAATTAAACTTCACCGTAGGCTCTAAAAATTATGCCAATCACAATGGTGCAATCAATTTTGGTTTTGATGGCCGATAAGGCCTTCAATTTAAATTCCGAAGAAGATAATCAAAAAAATATTCTTATGGTGAACAGATAAAAATTCAAACTCACACATTTTCACATAATGACACACAAAATCATATTAAACATATAATCAAACTCATAATAAGGACCAATTAGCTAATTACGGAACAGGGTTATCACAATACTTGTATGCTGTGCGTATCACATAATAATTCTAGATTAATAACCGGAATAAGAGCACATGTGTTTTCAAAAACAAGATATCATGTTAGTAAAGGCCGATCTTTGATCGGACGAGCGGCGCCTTTAGTCGAACACAATTCGGAACACTTTTCATTCAACGGTTCCAATCCTTTTTGATAGTTGTTTACTTAGTTTCAAAATCAAGCAACATTCTGTTCTTACTCAATCAGAGGCTTACCTTTTCCGCTATACAAGGTTTTGCACGATGCCACACCGATACCAGAGTGTAAGCTGTTGTCATCAGTAGAGTCTGCCAACAACGAATAGACTTTCCAAATTCCCTGAAAGATCTACTAAATATTTTTGGAGCATTTCTCTCAAAAGTTCTTTCTAATTATAGATCGATTTTCGGATGGCAAGCAGCGTCGAATCATAATTCAGTCCCCATTACCTCTTGAAGGCTTATCAGAATTCGGGCACATTTTAGGATTCCTGTCTAAAACAATAGATACTGGGACCCCATGCAAACAAGAAATTTTATCGATGTAACCAGTAGCTGGTCTATAAGCATATACGAAGATTTTACAGGGAGGAAATGAGAAAGCTTAGTAATTCCATATATAATAACCCAAACGGGACTCATACCTTGGGCGTCCGAGGTAGTCCCACAATGAAATTCGTAGTCACATATTTCCATTTCCATTCCGAAATAGAGAGAGGTTGCAGTAGTTCCGCCAATATCTGTTATTCAACTTTGACTCGTTGGCACCGAACACATTCAGACACAAATTCAACAATTTCCTTCTTCACAATAGATCGCCAACATATTTGTTTCAAATGCCAACTAACCTTACCATAGAAGTTTGATCCATTTCCTTGTCACAGAAGTTCAATTCATTCCTCAATAATTCCGCAATTCACAACCCAATTCAGTACTTAGTTTAGTGACTCATCACAGCTATCCAAGGTTAACCAAAAGTCTTCAAGAATATGAAGTGGATCTAGATACTGACGGTATATTGTGTGGAATAATTGAATATGGAAGTAATGTTGCATTGCATTATTTAGCATACATTGGCATTTGGACTATGTTAAGCTTTGGAAATTTGCATTAAGAAAATAATGTTGGGAAATGGGTTTTCATGAAACGGTTCTGGGGTAAATATAGTGGTAAGTCTTGATAGGTAGTGTAGATGAAATTGTTTTAGTTGGCCTGAGTGTCCTTGGTGAAAGACTAGAAAGTCGCGCGAATAGGTGCCGAGCATTCCGGTTAATACCGGTAAAAATGACAATCAATAGTACTCATATAGTCTATTTGCAGACACCGACCTAGGAATTACCAGAATTGTATTTACCGTCCCCTTTAATTAAATTGATAAATTTTGAACAGTTGAAGTTGCATAACATTATTGAGCATGATGGTTTTCAAAAGATGAAGATATGTTTTATTTTCAAAAAGGTATGGCATAGCATGTGCATTCATCTCTTGACTTGTATAAAATGTATATACTTTGTTAAGGATTTCCTACTGGGTTTTATGCTCACCCTACCGGATTTTTGTGCAGGAAAAGACGTGGTGAATCCGCCTAATTGAGAGCATGGAAATGTGTGTGTTGAGAGCACTAAAGTTCTCATTTGCCGTGATCCTATTTGTAAGCCAAGGGCTATGTATGTGTGGGTTTGAATGACCATTTTGTGTACCGGGCTTAAGCTTTGGAAGATTGTAAACCCTTGGGGGTGCTTATTTGGTTATTTACTTACTGTTGAATCAATGTAATATCGCATGAGGAACTATTATTATTATGTAATGCAAGTATGAGAAGTTATATTTGGTTTTCCTTTAAGAGAGTCATGATTGTTGCATTATCATTTGGGCTAGAAATTTGAGGCATTACAAATTTCCTAAAAAGCATCTGAGAACTTAGCCTGTTATCAGCCATTCTTGTGTCTATCTTAGCGACTCTTTCACCCTTAGTCACTTAACTACAAACTCTCTAACTTCTTAGGGCATGGGCCACAGTAAGGGTTATGCCTCATACCAAGCCCAAGGGGGTTTTCTTGGTCCTGCCAGTACAACCGAGGCATATCCATAACCTGGATAATAGAAAAGGGGTCCCTTGTTTTTCAGGCTACCCTACTCTTATAGTCGTGGGGTTGCCATGGTATATTGGTATCTTTAGAGTCTGCTATCGGCTCTAACCAGTAAGCATTGGGGCCTGCTATCAATGTTAAGTTACTTATGCTTCGGGCCTGCTATCAACCCTAGGTTGGTTATATTTTGGGGCTTGCTATTAGCACCAAGCATTAATCTCCATTTGCAAAGATGAGGCCTCCTTCAAAAGCTACCATCACCTTGGGGAATCATCCCAGAAGGTAATTACCTCAGCAAGTCTTTCTCTCTGCAAGTACACTTCAAGTATTGCCTTAAAGGCGGCACCATAATGACCTTTTAGTAGGGTGGCAGCGTCGACATGGGTTACCTTAGCTACTGAGTTGCGGTAAGTAATGCCTAAATAGGTTTCCTTAGACACTTTTACTACAAAGAATTTTCTTTGGGCCTAGTGGATCGAACTTGATCCAGCATTCTGGTTGGCCTACTTCCCTTGGGCTTTGACCCATGTCCATTTAAGTCTTGTTTGGGAACATGCTATTTTAGTAACTTTTTAACTTACGAAAAGATATGCATAAAAATAGAGAGAATGATGTGACCACTTATAGTGACTTTTTGACTAAAATGTGTAGTTGACATACAAGGCCTTAATCATTATTGTTCATCTAATCGAGGCGACCTCAACAATTAGGTTAACACTCGATTCTCTATCCCTTTACAATATAATATAGATTAGGCTATATCAACAAGAGTCTACTATATCAACGAGTAACCCTTCATAATGTTTTCTAATGGGGGATTTGGTTAAACCCCCCTCATAATAAAATTTTAATGTATTAAGAACAAGTACAAAAACTTTTTCTTGAAAAGTCCAACACATACCATTATTATCAAAATATTAAACTTTAAAATAATATAACTTTTAATGTAGATGTCGATTTTTAATAAAATTAGTATTTTTAGACTCTTCTCATCAAGATCTATCAAATAAAATCCATATTAACTATAAATTCTTTAAAAAAATAAAATAAAATATTACCGTTAAAATTGATATAGACAGTAACAGTAACATATTGCTATAACAATGTTGTCCAAGAAAAAAAAAAAGAAGACATTTTATTTTATTCTTATTCAATTATGTATTTTTTTTTCTTATGAGGTTTATGAAGCAAAATAAATTAAACTGTCATTTCCACCCAATAAAATTCTAATGAAGAGTTTTGACTAAATTTCCTTTTTCTCATTGATACAATAGAGATTAAGCCGCCCTGCTCAACAAATACAAAACATGATTAATAATTATCTTTTGAGGGATCTTCTTTGTCATTTAGACATGTTGGGCCCTCTCCGTATTGTGTAGAATTAAAGATTGAGTGTAAAAAATTGTTACATAAAATAAACTAGTCCGCAAATTGAGTTTCATGAAAATCGGCAAATAAAGTGACGAAGTATTTGGAAATCTACATAAGATTAATTGGAGTCAAGCCATGTTCACCGAAATTTAAATAAATAAATTTCTTGGGACATGATTGAAATTAAGCAAAACTTTAGGTTGTTTTAGATTAGCTAATATTATGTTTTAAAAATGATCAAATTTAAATTTTCATGAAAGCATTAAATTTTTTTAAAGATTTTCACTTATTCATTTTGCAGCCAAATTTTTTTAATTTCATGAAACTTTATCTATATATGCTTAAACTTTTATCATTTAACATAGTTGATCATAAGCATGGATGAAGGAAGAAGGTTGTGTTAGTTAACTAATATATAGTGTAAAATATTACAAGACCCATTTTTTATCATTAATTCTAAACGTATTTAAATAAATAAATTTTAAGGAGTCTCTCTTAAATAGCATGTTCTATCTACCCTCAAGTGCAACAAAAATTGTTATACTAAGGTCTCGTTTGAGAACAAGTTTTTTTAAGTAACTTTTTGGCTTTTTGATTAAAATATGATGTAAAAAAAGCTAGGTGTCGTTTGGGAAGGAGAAGCTGGGCTATTTTAGCCACGTCCGACAAATTAGGCTATTTCAGCCACGTCACGACAAAATTCCATTCACGGGTCCGTTGAAACACAAGCAATATGTGAGTTTACCAAAATGCCCCGAGAAGCCTCTTCAATCTGAAGTTGTTCGACCTCCTCCAAAACACAAAAGCCCTTTCCAAAGCTGAAGAGAAGAAGAAGCCACACCAGGGGACGATTTGACGAAGAGAAGAACGGCGGCAGCAGCGAAGAATAAGCTACCCTCTCAAACACAAACAGATCTACAGGTAATGCCTTATGGCCTATGTGATTTCTATTTTTCTTCTTCTGATCTGCATAGTATGCGTTCATAATGAACACGGTCCATGACCGATCTGTTGCTTTACGGTCATGATTTGGTTGATTACGCTTACGTTACACACATTTGGGGCACCGATCTGTCTCTGTGATTTTTCTGGGTTTGCGATCTGTTGTTATGTTAAAAATTTGTTCGGTGATCATGGATTCTGTTTGGTTATCATGGAATCTGTTCTTATGTTTGGTTTTCTGTTCGATATGTATATATTTCATATATATATATATATAATAGATCTGTTCTTACGAAAAAATCTGTTCGACATGTATATATATACATATATATATATATAATATATCTGTTCTTATGATAAAATATGTTCTTATTTATGAAAATCAGATATGTTGATGATAAACAGAAGGCACCGTTGTTCCAAATGAAGGAATCTGTTCTTATTTACAAATTAGAAAATATATACAAATTATATTACAAATATATTACAAAATTGGCTGTATTAACAAATATATTACAAATATATTACAAAGATATTAATAATAAATTAAAATATATACTACAAATTTAGATTAAAGAGTGTCAAAATTTTATTAAACATATATGACAAAATATAAGTATTAAAAAATATAGTAAAAATATATGCAAAAATATTTTCAAAATATCATATAAAATATATTCAAATTATATTACAAAATAGATTTATTAGTTTGAATATATTTTTTACTCATACGAATTGCTCAATTCCCATTTCTTAACAATATATTAATTACATAAAAAATATATTGCAAACTTCATTTGGGAAGGAAGGTAGATATATTATCTATATATATTAACACATTTAAGTCTTGTTTAGGAACATGCTATTTTAGTAACTTTTTAACTTACGAAAAGATATGCATAAAAATAGAGAGAATGATGTGACCACTTATTAGTGACTTTTGACTAAAATGTGTAGTTGACATACAAGGCCTTAATCATTATTGTTCATTAATCGAGGCGACCTCAACATTAGGTTACACTCGATTCTCTATCCCTTTACAATATAATATAGATTAGGCTATATCACAAGAGTCTACTATATCAACGAGTAACCCTTCATAATGTTTCTAATGGGGGATTTGGTTAAACCCCCCTCATAATAAAAATTTAATGTATTAAGAACAAGTACAAAACTTTTTCTTGAAAAGTCCAACACATACCATTATTATCAAAATATTAAACTTTAAAATATATATTAACTTTAATGTAGATGTCGATTTTTAATAAATTAGTATTTTAGACTCTTCTCATCAAGATCTATTCAAATAAAATCCATATAACTATAAATTCTTTAAAAAAATAAATAAAAATATTACCGTTAAAATTGATAGACAGAACAGTAACATATTACTATAACAATGTTGTCAAAAAAAAAAAAAAAAGGACATTTTACTTTATTCTTATTCAATATGTATTTTTTTTTTCTTATGAGGTTATGAAGCAAAATAAATTAAACTGTCATTCCACCAAATAAAATTCTAATGAAGAGTTTGACTAAATTCCTTTTTCTCATTGATACAATAGAGATTAAGCCGCCCTGCTCAACAAATACAAAACATGATTAATAATTATTTTTGAGGGACTTCTTTGTCATTTTAGACATGTTGGGCCCTCTCCGTATTGTGTAGAATTTAAAGATTGAATGTAAAAAATTGTTACATAAAATAAACTAGTCCGCAAATTGAGTTTCATGAAAATCGGCAATAAAGTGACGAAGTATTGGAAATCTACATAAGATTAATTGGAGTCAAGCCTGTTCACCGAAATTTAAATAAATAAATTTCTTGGATATTGAGTAAATTAAGCAAAACTTTAGGTTGTTTTAGATTAGCTAATATATGTTTTAAAAATGATCAATTTAAATTTTCATGAAAGCATTAAATTTTTTTAAAGATTTTCACTTATTCATTTTGCAAGCCAAATTTTTTTAATTTCGTGAAACTTATCTATATATGCTTAAACTTTTTATCATTTAACATAGTTGATCATAAGCATGGATGAAGGAAGAAGGTTGTGTTAGTTAACTAATATATAGTGTAAAATTTACAAGACCATTTTTTATCTTAATTCTAAACGTATTTAAATAAATAAATTTTAAGGAGTCTCTTCTTAAATAGCATGTTCTATCTACCCTCAAGTGCAACAAAATTGTTATACTAGGTCTCGTTTGAGAACAAGTTTTTTAAGTAACTTTTTGGCTTTTTGATTAAATATGATGTAAAAAGCTAGGTGTCGTTTGGGAAGGAGAAGCTGGGCTATTTTAGCCACGTCCGACAAATTAGGGCTATTTCAGCCATGTCACGACAAAATTCCATTCACGGGTCCGTTGAAACACAAGCAATATGTGAGTTTACCAAAATGCCCCGAGGAGCCTCTTCAATCTGAAGTTGTTCGACCTCCCTCCAAAACACAAAAGCCCTTTCCAAAGCTGAAGAGAAGAGAAGCCACACCAGGGACGATTTTGACGAAGAGAAGAACGGCGGCAGCAGCGAAGAATAAGCTACCCTCTCAAACACAAACAGATCTACAGGTAATGCCTTATGGCCTATGTGATTTCTATTTTTTCTTCTTCTGATCTGCATAGTATGCGTTCTAATGAACACGGTCCTATGACGATCTGTTGCTTTACGGTCATGATTTGGTTGATTACGCTTTACGTTACACACATTTGGGGCACCGATCTGTCTCTGTGATTTTTCTGGGTTTGCGATCTGTTGTTATGTTAAAAATTTGTTCGGTTGATCATGGATTCTGTTGGTTATCATGGAATCTGTTCTTATGTTTGGTTTCTATTCGATATGTATATATTTCAATATATAAATATATATATATAATATAATAGATCTGTTCTTACGAAAAAATCTATTCGACATGTATATATACATATATTATATATAAATATATCTGTCTTATGATAAAATATGTTCTTATTTATGAAAAGCAGATATGTTGAATGATAAACAGAAGCACCGTTGTTCCAATGAAGGAATCTGTTCTTATTTTACAAATTAGAAAATATATACAAATTATATTACAAAATATTACAAAATTGGCTGTATTAACAAATATATTACAAAGATATTAATAATAAATTAAAATAATATACTACAAATTTAGATTAAAGAGTGTCAAAATTTATTAAACATATATGAACAAAATATACGTATTAAAAATATAGTAAAAATATATGCAAAATATTTTCAAAATATCATATAAAATTATTCAAATTATATTAAAAATAGATTTATTAGTTTGATATATTTTTTACTCATACGAATTGTCCAATTCCCATTCTTACAATATATTAATACATAAAAAATATATTGCAAACTTCATTGGAAGAAGGTAGATATATTATCATATATATTAACATTAATTTTTTTCTAAAATATATAAAAATTATATTACAAATATATTAGAAAAATATGGTTCACAAAAATTATATTTAAAAATATATTACAACGATATTAAAAAATTGCATTAAATATATATACAAATTTGAATTAAAAGTCAGGACTGAAAAATTTTGTTAACCTATATGACAAAATTGCATTAATACAAAACAGTTCAAAATATATTAAAACAAATATTTTAATTTATCTTAAAGAAAATTTCCTCAAACATATTCAAAAATATAAAAAAGAATTAGTTTCAAATACTTATTCCAGTAAAAAAATATATTCAAAATATATTACAAAATACATTTACTAATTTTATTATATTAATGAAAAATACTCAATTGCTCAATTCTCATTTGTGAATAAGAATACCATATTTCACTTAAAAATATATTGCAAACTTTTGAATGTGAAGGAAGGTAGATATATATTAATCTTAATATTAACAACAATTTTGGAAATATAATTATGTAAACCATATTTATGTAATATATTGTAAAAAAATTTTATAGTATTTTCAAAAAATTTGTTGTTATATTAATAGATAATATATTCTTACCTTCCTTCACATTCAAAAGGTTGCAAATATTTTTAAGTGAAATATGTATTCTTATTCACAAATGAGAATTGAGATAGCATTGAGTATTTTTCATTAATATAATAAAATTAGTAAATGTATTTGTTAATATATTTTGAATATATTTTTTTACTGGAATAAGTATTTGAAAACTAATTCTTTTTTATATTTTTGAAAATATGTTTTGAGGAAATTTTCTTTAAGATAAATTTAAAATATTGTTGTTTAATATATTTTTGAACTTGTTTTGTATTAATGCAATTGTCATATAGGTTAACAAAAATTTTTCAGTCCTTGACTTTTTTAAATCAAAAATTTGTAATATTATTTTAATCAATTTTAAATCGTATGTAATATATTTTTAAAATATAATTTGTGAAACATATTTTCTAATTTATTTGTAATATATTTTTATATATTTTAGGCCCCCCTGTAAAGCATAAGTTGAACATCTTGATTTTTTGTGCAATTCATATGATTATTGCGTTACTAATGACATTGGTGACGACATTACTTACATTAAAAACAATGTCGGCATTTTGTAATTGCAAACTTCAATATAATTTGAGTCAATGAATCACGTGCCAACTGATTGAAAGGCTGCCACTTTTGTAGGTTTCGCATGAACGAAGACGTGATGAATCCCTGGGATGGAAGCAACCATGATGACATAACGGAAATGCTTAATCAAATGGCGGTCCAGGTGCAACAAGAACAGAATTGCACATTTCTACAAGCATGCCAGTGGGCGACAGAATGGTACGAGAAACACATGAATAAAACGCCGTGTCGCACTTTTATACTAATCGGGAATGCATGGATATGCGAACTATATGCGGGGCATATGGGTCGATTTGAGGAAAATGTTTGCATGCCGAAGGAAGTTTTTGCCGCATTGTGTGAGACATTAGTAAATGATTTTGGGTTACAAGTCCCGCAACGTCCACATGGCTTAGCTGTTGAAGAAAGCGTTGCGATGTTTATGCATGTGTTGAAAGGGAAGCAAAATCAGGAAATCCAAGAACGGTTCCAACATTCCGGGGGGACTGTGTCGAGGCACGTGCATAACGTATTAACTTCCATGAAAGAGTTCACTGTTGTTCATTGCCGGCCCACATACAGTCAACATCGTATACATCCATACGTGCGGTCTAGACGGAAATACCTACCGTTCAAGGTACTTCTGAAAAACATGATTGACATATAAATCAAGATAATATATTTTGTTTTTGTTATTAACTGCACGTGACGCGTGGCAAAAACGAAACACTTGTTACCAATTTACGCAACAAAACAATTTATCTATGTTTGCAGGACTGCATTGTCGCAATAGACGGAACACATGTCAGTGCATGGGTTACGGGGCCAGATGCGGCAACATATTTCGGTAGGAAATACTGTTACACGCAAAATATAATGGCCGCTGTCGATTTTGACAAGTGTTTCATATTTATTTCTTGCGGATGGGAAGGAAGTATGCATGATAGTCGCATATTCAACAAGATACTAACAAATGACAATGTCCCCTTCCCACATCCTAACGAAGGTAACACATGGTTATGTTATTAGATTTATTAACAAATACTTTTTTCCTGAGAAAGCGTTATATGAAAATGACGCAGAATGTTCGTTTTGGTGTCATACATTGTTGTCATGTCTGCAGGCAAATATTATCTTGTCGATTCTGGCTATGCAAACCGGATTGGTTACTTAGCGCCATTCAAAGGCCACCGTTACCACCAACAAGAATTCCGACGTATTGCACGGAACGCGATGGTAAACACGCCAAGGGAATTATTTAACAAAGTGCACTCGTCCTTACGTAGTGTGGTGGAACGCACTTTCGGTGCCTGAAAAAATCGATGGTGGTTTATTCGAGACATGCCTCGGTATGACTTTGCAAATGTGCAAGTTCAGTTAGTAGGTGCGTCAATGGCATTACATAATTATATACGGTGGAACACAGGTAACCCAACAACTGTTCAGCTAATCTGTGACGAGGAAGAGGCTATGACAATAGTAAATGCCATACCAGAAGTTGAACATGACGAGGATGGTTTAATGGTTGGAGATGAGGACCCCCATATGGCATTGGTCCGCCTTCACATACGCGACAAATTATGTTACATGCGTAATAACGGAATGTTAGGAAATATATAGTAGTCGAAATAATTTTCGTATGGTTGTCACATAATGACACACGTGGAACAGACTGTATTCAAATATATTATCATGTACAATATGTTTGAGTTTCCACGGGAATGTAACCCCTTCCAGTTGCTGACGTGCCTAACTTTAAAAAACAACAATCCATACGAATTTTGCTTTTGGAAAAACAAAAAAAGGTGAAACAAATAAAAACAAATGAAAAAGAAAACTAATACACACATTGTCATGTGCGACGTAAATTACAAATAAATGAAACACGTAAATATATTAAAAAAAAGTTATTGTATACTAATTAAAAAAAACAAGACGTAGTTAAAAATAAAAATCCAAGACAAAAAAAAAACATAGTTAAAAAAAAACTTAGTTATAGTACAAAAAAAAAATAAAAAGACAAAAACATAAATTCCCAAATAAAAATCGAAAAATTTAAGCACAATACCCCAAATCCAAACCCAAAATTAAAAAAAGTAACCGGAAAAAAAATTAAGCAAAATACGAAAAATCCAAGCGCAAAATAAAAAAAATTCAAACAAAAAAAAAATTAACGCAAAATCCGCCAAACTAAAAAAAAAAACAAATAAAAAATAAAAAATTTGGATTTGCAAAATTCGGGAGATCGAAACCCAACATACAAAAATTGTCAACAAAAAAACATAAAGCAAAAAATGCCAAAGTGAAACTCCAAAAAAAAAAAAGAGGCAAAATCGAAACCCCAACATAAAAAAATTAAAATAAAAAAGAAGAACCAAAATATGGCAAATTCAAACCCAAAATAAAAATAAATAAACAATAAACAAATTAAGCAAAAGTTGGCAGATCGACACCCAGTATATAAAAAAAACAAAAAAAATAAAAAACACAAAAAAACAAAAAAAGCCAAATCCAAACCCCCCAAAAAAAATTTAGCAAAATATGCGAAATCGAAAGATAATATAAAAAAATTAAAATAAAAAAATAATCAAAATATGCCAAATCCAAAAAAAAAAAAAAAAAAAAATTTAAACAAAAAGCCAAAATTGAAAAAAAAAATACCAAAAAAAAAAAAATCAGAAATTTTTTTTTTCCAGCAAAAAGCCAATATTGTAAAAAAAAAACCGAAAATATGCCAAATCCAAACCCAAATTAAAAAATAAAAAAAATGGAAAAGGACAATTTGGTCATTTAACAAGATGACACCTCACCAAAAAGCCAAAAAGTCAAAAAAGTCAAAAACCCCTTCCCAAACCACCAAGGATCCTCTAGAGTGAAATTTCTCTAAAGTTTCTTAAAGTGCTACAGTGTATGGTTGAGATTTATTGGCAAGTCACATCAGAAAAATTGATGTGACTTGTCAGTAAATCTCAACCATACACTGTAGCACTTTAGGAAACTTTAGGAAAAAATCACTCTAGAGGATCCTTGCTCTTCCCAAACCAGGCCCCAGGCTAAATTAGCCAAAAAAATCAAAAAGCCAACCCACTTTCCAAACGGAGGCCTAGTATATTTGGGATTACTTTTTAACTTTTTACAAAAAGATGTGCAAAAAGTAGAGAGAAAATAGAATCTTTGACTTTTTGGTATAGATTATTGGCTTTTTAATTTTTTTAGTAACTTTTTAATTTTTTTACTAAAAAAATCACTTACCAAACGAAACATAATATTATAGTTGGGTTTCAACCTTTCAGGATTGTTTTACACCAACTTCCTAATGTCAGAAGAAGAACAAGAGGAGAACAAGTCCTCATCACTGAATTGAGCCCAGTTAATTCAACCGGACAATCGGCCTCATCCAGCACAGTTGTTCGGATTGGTCCATAACTAATAAAGGGCCTTTCAATGCAGTGTGAATTTTTTCTTTTTTAAAATTGAGATTCTTTAATTTTGCACAGTAATGTTTCATATGGTAGTTTCCTCAACTTCTTATTTCCATAATTGAGATATATATTTCAAATTATTTATATATATTTGTGTGTGAGAGAGATACTAATTTTAATTTATGGTTAGAAATTGAGAAATTTATAAACTGACTTATTTCTCAATTTAAGTTTATTCAAACTTGAAAATTTCTTAGTATTAGGAATCATACATTTTAGATGAATTTCATAACTGCAATCTAATTTTTTAGTTTTTGAATAAAATTTATAGTTTTTTAGTTTAACTTCCTCATTTTAAGTATTTTTTTTTCAATTTTGTATGAAATTTTATCTTAACTCAACCAACTCCATATATTTTATAATAAAAAATTAAACCAAGTAAATATTGTTAGTTCTAAGAAGTTCAAGAAATAAGTCAAGAAGACTTTACCATTGAAACAATCCCATTTCGTAGCTCGAAATGGCGTGGGTCGAAAGGCCTAAATTGCTTTGTTCACCCATCCCTTTTCTTTGTACACCCACCCTCCCTCTGTTCATCCCCTCCCTCTGGAAAACTCACACACACACACAGCTCCGTTCATCCCCTCCCTTTGGTGTCATTTTTTTTTTTTTTTTTTCAGAAGAAGTAGAAAATTAGAGGAGGAGGGAGGAGGAGAAGGACTGGAGGGGGGCCAATTATTAGGGCTGGACGCGGAGGCGGGGGGCGAAGGCATGATCGGGCGGAGGCGACGAGCTGTGAGTTGCGACGGCGGGCAGAGGCGACGAACGAGCTGCGAGCTGCGACGAGGACGGCGGGCGGAGGCGACGAGCTCTTCTCTCCTCTCCTCTCTCTTTCCGGAGGGGCAGAGGCGACGAGCTCTTCTCTCCTCTCCTCTCTCTTTCTCCCTTTCTCCTCCTCTTCCCCTCTGTTCTCCTGTGTTCAACGCAGAAGAAGAAGAAAATCGCAAAACGACGTGGTTTTCAAATTTCGGGCCATTCGACCCTCACCCATTTTGAGCTACCACCTATTTTTCCTATTGAAAATGGTCTAAATTCTAAGGGCTGGTTTGGCATGTTTAAAAAAAGTCAAAAAGTCACTATCCTATTTAAGTCAGATCATCCTATTTAAGTCACATCACCTCTCTAACCCATCACTTCAAACCCAACCCCAACCCAAACCCAAACCCAAACCCAAACCCAACCCATATTTTATAAAAAATCAAAAAATGTACTTATTTAGATCATCTCAAACAACCCCTAAATTTGTAATAAAAAAATATTTTTATTTTTACATAATTTTATATTTAATATTAGTCTTGTTTGAGAAATCTTGTTGCGTTGATTCTAATAAAATAAATTTTATTGAAAACAAATATATACTTTAAAAATTATGATGTTTTAAAATTTTAAAAATCATTATATTTCTTTAGAAACAATTACAACTAATGAATAATCGCTGTTTGAAGAGCATCTCCAATGCATTAGGCATATAATATTTGTTAGTTAAAATGCCTAGTGTGATTCATTTTTTTCAATTCCAATGCACTAGGCATATGATTAGGCATTTTGGCTCAACTCATATTCACTAGCTACATGTAGCTAGCCTTCAACGCTAGGCAAAATGTGTTCAATCATTAGGATCATTTCCCTCCATCTTTGTTATTGACGTTGCATTCTATAAAATTAATAGTATTTGGATAAATAGCTAAAATAAAGAGCATGGTTGGAGTAAAAACATAAAACAGTTGATAGGCAAAATAAAATATATACTTTATAGTAATATTTAGATAGGTAAAATGCCTACTACCGTTTGAGATGCTTAATTATTTAAAATTTAATGGGACATAAATGTCTAAAAAAATTTAATTATGACTTGATGGAATATAACTCCACGGGACTTGTTTGTAAATACATCATAAATTATTAGGTATTAATATATATTTTTAGTGCTCAAAACACCTAGTTATATAGTGGTGTTCCACATAAGCCTTCAATAAAAACAAGATCCACGTGAGTTAAAAACAACTTGATGAGGTAAAAAAAAAGGTCCTTTGTTGTAGGGTTTTCTAATGTAATTAATTGTCTAATTTGATATAATTCTCATGATGTTTCTAAATATATTGACAAAAAATGATATCAAAGTTGAGTTGAGTTGTTTTATTTTTATTTTTTATGATCAATTTTTACATACAAGTACGTTACTTTCACTTTACAAAACCTACCTCTCACCACTAAAAATCATATGGTTGCAAATGAAACTAGAAGAAAGAATTATCCACATTGCTAGTCTAATTTTTAATTGAGTTTTATTAGTAAGTGCTCTTGTCACTTAAAGAATTTGTTAGCACGTTTAAAATAGTTGTGTAACAAGTAATTAAGGAATGCATAATTATTTAATTTTTTTATTAATTAATACTTTTAAAAATATTCTTAATTTCAAAAAATAGAGAAAGTGAGCATGTGAGTCTAGGAGTGGAGAAAGCATTGTGGAGCAAGAAGGTGCCAAAATGATTCCTAGTAATGTGATTTTAAAATTATTATTGCCTTGGTCCCCAAAATTTTATTTGGTGGAATCCAATGATACATGCTCCTTTTGTGTCTCGCTATAATAAACCAAAGTGCTTGGGGTTAATATTAAAGCATAACCACTAAAATTTTCTACATAATTTTATAACAAACAAAACATCTTAATGGTCACTCCATCTTGAAGTTGCCTCCAATTTCACCTAATGTGCCCACAAAGTGAGGAATATATATAGCTTCCCATGCCAAACCACTAGCAAGCCTCGGACAAACTTTATAAGGTTGTTACAATCTTCGGAAAAAAAAAAAAAAACTTTGTATTTTTGGTGGTAGAATTATATATTAATTATGCATATATATAATGATTAGTTATGAATTATTTGTGGTGTTCAATTATAGACTATTATGGTGATGAGATTAGCAAATTGTCAAATAAAAGCTAGTAATGACTCATTATAATGTTCAGTTATATCTGAAAACAATATTGATACAATTTCATTATAATAACCCACTATAACAAAATTGGATTTTCACGGTTTCACATCAACGACATACAATAAATGCAAGCTGTGGTTTCTAACTTTTATGACTTGTTTTTTTTGTATGTTGTAAAAAATAACCCAACCACGACATGCCTATTGTGTAGGTTGTGAATTCTAATAACGATGATTTTTTTACGGCTTGAAATGTTAGCCATAAATAATAAAACTTTTTATGACATGCATATGACATGCTGTTAATACATCAACTATAGGGTGTAATAATGGCCCGACCCGGCCCATCCGGGCCTTTTGAGCTCGTGATTTTTTAGCGGGCCGGGCTGGGCCGGCTCATGGGCTAAAATGTGAGGCCCAGGCCCAAACCCACTCATAATAGCAGCATAGGGCTGGGCCTAGGGGCTGGGCTCGGGTCTTGGCCCGCGGGCCGGGCCTAGTCGGGCTTTTTTTTTTAATAATAGAAATAAAAAAAAATTATACTAAAGTATTTTAATTACGATTAATGAGATATTTTGTTTGGTTATGTAATGTTTTATAGTGATATTTAAATTTAATTATATATGACTTATGTTTTTTTAATTGTGAACTTATAATTAAAAAAGTATGCAATTATGAAATTTTTTTTCTTTCGAAATGAATAATTTTATATATATATGAAATTGAAACTTTTAATATTATAATATTAAATTATTTATATAATATTTATTGAATGAATAATTTTTATTTCAAAATGAAATAAAATATTACAAAAATTGATATTATTAAATAAATTAGGTGTAGATTACTGATGATGGTAGAGCAATTTGTGAAAATTCTCTGTGCAATTAAACTGTTTAACTAGGAAGAAAAAGCCTCCCTCACATGATGGCACAGTTGGGAAAGAACCTCTCCATGTTGCCAACCCCATTCAGATCCAAGTAATCCAATAAGAAAATTGTGGGAACAATATACGGCCCCCACATGAAAGGAACATGCCAAATAGTTAGCTCAGCTCTTTATGGCAACTTTGCATCAAATTGTTACATTCACATTCATCGGAGGAGACAGACATTTCAGTCGCGTTGCCCGTTGATATGTCATCCAAATCATATTGAATTCGCTCATTTCCATTAAAATTTTGTCTTCTTGTAAGCGCGTGCATATGATCCCTGGATATCATCAATGGCTCAACCATTTCGGGTAAAAGCCTGCTCCTGTAGTCACTCAGCACTCGTCCACCTGCACTAAAAGCTGTTTCTGAAGCAACTGTAGAAATAGGAACGGTTAGTATATCACGGGCTATCTGTGAAAGCACATGCCACATAGATTCATTTTGTTTCAACCATTCCAAAATGTCAAATTTATCGGAACCATCCACTGACAGGCTTTCCAAATAACGTTGTAGTTCAGAACTACTTACACTTGTATGTTGAGATATTCTTCTACTTTTTATTGCTGTGAAAATACGTAATCTCTCGCCTCGAGATTGTTGGACTGTTAGTGTAGTGTGTGTAGGTATATTTACAGATGCAGATGCAGCTGCAGTTGCCCTGTATTCTTGAAATAATCTGTTGCATGTTTGCATAATAGAGGCAAACTGTATTTGATCAGTGAAAATACGTTCTAAAAATTCTTGTAAACCAACTTCTTTACACCTAGGATCAATTATTATAGCTAAACCTAATAGATGAGGCAAATGATGAAAATATTTATCAAATTTTTCTCTCATTGAAGTAATAATGGTTACATAAAGTTCATTACCCATATATTTTATGAAAATTTTAATTATTTCTGCTAGCATATGTAAAACAAATGGTGAAGTAGGAATATATATATATAAGAAAATAATTTTGTTGAAGTATCGAAAATTTTTAAAAAATCTTTATACAAGGTTACTTGGCGCCAATTAAGTTCAGTGGGTGTCAGTACTCTTCCTGTTGATATTGTTGCAAAAAATAAATCTATTGTTCTTCTTTGTTTACAAGCTATTTTTAACATATTATATATTGAATTCCACCTACTATCTACATCTAAAATTAATTTTTTAAATGACATATTTTCTCGTTGACAAATTTTTTTATACTCTGAAATTTGATTACCAGAAGACATAATAGTAACAACTGTATTTTTTATTACAAGTACAGAAGTTTCGTATACATGCATAGCTTCATTAACAATCAAATTTAAAATATGGGCACAACAACGAATATGAATTAAATCACCATCAACAAGTAATTGTAAAGTTGATTTTAAATGAGCTACAGTTTGATTATAATATAATGCATTATCTAAACTAATCGTAAATATTTTATTTTGTAAAGCCCACTCATATAATACATTTCTTATTTCTACACCAAGCGAATGACCAGTGTGTGGAAGTTCAATTAATTTAAATGAAATAATTATTTTATTTAATTTTCAATCATTATCAATAAAATGTGCATTGATTCATTGATATTCAAAACCATTATTTGACCATAGATCAGATGTTAAACAAACTCTTCTATTCAAATTTTTAAAGATATCAAATAATTCACTTTTAATATCCTCAAATTTCTTTAAAATCTTGTTTCTAGTAGTGTTTCTTGAAAAACTTTGATATTGCGGTGCAAAATTTTCGTGAATCATTTCGGTAAAATCAGGACATTCACTAGTACTAAAAGGTTGTTCTTTTTTAATAATATAATCAATTACAGAATTTTGTGCACGTATAGGATCATATGAAAATGTTTGCAAAATACCAGTTGATGAAGTCCCTAATTGCATTTGATTTCGAATATCAGGTTGTTTACTTTGTAAATGTTTGTCAGAATGCCTTTTTAAATGACTAGTACCCCTGCAGATACAACACTAAGTAAACGTGCACAATATTTACATTTTGCTTTATATGTAATTGTGCCATCAGGATTATTTATAGATATTTTTTCAAAATGTTCCCAAACACTACTACTTCTGCTCCTAGATGATGATGCAACTGTTGGAAGAGGGATATTAGAAGGAGAATCAACAGATTCATGTGGTGTAGTATATATATCAACATCGACATAAGCATTATGCATATTAGGATCCATAGTAATGCAAGTAAAACAATATATAAGAATTAACAATTAATTTAAATAATGTGTAAATCCAATCAGTAAAAAATAACAATTAATATATGTGCATAAATAATTAATGAAAAAAATGAGTAGTTAATAAATTTAATTAAACTAATTAATGTTATCGACTGGCGAATGTGATATAGAAATTTTCTTCTTTTGTTAAAAGTTTCTTGTTGCACAATTGCAATAGCCACTTAGGGATGACACTTTAAAATTAATTGAGAGTTGAGAGAGATTCAAAGAGTTGAAGAGAGAGAGAGAATGATTTGTTGCGAAATATATTTTGAAAACTAAAATATATTTATAATAGTTTAAATTCTAACCGTTTGAATTATGACCGTTTTATAAATATCCGTTTGAGTTGTAGGAGATGCAAATTTGCAATGCAACGGCTCAAAATTAAGGCTAGGCTGGTACTATAATAGTAGGTAGGGGCTATACGGCGGCATGGCAAAGTTTTAGGAAATGGTTGCCTCTTTTTTGAGCAATCATTTGGACGGTGCTCTTTGGCCAGTGGGAGCCATCACGGGTCCTATTTTGCTAATTGGAATCGTTCAATGTATACCACTCGTCGAGCATTACATGTTTGTAAAAAATCACGTTGATCGGATATCTATAACTGTCTGATCGGATTAGTTTTTTTTGTCGACCATTAACTATAACACCATGCATTTTTATACCAAATTGATTTGATAATGTAGTTAGCGATATCCGATTAACGTGATTTTTTACAAGCATATAGTAATGGAAGAGTTCTACACACTGAATGGTTCGGATTATCAACACGGGTCCCGTTTTTCTAATCAAAACTGTTTAATGTGTACAACTCATTGATTATTATATGTTTGTAAAAAATCACGTTGATCGGATATCTATAACTATCTGATCAGATTAATTTTTTTTGTCAACCATTAACTATAACACCATGCATTTTTATACCAAATTGATTTGATAATGTAGTTAGCGATATCCGATTAACGTGATTTTTTACAGGCATATAGTAATGGAAGAGTTTTACACACTGAATAGTTCGGATTATCAAAATGGGACTCGTGGTGAACCTCCACAAGCCCAGTATTACCTTCCAACTTAGTATATATATATATTATTTTTTTTTTCTTTCACGTTAGCTTAGGTGCACTTTCCCATCAGGTTAGGTGCACTTTCCCATGAAACAATCAATGAAGTAAGAAATTAAAAAAAATAAAAATAAATAAGGCTAGCCACACACACAGACTGTGCTGTTGTGCATTGCCACTGCCAGTGATACATCATATCACAATTTTGTATCAAATAACTATTAAATTGATTTTAATTTAATAAATTATTATTAATTTTTGTTTTGTTTTTAAATTATTAATGTTATTTATTTAATTATATTAATTTTTGTTTAATTTTTTAATTTTTATAAGATCAATCTTTTTATTTATTTAATTATTTTATTTTTATAAGATCAATCTTTTTATTTATTTAATTATTTAATTTTATTATTTTTATAAGATTAATCTTTTTATTTATTTTTTTTAATTATTTAACTATTGTAAGTTGTTTTTTATTTTTATTTTTTGAAATTTGATCATTGGTAGAGAGAGGGATTGATGGTTGGGCCGGGCAGGGCCCCAAAAGGGAAGGCTCAGGCCCAGACCCAAGATACTGGGCTGGGCTTGAGCCCGGGTTTAATTGGGCTGAAATGGGACGGGCCCACCTCGGGCTTCGGGCCGCCCATGGGTCTCATGCCATTTTTATACCCCTAATCAACTATACACAACACACGTACACCAATTGTTAAAAATATTAAACATTTCATAATGCACAAAAAATCAGTTATTAAAAAGTACATTTTTCACGACGTACATATGTTAACCATTAAAAATATTTTACTTTTCACGACACACAATTTCTATTATAATTAGCATGACCGAAATAAAAATAAACGCCAAAATGAAATACTCTGGCGCCAAACCCCCAAACCCAATAATAGACAAAAATAAATATATCAAAAAACACGAACTATTTGGCTTCTAATTGTAAAGGAACATAGAAACTGAGAAGAGGGAGAGAAGAGAGAGGGTTCAAAGATACTTGGGCAAAACCAAGAAGAGAGGGTTCACCTAGAAGGCTTTGGCTTTGGTTTCTAATCAAAATGAACCCAAAAGGTTTCATCAAAAAGGAGAAGGGTTCGGAGGGAGCTCAATCTCATCTCTCTGAATCGTCTCATTGAAGAAGGGTTACCTGGTACATTGCTTCGTCATCTCCTTCCTTTTATCTTTGTTGATTTCTATTAAAGTGATTACTCATTGTGTGTTTGGTTTTGATTTCGATTTCTATTGTCTCATCGATTTCGATTTCAACCCTCTATTGCAAATTCTCTTTCTTTTTATGGTAAACTGCTGCTTCTCTCTCTCTCTCTCTATGAAGCTAGGGTTTCAAACCACCACTATCAAGAGGTATTGATTGAACGACGACAGATTTTTCTGTTTCTTGCGAAACTCTGTTCAGATTTTTCTATCACCATTTGTTATATTTCATGTATTTGTCTAGTGATTTGGGGGGAAAAAAAAATGGTTTTGAAAAGTTAGGTTTTAAATTGAAAATTTATGGTTTTTATTTGGGGGTTTTGATCTAAAAATTAAGATTTTGTTGCCATTGCCAATTTTTCAGGTAATTTTGATTTTTACTTGTAATGGCTCCTATTTTACTTTGACCATTCTTTTTGTTCAAGATTTGTGCTAGGTTCTTGCTAGAAAGAAAATTTGTATCAGGTGATTCTCTTCTTTGTCTCTCTGTGATGTTTGCACATGTTTGTATGTATCTAAATATTAACAGATACCCAAAATTGTGACTCCATATCAAGATGATTTGTGTTATGTGTATGATGATTGCTTGTCTTTGTTTCTCTTTGTTGTCTTTGGCTGGTTATGTTTGTGTATCTGTGTTTGCTTAGGTATCGCTATATATCTTTATTTTGTTTCTATTGTCCAGCAGAGAAGAAAACTATATACACGTTATTTATACCTCCTAGTTGCTTGATAAAATGCTACTAAGAGTGGTTGGCTCTTACTATACTTTTATATTGTTTTCTTATGAGTTTTTGTTTTATATATATATATATATATAAAGTAAATGGCTATATTTGAAACTTGTCATGTTATATATGAGAAATCACCAAGGAGATGAAAAGTTCGGTGAAATAAAAATGTCATATATAATTGCCCTTACAAAAAAAATTCTTGATTTTTTTTAAAGAATTTTTTTTTGGTTATTTAAAAATAAAATAAAAATTAAAAAACGAATTCTAGAATGTATGCTAAAATGAAAATAACATTGGCCACAAATAGATATCAGTATATCGTATTTGACGGCAATGTTTCAAACAATTTGTGAAAGTTATGTGAGAAAGACAATGGGTAAGTGAATCATGATTTTTGGCCTATTGATTGAGTAGCACCACTATGTAGTTTGAGGTTGTGGTTTAACTTCTATGGAGAAGAGTTCAATTGGGTTATATGTAGTTTTTCTTATGATTGTAATTGAGTTTGGAGATTGTTGGGCTTTTAAACTTCAAATAGATGTGTATTATATTAACAAAAAAATAATAAATTTTGTTTTCTCTAATTTCCTTATTCCATTGTTATTGGAAATTTGGAATGTAGTTATGATCTCATAGTGCGCAATATGTGGAGTGGAGCATACCAGTGTTGGGGAAAAGAGAACAGAGAAGGACCATTGAGGAAAACTTATTCTAATTTGTATTACAGTGATATTTAGGTTCTAAAATGGTTATGCACCTCCTTTAGGTGCTAGCAGAAGAAGGCAAAGCTAAGGTTGTTGCCTTTGATGAAATTGACAAAGCCCTTGAAGAGAAAAATAGAGGGATTACAATTGCAACGATGGGTTATAGTTTTTTTCCCCCTTGTTTTTTCACACCATTATGCTAGGCTGTATGATTTTGTGTAGCATCCATATTTCTCCTTGAAACCAAGTAAGATTTTTGAAGCATCTATCTATATTGAACACAAGGAATGACTTGATGTTGTAGGCCCATGTGGAGTATGAGACTACTGAGCAGCATTATGCACATGTAGATTGCCCAGGACATACAGATTATGTTAAAGTAAGCCTTAATTGACATGGATTTGCACCAAAAGAACAACTGTATTTGCTTTATCATTATTAGATATCATCATAATTACTAATGTAATTGTAACTGTAGCTATTATTGTTATTATTATTGCTTCTTTTGTTGTTATTGTTGTTGCACCACCATATCTAATCGATATGAATGAACATAATTTTCTTTGAGAATAAATAAAAAGGGGATGTTGAGGAATAATTAAATTAGTTATTGAAACTAATCTATACATTGTTGTACAAATTGTATAATTAACTAAATAAATAGATTCATGATTAATCCAATTACAATAGAATAAAAAAAAAATTGAATTTACAATCATATTATACAGAAATACACAATACAATAAAATGGTAAAGAAAGCAAATTGAAACCGGTGTGGTACCACAGTCTCCTTAAAATAGATTAGCTGTCTCACCATGGGTGCTAGAGGTACGTCGGCTTCTGTCTCTCAGGATACGACGGTTTAGATTGGCTAATGCAGAAACATCTTCTAATAGCTTTGGCGAATCGACAATGGTAGTACTCTTTCACATAGGAAGAAAAATTATAAACGGAAGCAAACTGACTATATATATTTTGGAAGCAAAAAATCTGTACCAAAACCAAGGGAGATAGGTCTCCTTTTATATACCATGGAGGAGAGAGGAGGAGTCTCTAGCTATGAAGGCTAGCAACCAATGCTCATGAAGCCTGCAAAAATTGCCGGAATAATGGACCAAAACTGATGGGACAATAATATCTGAGATATATATATTTTGTATAGACAAGTGTGTATATTTGCAGCAGACTTGGCCCAAAAAGATTAGATTGGTGGATCACTGATCCGGCTCAGCCCAAACCTAACCAATTTTCTCAAGCCTCAAGCCCAAGCTCAAGATCTACAACTCGTGACCCGCAACCCACACCCGGCCCTATCCCGACCCGGGTGGGTGGGTGGCGCGCGTGTGGCAATTTTTCTATAACCAAAGTCTTGACCCAAGTCCATCTTTTAAGCATCTATAATTTCCTTCCTTCGGAAAATTTGGATGCCCCAAAGGGCTCATGTTTTTCTCATAATCTTGAGGTTTAAATACCCATCAAAGTTTTCCTTTATAATCAATGTGGGATTAATAGTTAAAGACAATTCTCAACACCTCATTCATGAGGCTATATTTATAAGACAATTTCTCATTCAATTATTAATGGTTTTTTATTCTTCTTTTTGTGGTGTAAAGACTTTGTTAAAAAGAATCTAAATTCATTTAATCCCACATCAACTAATGGTTGAGACCTACTTTAATTTCACATTAAAATCACCAAAAATTATTTTTTTTCAATACATTTGAGTTGTCGGAGGACTGGCAAAGAACATCCTGCTTTGTTTGACTTGGCTTGACATCATATCTTATATGTAAGCATGCAATTTTAATCGTGATGTGTTATTGATTAATATGTCTATCTTTGCCTATCTTCCTCATCTTATTAACAAAATATTTTCCAAGCCCACAGTATTACTAGACACGTGGTTTAGAAATCTGCATCTCACAGGAAATAAATTTATAAAAAAATGAAGCTTAGCTGAAACTAAAAATAGGTACCTAAATTTATGATAATAATTTTTATTTTGGGTTTGATTATTTGATACTTTGCTTCTAGGGACGAAAGGTGGCAAAGAACATTACATTTACTAGGTTCACCTTTATCTCTTTTCTTTTTCTTTTTGATGTTCTTTTCTTTTTTTGAGAAAAATGTTATACACATGCTGAATTTTCATATTAATAGACAAAGGCAATGAGTCTCCCAAACTAAAATACATTTATAAATAATGATGATGATGATGATAAAGAACCTTACTAACAATCCTTGCAAATAGTTTCATGGATAACCGTTCAATGGTACATTGAGCTTACTCTGACCTGCAATTTACAGCTCTGTTTAAGGGAAATAGTCTATTTTTGCTAAATTTACTCATAAATCGCAATTGGTTAGTTAAGGGAGTTAGATGGAAACTTACTGCTAATGATGTATGTGTGTGTGTGTAGATGGTTCTCTCAATCAGTTACTATCTAATAATTAAAAAGATGACTTTTTCTCACTTTTTCTTTTTGGTTTTGGTCATGCAAAACAATATATAATATAGTAGTTTTTCTACCTCTTTCAATCCAATTGGTTAGCATTCTTGATATTTTTTTTATTCATTGATGTTTTATATCCTTAATGTCTTTGCACAATTCTTGTGACCATTTTATAAAAGTAAAGGATTCAAGCTCGTATCCAATGGACACGAGCACTGGTAAGAATAGAAGAGTTCATATAACACTGTCCAATACCAAGCCAAGCTGCTACTAATGTAGCTACTTACCTATTTGGGGGGATAATTCCAAGTCAGATAGTAAAACCCCCCACCTCATGTTCATATAAGATCTTGCAATATATCCATCCTTCTACAAAAAAAAAAAACAAAAAAAAACCCAACTACCCTCTAAACAATTTGTCTCTACCTTTCAAAACGCTACCTTTATTAATCCCACATACAAGAAGGCTAACAATGCAAACCCATTAATGCTATCTCCATTAATTCTAATTGTAATGAATTAACAAAACCTCTTACAATGTGCATTATGTACAATATGCAAAACGGATGTACTGTATAAATTATGCATCCAATTAGCCAAACAAGAGATGGGAAAATTAGGGATAGGGTTAAAATTACCAATGAATCACAAAAATTTCGCTACTTACTGGCACGAGGGCTCGAAGCTCTGGCCCTCTGGAGACCCTTCTTCTTGATAATAGGCGCTAGAAGCAACAACACGAATGAACCTTATCAAATTATCAATATACATGACCGCAACAACTCTAGGGTTTTCTCACTAGGCAGTGGATTGTTCATCTGAATCTGATGATTGTGGCGCAAAAACACAAAACCCAAAGAAAAGAGAGGCTCCCCAATGTTGGACACTTTGAATCGAGCAATTTTCGATCTTCGATTTGAATTTGGATTTCTATGAATGATCATACATGTATATATGTGTATGTATATGTCTACAATAATATATTATATATACCATGGAAATGGTTGATAGAAGGAAGGAAGGAATGCAATTGAAACCATCACTTGCCAGACCAAGCTATATGGTCACTCTTTGCAGAGCATAAATGTATGAGAAGTGATTGGTAGCTCGAATTTGAGCCCTCCGAATTCCCCTCGAATTCAAAAATGACGTCGTTTTCGTCGTTTTTGATTTTTTTTTTTTTCTTCTCAGAAGAAGAAAATTAGAAGAAGAGAGGGAAGAAGGAGGAAAAAGAAGAAGAAGAAGAGAAGGAGGAAGAAGAAGAAGAAGGACTGGACTGGAGGGGCCATCAAAATCGGGCTGGGGGTGGAGGCGGAGGCAGAGGCGGGGGCAGCGAGGCAGAGGGGAAGGCGACGATGGGGTTGCGACGAGGCGACGGCGGGGCGACGATCGGGCGGAGGGGCTGCCATCTCTTCCCCTCTATTCCTCCACTTACCCTCTCTTCTCTTTCTCTCTTCTTTTCTATCTGATTCGGGGGATTCGGAGGGGCTCAAATTCAGGGAAAAAAACATTTTCCTAAATGTATACACACCTTCTTTCTTTCAATGAGGGTGTTGCCAACTATCTTGTACTCCCAGCTTAATCGACGGTGTGGGATGGTTTGAAAAACTTGATCTTTCATTGTACACAATACCACCCTTCAAATTTGTAAAAATTACAATTAATTTCATAATTTTATCATAATTGCATTAATCTTCTTTTATTTATTTTTTTCAAATTGCATGACACTTGAGAGTTATTTTGGGAAGTGGTTATTTTGGTTGGCTTTTTAGTAACTTCTTACAAAAAAATATGCAGAAAAGTAGATAGAAGAGTTAACTTTTTAATAATGATTTTTTGACCTTTTAACTGTTTTAGGTGGTTCCCAAAATAACCTTTAATCAAACCCGTTAGGTTTCGTCTATATGTAGGTTTGAAAGTCTCATAAATAGTGTTGTAAAAGGATATTAGTGTTGGAACAATCTTCTATGTACAATAAAAAAAACATAAACAAATCAAACAAATAAATAAATTTACTTAACAAAATTTATTTACCGAAAATAGAATTGGACTCCCAATTTAATCAACGGTGTGCGATGGTATGTAACACTTGATTTTTGATTATACACGATGCCACTTTCCTTTTTTCAAATTTGTAAAAATTACAATTAATTTCATAATTTTATTATAATTATATCAATTTCTCTTTTATTTTTTAAAATTGCATAACGCTTAAAGCCAACCTGTTAGGTTTCGTTTACACGCAGGTTTGAAAGCCTCATAAACGGTGTCATAAAAAGACATTAGTGTCAAAACTATGCATTATTTTATATACGTGAGGTTTGGGATATAATTGTACCATTTTGTGGTGTCATCGTAGACCGAATGAGCTATCAAGGTGCCATTAAAGTTTCATGTGCCAACTCACGAACGTGCGCTTTGGGTTTGGCTATGCTCGTGGAGGTCTTGTGGCCTTAGGCAAGCAACTTAATAGCAACATTGCCACTCGTGGGTGGTTGTGGAAAGTATGAAACTCTACCATCATGTTGGACACATTGGGAATGACTAGTTAGAAGGTGCAGTGATCAACACAGATATATATAAGGGGTCCAAAATGAACACTAAATAATGATAGTACTTGGAGAAACAAAACTATGTTCATGAGTAGATAATTTGGGGTAACTAGAGAGTGAGTGGCCAGGTAGGATGAAACAAGCAGTTTAAGAAGAATGTGGAAGTGAAAAAATTGGTAGCATATCCCCCAAATCCCAAGAAGTTCTCTTTTCAAACTTTGAGAATGGATCCTATTTATAGGCTTTTTCCCCCAGTACTTAATATACTAGGTGGCCAAATAGTGTAGCAACACGTGTTACGGAATATTTTATCCTGAACCACCAAGCTTTGGTAGACACGTGTTCCTTTGTACGTACTATCTATTTGGCGTGAACCTTAGCAGGTGTCATTTTTGGTACAGACCATGAAAGGCACACCTGCTTTGGTGATACCCTTTGCGATGGTACTTGTTGCGGCACCCGTTTTCTTAGTTCAATTTCCTAAAGCACATCTTAAGACTCAGCCTACTATCAACCGTTCTTGTATCTACCTTAGCAATTCCTCCATCCTTAGTCATCTAACTACAAACTCCCCAGCTTCCTAGGGTATAGGCCATAGTACCCAATGGGGTTTTCTTGGTCTTGCCAGTACGACCGAGGCATGTCCATAACCTAGGTAATGGAAAAGGAGTCCCTTGTTTTCAGGCTATCTTACTCTTATCTTCGTGAGGTTGCCACAGTATACTAGTATCTTTGGGGTCTGCTATTGGCTCCAACCAATAAGCATTGAGACCTGCTATCAACGCTAAGCTATTTATGCTTCGGGCTTGCTATTAGCCCTAAGCTAGTTATACTTTGGAGCTTACTATTAGCGCCAAGTATTAGTCTCCATTTACAAAGATAAGGCCTCCCTTAGAGCTACTATCACCTTGGGGAATCGTCCTAGAAGGCAGTTACCTCAGGAAGTCTTTCTCTCTGTAAGTACACTTCAAGTATTGCCTTAAAGGCGGCACCATAATGACCTTTAGCAGGGTGGTAGCGTTGACATGGGTTATCTTAGCTACTAGGTCGCAATAAGTAGTGCCTCAACAGGTTCCCTTAGACACTTTTACCACAAAGAATTTGATTCGGATCTAGTGGATCAAACTTGATTCGGCATTCTGGTTGGCCCACTTCCCTTGAGCTTTGACCCATGTCCATTTAATCATTATTGTTCGTCTAATCGAAGCGACCTCAGCAATTAGGTTAACACTTAATTTTTCGACCCTCCGCAATATAATACAGATTAGGCTATATCAACAAGAGTCCACTGTATCAACAAGTAACTGAGTACCCTTCATAATGTTTTCTCATTGATACAATAGAGATTAAGCCGCCGTACTCAACAAATACAAAACATGATTAAAATTATCTTTTAAGGGATCTTCTTTGTCATTTAGACATGTTGGTTTTAAAAATGTACAAAGCCCTCTCCGTATTGTGTAGAATTAAAGATTGAATGTAAAAAATTGTTACATAAAATAAACTAGTCCGCAAATTGAGTTTCATGAAAACCAGCAAATAAAGTGACGAAGTATTTGGAAAACTATATAAAATTAATTGGAGTCAAGCAATGTTCACCGAAATTTAAATAAATAAAAAAATTGGGATATGAGTGAAATTAAGAAAAACTTTAGGTTGTTTTAGATTAGCTAATATTATGTTTTAAAAATGATCAAATTTAAATTTTCATGAAAGCATTAAATTTTTTTAAAGATTTTTAATTATTTATTTTGCAGCCAAAATATCTTAATTTCATGAAACTTTGTTTATATATGCTTAAACTTTTATCATTTAACATAGTTGATCATAAGCATGGATGAAGGAAGAAGGTTGTGTTAGCTAACTAATATATAGTGTAAAATATTACTAGACCCATTTTTCATCATTAATTCTAAACGTATTTAAACAAATAAATTTTAAGGTGTCTCTCTTAAATAGCATGTTCCATCTACCCTCAAGTGCAACAAAAATTGTTATACTAATATTATAGTTGGGTTTCAACCTTTCAGGATTGTTTTAGATCAACTTCCTAATGTTAAATATCCAAAATAAAGATAAAGAAAGAAGAAGAACAAGAAGAGAACAAGTCCCAGCACTGAATTGAGCCCAGTTAATTTAACCGGACAATCGGCCTCATCCAGCAGTTGTTCGGATTGGTCCATACCTAATAAGGGCCTTTTATGAATTGGCTTGTCATTTTCTAAAGGTTTGTTGAAAGGGGCTGGCTTCCTTCCATGGATTGGAGGTACTGCTGGGCTAGGAGCCCACCACGGGTTTCATTTCGATAATTTGAACCGTAAATTTGTAGAAATCGTCGAGTAACATTTATTTGTAAAAAATCAAGTCGATCGAATATCAATAGTTATGTGATCAAATCAGTTTTATATTAAAAAAAATGGACGGTGAAAAAATAAACGGTTGATAGAAATCTGTTCCGCTGAGATAGTTATTTATATCCGATGAACGTGATTTTTTACAAGCATATAATACTCGACGAGTTCTACATATTAAACAGTTTAGATTATCGAAACAGAACTCGTGTCGGACTGGAGAGAAGCCTGACTCTTGTTGAAAAGTGATATAAGAGACCTCCATAATAAATATACTAGGGGCTGGCACATGGTGAGTATGCAATTTAAGAAAAAGTAAAAAAAAATTCTTTTTGTATACCGTGTAAATTTCAATGCAGTGCAAATTTTTTCATTTTTAAAATTGAGATTCTTTAATTTTGCCCAGTAATGTTTCATAGAGTAGTTTCGCCAACTAAGAAATTTCTCAGTTTTCTTAGTTCCATAATTGTGATATATATCTCAAATTATTTATGTATATTAGTCTTGTTCGAGAAATCTTGTTGTGTTGATTCTAATAAAATAAATTTTATTGAAAACAAATATATATTTTAAAAATTATGATGTTTTAAACTTTTAAAAATTAAAATAAATGTCACATCATTATACTTCTTTATAAATAATTACAAATGATGAATAATTACTGTTTGAAGAGTAATTTTAATTATTTAAAATTTAATGGGACGTAAATGTCTAAACAATTTTAATTATGACTTAATGGAATATAACTCTATGGGACTTGCGCGTCAATGCATCATAAATTATTAGGTATTAATATATATTTTTAGTGCTCAAAACACCTAGTTATTTAGTGGTGTTCCACATGTAAGCCTTCAATAAAAACAAGATCCACTTGAATTAAAAACAACTTGATGAGGTAAAGAAAAATGTCCTTTGTTGTTTGGTTTTCTAATATAATTATCATAAGGTTGCAAATGAAACTAGAAGAAAGAATTATCCACTTTTAATTGAGTTTTATAAGTAAGTGCTCTTGTCACTTAGAGTTGGTTTGGAATGTAAGTTGGTTTTTTTGACTTTTTAGTTATTTTAGGCTTCATTTGGAGGGTAACTATTTTAGTTAAAAAGTTACTATAAGTTGTCATATTACTCTCTTTATTTTTTTGCATATCTTTTCGTAAAAAGTTAAAAATTATTAAAATAACTTGTTCTCAAACGAAGCCTTAGTCTGGGGTTAAAAAGTCTCGTTTGGGATAGGTTTTTTGATTTTTGTGAGAAAAAAATGAAATGATTATGGGTTAGATGTGTCATTTTGTCCTATTTGGCTAAAATAACTAATTTTGTCATATATGGCTATTTTAGCCCAAATGTGTATCCCAAATGGAGCCTTAAAGAATTTGTTAACACATTTAAATAATTGTGTAACCCCTATGTAACAAGTAATTAAGGAATGCATAATTATTTAATTTTTTTTATTAATCAATACTTTTAAAAATATTCTTAATTTCATAACATAGAGAAAGTGAGCATGCGAGTCTAGAAGTGGAGAAAGCATTGTGGAGCAAGAAGGTGCCAAAATGATTCCTAGTAATGTGATTTTAAGATTATTATTGCCATGGTCCCGAAATTTTATTTGGTGGAACCCAATGATACATGCTTCTTTTGTGTCTCACCATAATAAACCAAAGTGCTTGGAGTTAATATTAAAGCATAACCACTAAAATTTTCTACATAATTTTATAACAAACAAAACATCTTAATGGTGACTTCCATCTTGAAGTTGCCTCCAATTTCACCTAATGTGCCACAAAGTGAGGAATATATATAGATTCCCATGCCAAACCAATAAAAAATAAAAAAACTTTGTTTTTTTTGTTGGTAGAATCATATATTGATTATGCATATATATATAATGATTAGTTATGAATTATTTGTGGTGTTCAATTATAGATTATTATGCTGACGAGATTAGCAAATTGTCAAATAAAACCTAGTAATTATTCATTATAATATTCGGTCGTATCTTAAAACAGTATTGATATAATTTTATTAATTGTTATACGTTGAGCTTTCAAAATAGAATTACAAATTGTTATTTAAATTGACTATTCTAATATAATAATTGAAGTTGTTTCTTTACAAACTCTACATAATTTTTACAAACACCAAATCAGAAAATGACAAAACTATCAATTACTTCAAGATTGTCTTATCTAAATATCACAATCTCAAATTTCGTTTTGTGTACATAAAAACAAATCAAGCAACAAATTTTTTGACCAAGGAAACAATTCCTCATTAAAGATTTGAGTACTACCAATAATACAACAAAAATCAAATGAGAATAAAGGAAGGGTCGCGTATAATATTTCCTTGGGCATTGGAATGAACATTTCATGGGATATCATAATCAGATTTTTGTTCTTTATGCTTAGATTTCGACAATGAGGATAAAGTTTGTCCCTCCTCCTTCTGGAAATGGGGTGGTTGGTGAGAGGCACAACAATCAATGTTGTATAGTCATGTGGGCTCATTTAAGAGTCTGTTTTGATAATTTAAACCGTTCATATTTTAGAGTATGTTGAATATAATATATTTGTAAAAATTTAAATTAATTGGATATCGTTAACTATTTCATCAAATTACATTTGTATCTACAAAAATTAATGACAATTGTGATTTGAAATATAAAACTGAATATAAATATGAATAGATGAAAAGATTAATGATATCTAATCAATTTGATTTTTTATAGGTTTATTCTATCCGATATACTCTAAAATGTATACAATTCAAATTATCGAAATAAATTTCGAAATGAGTTCATATAACCGCACAACAGCTACCCATCTCCCCTCTTTTGATGCACTAATTTTGTAAACCATTTATTTATTTGTAAGTAAAGATGCTCTTTTATATTAATGGGCATCTTATGTGTTAATACATCATTGATATATGTAATAGGTCATGTCACACCATTTATGTTTATGTTAAATGATATGTTTACATATGAAATAGTACATTGGAGGTAATAAAAAAAATAGTAAACGTAGCATTAATCATAGGGGCAATTTGAAAACTCGGTAAAAATTTAATTTTGGCTTTTTAATTTTTTTATATCAAAAAAATCACAAAAAAGCTACAAAAAAAAGCCAATTTTTTTAGTTAAAAAAGTCACAAAAAAACTTAAAAAGTCAAAAAATTAATTTTTTACTAACTTTCCAAAACACCACATAATAATATATGAAAACTATTATTAAATGCATAACAGAATTTAAACTCATGCACTATCAAAAGAGTAATGCTAGAGACCCCAAATATTCTACCAAAAGTTTTACCAAATGTCTCACATGGGTGTGGGACCCATACAATGTGGGTCCCATGTGGGTCCCACACCCATGTGAGACATTTGGTAAAACTTTTGGTAGAATTTTTGGGACCTCTAGCATTTTTGCTATCAAAAAGGTGAATTTTACAATTTGGCTCATTTATGTCCATTATCAACCTTGAGAGTGAAAGTGGGAGATCCATGGGAGAGCCTTGTCATTATTCTCTCTCTAACTATTTTGCCTTCTTTTTCACCTAATCTCTTATCTCCATCATCTCCTTCACTCTTGTGTTCTTGAGTTGAGACTATTGAAGAATCTAAGCCTCCGTTTGGGAAGTGGGTTGGCTTTTTGGCTTTTTTGACTATTTTAGCCTGGGCTTAAAAGCTTGGTTTGGGAAGGACTTTTTGACTTTTTGACTTTTTTGAGTTTTTTTGTGAGAGAAGAATGTAATGATTATGGATTGGATGTGATGTTTTGTTTGTTATGGCTAAAATAGCCTATTTTGTTTTTTGTGGCTAAAATAGCCAAAAAGCCCAACGAAGTTCTTGAACCCTCTCATACAGCTATATTTTTATTTTGATCATTAAAGTCTTTTTTTTTTCTCACCTTTCATGTTTTAAAATTTTTCTAATTTACTCTAAAAGTTAACTTAGATTCAAAATTATATAGAAAATGACACATTAACAATCACGTGATATAAAAATATTTTATTATATAACTCACATATCTGACACAAATTTAAATCCTAATATAATATATTTTTATGTCATTTGGCAGTAACATGACATTTTCTGTCTAATTTTAAATAAAAATTAATTTTATAAATAAATTGAAAAAAACTTTAAATGTAAAAGGCCGTAGTGGGAAATAAAAAAATTTCAAAGACCAAAGTGAAAAAAATAACCAAACTGACAAAGTGTATTTTATTCATTCAAAAAATAATAATTCAAAAGGATTGTTTGATAAAGACTAAATTACAAATACACACTTTTGAGGTTTGCTTAAAATATACGACAATGTTACGTAGTTCAAATTTTGTGGCTCAAAAGTGGTTCAAATGGCCAAAACGACGTCATTTTGAGTACAGAACAACATAAAAATGGCCAAAACGATACAGAACAACATAAAAATGGCCAAAACGACGTCGTTTTGGCCATTTGATCCACTTTTGAGCCACAAAATTTGAGCTATGAGACATTTTCCTAAAACATAAATTATATTTTATAGTTTGAAGAATTATAAAATATCTCTTGTCATAATTTTTTATTTAACATAATTAATTAAAAAAATAAAATTTTTAATTTCTCACTTATATAGCAATAAAATTACTTGAATTATTAATTGAAACATACTTATAATATTATTAAAAACTGTTAATTAATTTAATAATTTACAACAATGATACATCCCACTAATTTGAGAGCACTAATGGACCATTAATGAAGTGGAAATTCAAAAAAAAAAAAAAAAAAAAAATTTAAGGTCAAAACATCACATCAGTCAGTGGGACCCACTTTCTAGAGCTCCTTTAATGCTTCTAATTTAGAGCTCCCAAATATTTTTTATAGAACAATTTATATTTTAACCAAATCTCTTAAAATGTATTTATAATTTACCTTTTAATAAATATCTGATTAGGCTACCTAACCCGTCATTATTAACTTTTCAACCTAACAAACATTAGGCACTATAGTTACAACCTTTTTGAAAATATCATCGACATCAACAATAATAGTAAGAGAAAATTATTAAAAAATCTAATCTAATAATTGTGGAAGGTGTTAGATTTAGTAGGTGTTAGATTTAGTAGATATTTTTTTATTAATAAGAAGTTCACCTTTTGTGAAATAATTTAGTGAGAAATTCTTTTGTTATTTTAGAGGACATTTTATTTTCACTTTTACCCTTAAACTCATCTATTGAATTTTTTTATTTGTTTAATTTTTTTGAACTTATCTGTTCAAATTTTTTTATCCGGTGAATTTACCCTATCTGTTGAAATATTTTTTTATCTGTTGAATTGTTTAAACTTATTTGGTGAAACTATCTGTTCAAAAATCTATCTGTTAAAATTTACATAGCATATTTTCATGATCTGTTGAAATTATCTGTGTGGGGGTTATACCTTTTTCGACTCTAAGGCTTGTTTTCCGCACCAACTCGCTTTGATTAACAAAGAGTCGCTACTTAATTTTTAAAGGAAGATTAAGAAACTTTTAATGATGAAAACTAAGTTAAGAACTAGTCCATCACAACTAAGCAAAATTTCGAGTTTAGGAGCTAAGATACAAAAGGGAAAGGTCATTGAATGATAGCACCTCCTTTTGCCTAATTTGCAAATTGGCTTCTATTAATTTTCTATTTTATGATTTTAGTGATTAATTATTCATACAATTCATTTTAAGCCCTAAAACCCTTAATTAACCTAAAACTAGATGATTGAATAAAATAAATATCAATCATTTTGGATTTAAAGAATAAAGTCATATCTTTCTAAAAAATGGTATTTTTTCAAAAAGATAATTTTTCATGATTCATGGCCATAGACTTAACCCAAAATAAATAATATTTATGAAAATCACTCAAAACAACCAACTTTGCATAGAAAACATGTAACTTGGATTGTTTAAAAATAATGTAACAAGGACACACATATACAATGGAGATTGAGAAGACTTATTGTAAATATCCTATTTTGATCGGCCTTAAAATTTGTACGTTTTTTTTCCAAACACTTGATGATGAAAATTGGAGTGTGCTGTTTTACAAATTTTTTAGCAGAAAAGTTGGGTTTAAGTTTAATTCCAACTTTACACCCATTTTAGCCAAATTATTTTAGGCCTATTCAAAAATATTTTTCTGAATTTTTTATTTAGCAATTTTGAAAAAAAATTAGCTCTAATACCACATAGCATGCCACATGGTTTTGAGACACCACATGGAACGCCATATGTTTTTGAAAATATCACATGGCTAGCCATGCATTTTTGGGTGTTTTGGAAGTTTATAAATACCATCTCATTTTGTTATTTAAAAGAGAAAAAAAAGAGAAAATTTTGTTTCAAAAAGAGGAGAAAAAATAGGAAAAAAAGAGAGAAAATTTTGAAATTTTTTTGTTTCACAAAGTCCCGAGAAGAGAAAATTTTAAAAAAATAATTTTTGTTTCAACAAATCTTAAACCTTTCTATTCACTGATATATACCATCCAAAAATTTCATTAAAACTTAAACTTACAAGTTCTTACTGAGAGCTCAAAGCAAACTCTTAATCGTGAGGGTGTTAGGAATAAAGTTTGTTAATCAAAAAATTCATCTTTTTCCTCCAAATGAGAGTTTTTGCACTTTTCTCATTTATTTATTTAATTTTTATTTCTCTTGTCTTTAAATATATAATAAAACATGGTACAAATGGTTAGCTGATTTATTTTATATAATTTCTTTACTTTCTTACTGTGGACGTCCCTGAACGTCCCGGGAGGGAAATCCCCTTTTTTGTTCGTTTGGGCTCACTACAGTTCGGACTCAAATGTCACGGCCCTGTATCTAATCTCGCAGAGTGCAATGCAAGACCGATGGATTATCAAAGAGTCCAAATCCGGCAAATCATTCTTAAAAATAGATTTTTTTTTGAAAGAAGTGCCAAACATGGACTGTTTTGCCAGATACAGAGTCGCCACCTAAATATTTTATTTTGGGAAATTTAGGAAACCCTGACTCGTTTGCCTAAGGCCACGTGTCCGTCATCACCAAAGTTGGCTCGGTTCGGGAACTTGGGTACGATTGGGGAAGGTCACTTCGTGAGCACCCCCGCTCATCCGATCAAAGATCGGCCTCTACTAACCATGATATTTAGTTTTGAAAACATTATGCGTTCTTATTCCGGTTATTAGCCTAGATTTACTATGCGATGCGCACATCATACAAGTATAGACTGGATCGCCTGAGTTGGAACAAAACATTTCATGTTTGGTTTTTGAAAGCGGTTTGCTACTCGCAAGTAGGCTAAAAATGTAGATTTTGCCACCCTCGGGTGGGCTTAGGAAATATGGTTTTACCACTATCTAGTGGGCTTAAAACCCACAGTCAACGCATTATTCCAATTCAGATAATCCAACCTTCACCTACAGGCATTCAGGTAGGTATATCACATAAGCAAATAGCCTCATGGTAAGCATGCTATCATGGCAGTCACTCACACGCATGCAAGGATGCTAAAGCATAAAACTTACAGAGTACTCCAAGCCAAAACAAAAGCTATGTTAGAAATCCATGCATGATCCTAACTATATAGAAATGCCTAATGCAACACATGCAAAGATGCAACTACAATAGGCTCGACTATTCTAAGAATGACATATGAGATGCTACAGCTAACACATATTCAACTTGGAATTGAAATACGATGCAGTTAGTATGATGCGCCGAGTCCGGTGTATGCAAGACAGATGAATGATGCAAACATGCAAGCATAAGTATGCTAATTGAAACATGCCCTAATCTAACCATCATAAGCTGGTAAATAAAAGGGAGAAAGACATGGGGTTGGAAGACATGCATCACACACACGCACACTTATTACAACATTGCCCTCGCTCGGAGGGTTCGAATAAATAATACAGTCCAAATGAATGATTAAATATTACAAAATCCTAATTAATTAACAAATTAACTAGGAAAGCAAATAAACTAGCATGCAAATTCATGGACCGCCTCAGCTTTGTTCCAAATGATGAAAAATGCATGCTTGAGTTGCCTTGCGCAGAAATCCATTGCGATGCCCCGATTCGCCTCTGTTTGCAATTAATCCCGGAATGCTGTGCAAGGCTTTAGAAAGTTGCTGATTTTTGATTTGCTGCAACAGAGAGCAAGAAAGGGGAATGGCAAAGTATTTTCACATATGTATGCACACCTTGATCCTCATGCCACCAATCACGTATCTCGATGCACGATGGTCGAGGAGTCGAATTGCACGACTCGATGTGAAATGAATGCACATATGAACACAACAAGGCCTAGACTCCATCATGGTTAATCTGGAGTGTTGGCGACCGGGAATTGAGACGCGTTCCGTCACTTGGAGTACGAAACGTCCCTCGTTTCCTGTGCTCGGGTTAACTCCTATCCCAAACACAATGCAAATGAGAATGAGATGACATACACAATGCGACTAACATGTAACCTAGCATACGCAATGCTATGGACTAAAATGGCATATACAATGCACGTGATGTAACATGGCATACACAATGCTCTAACATGCAACCTAGCATACGCAATGCTATGGACTAAAATGGCATACACGATGTACGATGGACTTATACCAACATGAGTGGACCTCAGCCACACTCACATCAGTGGCCATATGATGGAAATGAGACAACCGAAACACATACAAATATGCACGATGCAAGGGATCGATCCTAAGGCATCAAATGCCACTCTACCAAAGCATGGAAAATGATGCAATATGGCACACAAATTCCAGCTCTGAAACATGATACAAAATGGTCCAGAAACATGCAAACATAGCACACAATGCAAGCTAGGGGGCCCGGGTACCGAAACTAGTGAAGTACATTACACTAGAGGTACCCAAAGCAATGCACTAATGGAAAAACCAACCCCAAACAGACCCTAGGCAGGTCTGAAACAGTGGGGAAATGGCTTAAAATGATGGCTCGGAATGCAACGAAATGGAGCTCATTCAATGGTCGGTAAATGAGGTATACAAGCCCGACTCTCAAACGCATTTAAAGAGTATAAAACATGACAACATGGCATTCAAACAAGCTCTAAAATATGATGTATAATGGCCCCAAAACAAGAAATACCTCAGTATATGCATGTAATGGACCCCGAAACTCAAAGCTAAGCAAGTGTATTGAACCACAAGCATGCAAAACAAACACCATTCGACCATGAGACCCAAAAATAGAGCTAAAGCAGTCCAAAATATGCCTAAGATCAGTTTAAGGCATGGCCAAAAAGTGCTAACATGAAGGGCCAAAACAACATTCAACATAGGCTAGTAAGCATGGTTTTCACTACATGTATATGAAGCACAAGAGAGGTCACCAACCCAGCCAAAAAAAGAAACATGGCATGTCAAATAAACCCCAAAAACTCATGTAAACTCAGTCAACACATGCTAGAATGAGGTGCTCCTTTGAGAGGCCAATAAGAGGGTTGTTCAACACATACAAGATAGACATGCAACATGGCAAAACCACCTCTGGAACTCAGTTATGAGGGTCCTAAAACTCACTAAAAAGGCCCTGAAATGGGTCAATGAAACATGCAATGAAAGGTCCCTTTGAAAGGCCTTGAAGAGGATTGTTCCACACATGCATGAGGGACACAAAATATGGCCAAAAGGGCTCTGGACAGAGTTAAGGCAGACCTTAAAACTCACCAAATAGGGCCTGAAATGTGACTTCACAACATGCAAGTAGGGGCCCTTTTGGAAGGCCAAAAGGGCCAACAATCAAGACAAGGAGAGAGGGGGTCACCCCCCCTCTGATTTTGGCTCTCAAAATAGTGTGCTAGCCAATGAAAATCCATTGGATTTCAGTGGGTAGGAGGCCAAACAAAGCATGAAACAAAGGCCTAGGTGCAAGGCTCAAAACAAGAGGCAAACAAGCATACAAGGGGGTAGATGACCCCCAACAGAAAAATGCCCTTAACCAAACTTCAATAGGGGCTCAAAACAAGACTCTTTTTAGTTTATGAAAAATCCCAAAAATTCTTGCAAGCAAGGCTAAGAGAGGAAGCAAAATAAGCCTACAAAGAGGGATGGAGCATACAAGGAGGTAGATGACCTCAAACAGAAAAGTGTTCTTAATCAAACTTCAAGAGGAGCTCAAAATAAGACACTTTTTAGCTTAAGAAGAAACCCAGAAATGCTTTCAAATAAGGCTAAAGAATGAAGCAAGATAATGCAAAAATGGGGAAAATAGAGACTTACCCTTGTAGAGAAGACCTCCAACAACATCTGGACCAAGATGGTGAGCCTTCAACCTCTGCAAATCAGTTCCAAGATGTTTGGATGGATGGTGGAGGTGTTGTGCTAAGGGTTGGTGTGCAAATGGCCAAGAATGATGGAGTTTAGAGCTTGGGATGGAGAGATATGGAGAGTTGTATAAAAAGTGCCTTGACCAAATTCTTCAACCCTTGCAAATGGAGAGGAGGGTTTGTTTTATAGAGGGAGAGGGCCAAGGCTTCTTGGAGAAGCCTCAAGTAAAAAGGCTAAGCTTCTAAAAGAAGCTAAGCAAAAGGGTTAAGCTTCTTGAGGAAGCTAGACCAAAAGGGTCAAGCTTCCTCAAGAAGCTTGACAAAAGAGTCAAGTTTCTCTTAGAAGCTAAGCAAAAGGGTCAAAACCTCCTTAAGAAGACAAACAAGAGGGTCAAAATCTCGGAGGATGGGTCAAATACTTCACAGCTGGCACAGCTGCGTTGCACTCAGGAAGGCTAAAAAGCAGAAGGCTGGCCGACCAGCCAAGGTGGTCGGCTGACCACTCCCTCTGGTCGGCTGACCAGGGGTCAAAAGGGTCAAGGTGAAATGCTGGTCGGCCATACCAGAAAGGTGGCCTCCCAAATGAGTACAACACAGCTGTATGGTGGGAGACCAGAAATTGTGGCCCAGGAGAGAGGAAAACCAGCTTTCTAGCAAGGTTCAAAAGGGTCAGGAAGAAAATCGGGTTGGCTTATCCATATTGGTGGCCTCCCAGATGAGTATAGCACAATGGTGGTATGGAAGACCAGAAATTATGGCCCAAAAGTGAGGAAAACCAGCTTTCTGTCAAGAAAACCGGTTGGAGGAGAGAGAAAACGATTTCCAAAAGAATTGCTAGTCTCCCACTATAGTACCACCTTTCAAACAATGAAAATAGGATCCATACCAAAAATGAACCCTAACCGAAGCAAAACGAGGGTTCGGGGGCCAAAACACGCGGCCCGGGGCCCCGAAAACAGGCTGTTAGGTATCGGAAGTGGCGTGCGACCACGAAGGTGGTCTCTCGGGCCACAGTGTCCCTCAAAAGAGATGAAACAAGGTGTGTGCCAAAAATCGGAGCAAACGGAGGTAGTTAAGAGGTCCCGAACCGAGGCACACGGCTGACGGCTCCGAAAATCGAAAACTGATCTCTAAATGGGAAAAATGGTCTACGACCACGAAACGTAGCCTACGGCCACTGAGAGATGGTCTACGAGACCTCTCTCTCCCTTCAGGAAGAGAAAGCAGAGAAACAGGACCTGGTTCGCGAACCGAGGCAAAGCACAAAAGAGTCCCGAAGTCCGGAGGCAAGGCTTGCAATCGAGACTTTGAAACCTTAGAACGAGCATAATATGCATCATTACCGAACGCTCAATTGGTGACATCTGAGTCTTAAGGTCGGTCAAATATGAAGAAGGTTTTGGAGCCCCTCATAGGGTTCTATCGCTTTCTCCCTCCACCGCTCTCCGAAAATGCACTAAGATTGAGTTACCAAAAATAACTCTATCACACTTGTACGCATGCACAACCATTGTGCGCACGTACGTTTTGCCTTGGTATACGTGCCATACATGCATGCACAAGTGCAAAGTCTTATGCCCTTGGCTTGCTTATGGCTCAAGTAAACCCGAATTACTTTTTGATCGATATTTTTGATAAAACTAGTAACTAATTTTGGAGAATATATTCGATTGAAGTACAACCGTGTTTCTCTCTCTTTCTCTCTGGGGGTTAAAAAGTAGATTTTTTTAAGCTAAAAACGGGTCCAAAGATAAAATGGTTGACAAAAAATTGAGGCATGGTTTGGCAAGTGGGTTTGGATAGGTTTGGGGTTATTTTAGTCATAAAAGACAAAATAGGCTATTTTAACCACAACAAACAAAACATCACATCCAACCCATAATCATTATACTATTTTCTCACAAAAAAAGTCAAAAAAGTTAAAAAGTCAAAAATCCTTCTCAAACTAAGCTTTTTAGCTCAGGCTAAAATAGCCAAAAAAACCAAAAAATTAAAAAACCAACCCACTTTCCAAACGACACCAAGAGAGAGAGAGAGAGAATTGTAAGAACAAGGAGATGTGTTTGGTGTCAAGAGATGAGAGAGAGAGACAAAGAAGTCATGAAGAGAGAGAAGCTTGTCCTCATATGGAATAGGCATTTCAACCAATCCATATACATGGAATGGATATTTTGGTCATTTTTTAGGAATTTGTCCTTATCAATATTATTTCAAAGTGTGGATCTTTGGACAAAAAAATTTTAAATTTGAATTTATGGACGGAGTGTCCTAACAATAATCAATTTTTTTTTAGTAATAATAGTAACAATAATATTAAGAATATATATATATATATATATATGTATATAGATGATGGAAATATTTATATATTATATGGAGGACGTGTCATTTGTTTACTTACAAAATAAAAATAGGCATTGGATTTAAACAAAAAAAAAAAATCACTCAAATCTTGGTCATAATAAGCCCTAAACTTAGTAGGGTTCCCTAAAATTCACAAGGAAAAAAAAAAAAAACTCTCGATTTTTAGTATTTAAACAAATACCTCCTTTAACCAATGCCTAATGCATCATAGGTAAGAAATTAAAATTCTAATCTAATTCTAACTTCTCTATTTTTGTTTTTGTTTTGTTCACTCGAACGATCAAGATCCTCATTAATGTGGCTCACTACTACTTTGTTGTGCGTCTTCCTTCTGACTCCTTTGAAGAAAATCGTCTACCACCAACATCCAATCACCACTAGGCAAGCATCGCTCCTCACCATTGCTCGAGCCAGCAAATGCACTTCATCTCTCAAAACTTTCTCCGAATTTGTTGAACGCTCTCCCATTCTGAATCGCTTTGGTCTCGTGGCTAAGCAAAGCTCTCCTGTGAGCAATTGACACCCAAATTATTCTATTACATATCATAATGATACGGCTCAAATAAACTCATTTTCAGCAAAGCATGTTATACATATGGGTGCAATTTGGGTGAATATAGGTTGTTCAAACCTAATTTGAGTTATGTTAAGAACTGTCTAGACTCGTCCAAACTTGAATTATAACTTGAGATTGTCTATCAAAATCCAATCCGAGTTAAACTTGAATTGCTGAGTTACCCCCATTGCACATAAATTTTAGTGTTTTTATTTTTTTATATTTTATATTTTTTAATTTATTTATTACAGCCAAGATAATTAATTTGTTGAAATTAAACTCTATTTGCACTTTTTTTTTTTTTTTTTATATTATAAAATTATCAATAACATCAAAACAAATAAATTCATATTATGAGAGATATAGTCTTTACAATTTATAAGTGAAATATATATTCAATTTGATCTAACGATTTAAATTACTTTAACATCGTCCAATAACTAATAATTTACATGTATATTTAATATATATATATAATATATAATTTGGATTCTCAAACTGTTTGATATCTTTATCCAAACTCATCTAAATTTAATTCGAGCTTCAGAATTTTTGTCCAAACTCATATCAAATTTAAAAGTAATTTATCCAAACCCTAAATTTTTTTGGATTAAACTCGAATTACTCTGATTAAACCTGTCCAAATAACACTCTACTCATATGGCGACATTTTACAGAATATTTTGATCTACAATATCATTCATAACATTGGTGTTCTCTATAAGTAAATATTATAATTATTAATCTTGTACGAACATTGTACCATTTTTTGTTATTGGAAAATTATTATTCAGAACAGATTTTGAAACATTATTACACATTAATGAAAAAAATGATGATTTAATTATTAATTATTATAATTTTTACCACTTTTTGTAATTTTTTTTTTCATTTCACTGAGGTGTAATTTAATTTTCCCTTTTGTTATCATAATGTACTATTTGGATGAATAATTTCAGAATATTGGAAAATATTACAACATTTATTGATTTGTATTGGCAATAAGTTTAATGTACGTAATAATTTTTTTTTAATTTACACATGTTTAGACTTTAATTTATAATTGTGATTGTGAGTTCATTCTTTTAATTGAAAAATATATACATTTATTTCAAATAGAAAACAAAATCATGAGTCACTACAACAAAAAGTAGATTTGACGACTAAAACTAGATTTTTTGTCGCTGAAAGTAGCAGAATTGGCGACTAAAATGGAATTAGTCGCCAAAATTGGTTACTTGTCGACTAAAAGACTTTAGTCGCCAAATATAAGGGTTTTAGCGACTAAAAGTCAGTTTACTCGCCGAATATAGGGGTTTTAGCGACTAAAAAAATTTTAGTAGCCAAAGGTTAAGGGTTTTGGCGACTAAAAATATTTAGTAGCCAAAAGTATAGCTTTTGGCGACTAAAAAATAGTTTGGTCGCTGATTCTATGTGTTTTGCCGACTAAAAATAGTTTGGTCGTTGAAAGTCAAGCTTTTTGGCTACTAAAATAAAATCAGTAGCTAAAAACTGTCAATTGGCGACTAAAATTCACTTTAGTAGCCAAAAGGGGACGTTTTTGGCGACTAAAAACAGGTTTAGTCGCCAAAAGGGGTAGTTTTTAGGCGGAACATATTTCTTTAGCGACGGAAAATTAATTAGTAGCCCAAAATTATAGAATTGGCGACTAAATAATGGATTTAGTCGCCAAAAGTGATCTAAATTTTTTTTAGTAAATAAATTGTTTTTTACATAAATTATATTGAACATATATTATATTTATATATATAGTTTTGTATTAATACCGGTCAAAGTAATATATAAATAATATATGTTGCAATTACATTTATGTGATGGTTTAGTGGCATAGTGGGGGAGGGGGAGTGTGTTGTAAAGCTTTGGAACTTGGAAGTCTCAGGTTCGAACCGTGAGAGGTCTCAGGCATAGAAGGTAATTTTTTTTTTTTTTTCCAAATATGCTTTTGGCGACTAAACTCTGTGGTCGCCAAAAGATTGACTATTGGCGATGAAAAAAATAGTCGGCAAATGTATAAATAAAAAAAAAAAATTTCACTATTGGCGACTAAAACTTTAGTCGCTAAATGTATAATTTCCAAAAATGGAATTGACTATTGGCGACAAATTTTTTGGTCGCTGAAAACATGTATATTGCTGACTAAAACTTTTTTAGTCGCCAAAGGTATTGGCGACCGTGTATTCGCGACAAAATCGGCGACGAAAATATTTAGTCGGGGGAAGTGAAAATTTGATTTTTGGCGACTAAAAAGGACTTTTGACGACTAAAAATTTAGTCGCCAAAGGTGTGTTGTCTTGTAGTGAGTTACCACTACAAATACGAATAAAAACATTTCGTATTAATAGGGGATTATTTTGTGATAATTCCCCTTAAATAAGTTTTGATGCGAAAAGGTCTTGATCATAATTTTTTGTTATATAATTTATTAATTATTGAATTTGTATATATAAGTTGAATGGTAGACATTTTTGTTTGTTTTGTTTTGTGCCTATCATGTTAAATTTTAATGATGGACTTGGCTTTCTTTCCATCTAGATTTTAGATTGAAGGGTGTTATTTAAGCCTTTAAAACCTAAAATGAGTCACTTTTTAATAATTTAAACTATTTAATTTGTGGAACTTTTTTGTATATCATTTATATATTAAAAAAAAAAGATATATCAATTAATGGTAACTTGTTCAATTTATGACATTCATTTCCAAATAAAAAAAATTGATACTTTAGTTTTTTAAAATAGATCATTTATTTATTTTTAATGACAAATATGATAAAATGATGAAACTAGGACTATCTAATCAATTGATTTTTTTTTATAATATAAATAACATACACAAATCTTTTTACAAAATAAACAATTAAAATCATTAAAAGAAGAACCATGATAAACTTTTGTTTGTGAAAAAAAATACAAAAAAATACTTTTTAACTAAAACACAAGTTTTGGCTAAAATACAGAAGGATTTTGGTGATTTGCGGGGGTGCCAAGGCAACAGTGCCTAAGTTGATAAAAACATACTTGGAAAAATCTGACTTCTAAAAACAAGAGGTTGTGTGAGGCTCAAAAGGATAAAAGATTTTCTTGTTCTTATTTTGCCTCAATTAAGAGGACTTAAAATCTCCATGGAGTTTTTAATGTAAAAAAAAAAAAAAAAGATAAAAAAGAATGATTTGACTTACCTATGAATGAGGTAGAAGCTATTTATATATGATAGATTTATGATACAATTTAGGAAATGATATAAACAAGGCAATAACTGATTACATACATAATACTAAAAAATAAAAAGATTCTATATACTCTAATTCCTATATTTAACACTCTCTTTCAAACTGGTGTAAAGATATTCAACAAATGCAGTTTGCCAATGGATGACTGGAGCAATGTCAGTCTTGCATACTTTGTGAACATATTTGCTAACTACTGAGAGGAAGAGACAAATGATGAACTCACAATACTGGTCCGAACCTTTTCTCAAATGAAATGAATATCAACCTTTATATGCTTAGTATGCTTATGAAGGATAGAATTAGAGGATAGCATAATAGTAGACTTGTTGTCACAAAATAAGAAAGAATGACCAGTCTCTTCAAAACCCAACTCTGATAGGATAGAACGAAGCCATAGAATCTTACATGTTCCCTATGCTGTAGCTCGATACTCAGCATCTGCAGAAGATCTGTAAACAACTACCTGTTTCTTACTCTTCCATGATATAATATGATTACCATAGAAAGTAAAAATGCTAGAAGTAGAATGCCGATCAGTTCTAGATCTTGTATAGTTAGCATCAGTGAAGTAAGAGTGCCCCAGACTGTGGATCAGTTGTAAAGAATAATCCCAAGCGAAGAGAGGTCATCTAATATCTCAAGATGTGATGAACAACATCAAGGTGCTCTGTACGAGGTGCATGCATAAACTGACTCACAACACTACCCGCAACTGTCAAGTCAGGTCTAATGTTGGTCAAATAAATGAGATGCCCAACAAGCCTCTAATATATGCCTGGGTCTTCTAACAGCTCGCTAGATTCTGATGTGAGCTTGACATTAGAATCTAGAGGAGTAGAAACAGGTTTATATCCTAACATAAAAGTATCTTGATGTAGGTCAAGAGTATACTTCCTTTGATATAAGGAAATCCCCTACTGTGAGTGAGCCACCTCAATAGAAAATACTCGAGATCCCCCATATCCTTAATATTAAAGGTTTGTCCCAAATACCTTTTTACTTGACCAATGCCCATATAATCATCACCAATGAGAATAATATCGTCTACATAAACCAACAATACTACACACTGACCTATTAGATTACAACGGATGAATCAAATATGGTTTGAGTGGCACTGAACAAACCCCATGGAGAGGATAACATAATTGAAAAGACCAAACCAAACTCATAGAGGCTATTTCAAGCCATACAAGGATTTGTGCAATTGACACAGTTTTTTCAAATACTCCCCCTCAGCTCGAAAACTAAGAGGAGGAGCCATATAAATCGTATGACGAAGATCCATATGTAGAAAGGCATTCTTGACATCAAGTTGATGAAGAGGCCAAGAATGAGATGTAGCAAAAGAGATAAGAAGACGAACATAGGTAAGCTTAGCCACAGGGATAAACATAGCCCCAAAATCCTTGTTATGAAACTGAGTGAAACGCTTGGCCACCAAGCTGGCTTTGTAATGGTCAATTGAGTAATCAGCTAGGCACTTAACAATGAACACTGATTTGTAGCCTACAGTACTCTTACCAGAAGGTAAAAAGACTAAATCCCAAGTATGATTCTATTTTAAAGCTTTCATCTAAACATGCATAGCCTTAACCCATTTTGGATTTTGAAGGGCCTCTAACATAGAATAAGGAATAGCCTCGGACTCAAGCTTGCCATGAAAATAACGATATGTATCAAAGACCCTGTCATATGAAAGATATTGGAAAATGGGATGATTAGTACTACTCAAATAACCCTAACGGTCTGGAGGATGGTGATCTCGAAGGGGATTATAATGAGGAGGCGGAGGAGAAGTAGGTAAAGGAGAAGAATAACCTGACCCAAAGATTAGAGAGGCGGTAGTGGGGCTGAGAGCATGGACGGCGAGAGTATATCTGCAAAATCGGGGAGGTAGTGAAAGTAGAGAATGGGGGAGGGGCACAATTTTATCCATAACTTTGTCTAAAATAGGAACTGGGCAAACACTGGAAGTAATAGGAGCGGAAGACTGCAAAAGAGGGTCAGTACCAAAAAAAGGGAGATCCTCACAAAAAGTAACATCCAAAGTGTAGTGGAAGTGATGAGACACATGATCAAAACACCTATACCCTTTAGACATGGAAGAATACCCAAGAAGACATATCGAATAGGCTTGTCACCTAACTTTGTACGAGTGGGACTCCAATCTTGGACAAAACATGTACCCCCAAAGACATGAGGTAAGAGAGGAAAAAGAGTAGTAGTATGGGACAAAAGGACATGAAATGGGGTAAGACCCTACCACACACGACTATGGGTCCTATTAATAAGATAGATAGCGGTGAGGACAACCATATGCCAATAGGACTTAGTGACACTCATACCATGAAGGAGACACCTCACAACAAACATAATATGATAGTTTTTACGTTCAATAACACCATTTTGCTCAGGAGTCTGTGTACACAAAAATTGTTGAAGAATACTAGTCTGATTAAGATGAGAACAAAAAGCATTGGAAATATATTTCCTACCATTACTAGAATAGATATTCGTAACAACTGTATGAAATAAGTCTTAACCATTTGCAAAAATTAAACAAAAATGAGAAACACGTCAGACTTACGATGAAGCAAATATACCTAAGTGCATCTATTGCGGTCATCAATAAAGGTGACATGATATCTATGGCTAGAAAAAGCAGAGATAAAAGATGGACCCCAAACATCGGAATGTATAAGGTCAAAAGCACTAGGGGCATGCGTCTTATGAGGTATGGAACTAGTACGAGTATATTTAGATAATTCACAAACCACACAATGAAACTTAGAATCTTTGCAAGCTTTATTTAATAAAGGAAAAAAGTCGACATAACTATTGAAAATTGACATGACCCATACGTGCATGCAACAATTCTAAAATTTGAATATTAAAAGCACAAGATATAGAAGCAGGCCAACAGACGCATGAAAACTAGCTAAGGTAGAAGAAGGTTGGTTTGATGGGTCTCCAAAGAAGTAAAGTCCATCACACTCGCATCCCCTTCCAAAAATTCTCTTTGAACTCAGGTCTTGTAAAAGACATGAAAAAGGTAAGAAAATAATAGCACAATTGAAGGATTTGCCAAGCCGACTAACGGATAGTAGATTATATGCAAAATTAGGAACATGCAAAACAAATGACTGAGTAATATTAGGGGATAAAGACACTTGAATGTTATGATGACCTGAGGATAAAGACCCATCAGCAAGACAAATAGATTGGTCTATAGTAGTAAGAACTAGAGATGTGTAGACACCTCATCTTTGACCGCCCTTAAGACTTGGGCACTGTAGACACCCCATTTTTGACCGTCCTTAAGACTTGGACGTCACCATTGGAACACTTGGTGATTACCCTTGTTTGTGTTCGTCTTGAGTTCCCGGAGGTCTCGGTTGCGCGCCTTGCCTGATCTCTCGACTCGACCGTTTGTTGTCTGTTTGCACCAAACACTTGTTTTTTGCCTTGGATGGGGCAGGGAATGCCTTGTGAGGCATCCCACACATCACCCGCATGGCTTTGAGGCCACGGCAATGTATATTGCCGGTCGGCACTCTTTGTTGCCGGTCGGCCATTTATTTTGCCAAAATGGATATTTTGAATGGCCGATCACTGTTTATCTACTTTTAGTAGATATTTTGTGCCAGCTGTGATAGCTGGCACCCACTCTGTTCCCCTCCATACACGTGTATGGAGGGATTTCCCTCTTGGATGGCTTGTTTTGGAAGCCTTACAAGAGGGAGTTGCCTATAAGAAGAGGGCTCCTCTCTTGGCATTAGGGTTAGAAAAAATTGTTAGGGAAGCTCTGGTTCTAGGTTTAGGGTTTTGTATCTATCCTATATCTATACCTCCCATTCTCTTGTACTGTGTGTGTTTAAGCCTTAGTTTTGTAGACAAACACACACTACCACACCTTTCCTTGGAGCTGAGGCCCTTGAGGGTTGTTTTCAGAGTTTTGAAGCTGGTTTGGACCTAAGGAGACAGCTGGTCCACCATTTGTGAAGAGGGTCTACAAGGGTAAGACTTTTGTCCCTTTTTACCCCATTTTTGCATAGCTTTTTAGCCTATCTTGAAACTATTTTTGAGCTTTGTGTATAACATAAAAAAGTTCTAATTTTAGGCCCTCTAAATAGTTGTTTAAGGTTGCTTCAAGCTTTGGGGTTGTTTGGCCCCTCTTAAGCCTTGTAAGGCTCCATTTTGTGCCATTTTGGGAGAGCTCCGAGACCTTGGTGTTTGGGCCTTCTCACCACTGAAATCTTGAGGTATTTCAGAGGTGAGGATGGTGCCTTGAGGTCCCAAGAAGGAGAGGGCCACCCCCTCTCCTTGTTGTCCTTGAAAAGTGCACTTTTTGCCTCTTGAGGGAGCACCTAGCTTAGGCTCTTGTTGACCATGCCTTAGCTATTATTTATGCTTATTTTGCCATGAAATAGCATTTTTTTAAGTTGGTTTTGCTACACCATGCTTGCTTAGCATACATGCCTTGTAATGCCATTTTGTTGCCTTAACATGTCTTAGGTTGTAAACCATTGTTCTAGCATGCTTTAGGCCTAGCTTTGTGAAGCTTTCATGTTTATTTTGCCATGTTTAAGGTCTATCCTTAGTTGTTTGGGTCGACTTTAGCATGCATTGCATAGCCTCTTTGCATTTTAGCTTGTAGGCTTCAAGTATGTGAGTGTATAGCATGCATTACTTGCGTTGATTTAGTGATTTGGGACTATTTTCCAAGTCATTTCAGTCCACTTAGCATGCTTGTATACTTGCATTTCATGGCTCTTTGATGTTTCAAGAGTTTGTGTTTCATGCTCTTTGAAAGTGCATTTGTGCATGCTTCCATGTGTGAGTCATTTAGATGTCGTCTAAGTGGTTTTGGGGGTTCATTTTGACATGCTAAAACCCTGATTTTAGTTGCTTAATTCATGCCATGTTTGGTCTTGTTAAGTGTGGTTCAATACCCCTTTAGCTTGCTTTGAATCTTGGACTTTGCTTGCATACCTTGATTGCATTGTTTGGGTTGGTTTGGCACCATGTTCTTGCATGATTTTCAAGGCTTAATTTGCATGCTATATGTCCATGTTTGCATCCTCTTGAGTGTGCTTGAGAATTGCTCTTTAATGCTTGAAGTGTTGGAGATCATTTGCATGTGTGTTTGTGAGCCTATTAGCCCTTCATTTTCGAGCACCTTGGCCACTGTTTTAGGCCTAGTAAGGGCTGCCTAAACCATGTTTAAGTCCATCTCTTTGCTTCATTGCATGCTCACCTCGCATGGTTGCTTGCATACTTGCATGTACACATTGCATTGCCATGTTGCATCCTTAGCTCGCTTGCCTAGGTTGCATTGCATTGTGCATGCATTGCCTCACCTCTTGAAGTGAGTCATGATAGAGGTAGAAGCCCCTTTGTTTGTTGGTTTGCATTGCATTTGAAATCAACATGCATAATTTGGTCTCTTGGGCTATCACGCATTAAAATGTGCGATGGATGGTCCGAGAACCAAGGACCATGTCCTTTTGAGTAATAAACATGATAAGGGATATGGTTGGTGCATACATTGCTTGAATTGCATCGCCATGCAAAGCTTTGTCCTCTGCTACTGTCAAACAGATTCTGCAGGAACTTTTTGTCGATCGACTGCACATAGTGCCGACCGGCAATCCATCCGTGGCCGATATCTTCATTAACAGCCGATGATCACATCTTACTGTCGGTGGCCATTCTCCTCAGCCGGTGGTGTCTCCCAATGTCCAGGGAAGTAATTCTGAGACTTTGGAAGTTTTCAGAGGGGCAGAGCAGGGAAAACAGAGGCAGCATGCGCATGGCAGTGGACTTCTGAGCAAGACCCGAGCGCACGTGCATTGGGCCCTCTTCCTGAGGCCCTTTTTCTTGCTTTCTTAAATTAATTAATTTGTTTAATTAATTTAGTTGGTCTGTAATAATTAATTAGCTAGGATAGTTAATTCATTATTCGAATTGTATTATTCTTTTGGTCCCTCCGAGCAAGGGCGAATTTGTAATAAGTGTGGGTGAGTGTGTGCATGCCTTCCAACCCCCACCTCTTTCTCCCTTTTACTTACCTGTTTTGATGGTTAGCAATAGGTCATGTTTAATTTAGCATACCTTATGCTATGCATGCGTGCATCATTCATCAGTATTGCGTGCACCGGGCTCGGCGCATCATGCTAACTGCATTAGTATTTCAAATCTAACTTGAATACATGTTACTTGTGCATTTTCACATGTCATTCATAGAATAGCCGAGCCTACTCTAGTGACATTCCATATGTGTTGCATTAGACATTTAAACATGGACTTGGATCATGCATTGATTGCTAACGAGTTCTTTGTTTTGGCACGGAGTACGATGTAAGTATTTATGCTTTAGCATCCTTGCATGCGTGTGAGTGTTGCCATGATAGCATGATTACCATGAGGCTAGCTGCTTATGTGATATAACTGCTTGAATGCCTGTGGGTGAAGGTTGGATTGTCTGAGTTGGAATGGCTCATTGAAATCCGTGTTTTAGCCTACTTGCAAGTAGCAAATTCCAAAATATTTTTCCAAAATAATCGGATATGCAATGCTTATTCCCAAATTAGGCAATCTAGTCTATACTTTTGTGTTGTGCACGTAACATAGTAATTCTAGGCTAATAATCGGGTTAAGAACACATAACGTTTTCAAAAGCGGATATCACGGTTAGTAGAGGCTGATCTTCGAATCGGGCGAGAGGGGGTGCTCATAGCTGACCTTCCCCAATCGTACCCAAGTTCCCGAGCCGAGGCAACTTTGGTGATGACGGACACGTAGCCTTTGGCACCGAGTCAGGGTTTCCTAAATTCCCCCAAAATAAAATATTTAGGTGGCGATTCTGTATCTGGCAAAGCAGTCCATGTTTGGCACTTCTTTCAAAAAATCTGTTTTCTCAAAATGATTTGCCAGATTTGGACTCTTTGGTTCAGATTAAGAATCGTGACACAAATTGAGTCCGAACTGTAGTGAGACCCACGGGCGCGTCTACAGTTTCTGGCGACTCTGTTGGGGAATTTAGAGACCTTGACTCGAACTCGTGATATCCTGTTTTGATTTCATTTATGTGTCTCTTTGCATTGCATGTGCATTGGTGCGCCTAGGACACCGTGTTTGCCATCTGCCATTTCTGAACGGTTTGCCGGAGGCTTGTCTTGTCAAGACATGACCATAAGGCTGACCGGTTATGGGCTCTGACAGTATGGGAACACAAACCCCGGTTTTTACCGGGGCACCCTTTTCAACCATTCGACCTAGTGCATATTCGGATCCATAGTGACCATTCCAAGCTAGGACAGGTTGCCCACCCGATTATAGGTTGTTTGAAACCGCTGCGTGCATAGTGAAACCCTAGCTCCTGACAAAATAGGACAGGGAAATCCTACCCCAACATAGGGGTGTTTTGGCTCTCTTTACTTGCTATGTGCTTTAGAGTGTATCTCTACAGGAACGTACATATCAGGTTGCAAGATCGAGTATTAGGCCCGAGGGCACCAGTATCAGTGTTATTGAGAAATCAATTATCTGCGGGTATCAAGTTCAGTTTTGGGGACAGTGATTCTGGGGAACAGTGATCGGTAGTAGAGTGCAGTTGTTCGGCTACGCCTGTGATTGATCTGTTTGGGCTGAAATGCTGTTTGTTTTTCCTTTCAGTTCAGGAGTATCCAGAGAATTGATACAGAATAGCTAGTGTTCCCCCTTGCTGAGGCAGGACTTATGATGACGTAGAATTCAGAAGAGATTGTGGTTATGACAGCTACGCTAGATCAAGGGATCACCCTGCGGGATGAAACCAATGTTGATGTATCACATCCGCCCAGGTCGCCTGTCGCGCACCCGGTCTGGACCCCCCAGTTGTATCAGGCTCGCGAGCCCACTACATTCGAGCTGATGGGAATGATTGGTGACCTCCAGAGATCCGTGGCTGATCTGGCCTATGGAATGGCGGCTTCACCGCCAGCGGCACCGTATGCCGGGAATTTCATACCACAGGAGCCCCCGCTACTGGGGCGGATTGTGATAGAGCTCAGCCAACCAGAGGTTGCTTCCAGCTACAGCAACGACGTGTCAGCAACAACCGGGCTTCACTCTGATGCAGTAACCCAAACCCCCGATCAGGCTGAGGCCAGAGACAAGAACAAAATGAAGGTAGATGCCGATCCCATTGAACAACTACTGCGGGCAGTTGAGGCTTTGAAATCCGGGGGGATGAACAAGCAACAGATATCCGCGGTTGTGGCAAAAACTGTGGAGGATGCTTTCCCCACTCCACCTGAGGGTAGTTCAAGTCAGTCAGAAAATCGGGATAGGCCCCGTCATGCCAGAACAGTTCCTCCTATTCCCAACCCTACACCTGGGAAAGATCAGAAAACCAAGGCAGTGCCTGCCGACCCTTTTGCTAGTGCGCCTAGTAAGAATACTCAGACTTCAAAGTACCTGCCCCGAGGGCGCAGGATCTTTCATGCTCTCTACATGCCTCTGTCTAAGGCACTTCAGATTCTTGCCGAAAGGGGGCACCTCAAACCCCTTGAACCTCGGCCTCTCCCGAAGAATCTCCCTCTCACACATGATGCTGCTTTGTACTGCGCGTACCATCAACAGACTGGTCACGCCACCGACAACTGTTTCCGCCTTCGCCATGAAGTGCAGGATCTGATAGATAATAAGGTCATTCTTCCACCTACCTCAGCGAAGTCCGTTACCACCGAGCTGTTGGACTTTGAGGATACTGCGAGTATGTGATCAGGAGTTGGACCACCTGCGAGCGACGCTCGGTGTATTTCAGATGTGGCGTCTGGCACGCACTTTTTGAGCATTTGTAAATGCAGTTTTGTAGCTTCTGGTTTGGGTTTTGAGTCAGTTCTCTGTTTTGTTTTTGAGTCTGTCTCTTTGCTTTGAGTCAGTCTTTTTGTTTAAGGGTCTGTCTTGTTGTAGCGAGTCAGTCCCCTTTGTATAGAATACCAGGTGATTCCGGGGTTGTTGCCTCAAACACCATTTGTGTAAGAAATTGTAGCTGAAATGAAGTTTTGGAGAAGAATTCACGAAGCTGGACCTTTTGTAGAAGATAAGGCTGTGAGTGGAAGTCAGCTGTTAACAATTTGGCCATTCTCACATTTGATGGTCGGCAGGTAGTCGGCAGACCACACTGGTGGTCGGCAGGCTACTTTGGGCCACCTCTTGTGGCCGGCAGCTCCATCTTTGGCCGGTAACCTTTTTCTCAGGCCTGCCATCCACCTGTGTGCTGAGCAGTGCTAGAAGCTTGTGTTTTGTTTTGATCTTTGAGTGTTTTAAGGTCTTGTTTTGAGTCTTTTTGGTTAAGCAAGTTTGTTTATTTGTACTTGAGTTGCTTTTGCTTTGTTTATTGAGTTGTAAGTTGTATTTTGTATTTCGTTTGTTGGTCAGTTCATTACCCGATTAAGAACATTGTTTCAATCAAGCGCTCTTGGCCAATTTCCATGTCTATTTTCATGCAAATATGGTGCTTATGATACAAAAATAACAACACTTTTTATAAAAACTGCGAGGCTTTGTTCCGATCATGATTTTTTTTTTTTTAACAAAAGAGAAGTACAAGTTTTAAAGCGAAATAAACCTATTTGAAGTTATACATCTGTTATTGTTACCAAACAAAAAGAAACAAAGCAAAAAAAGAAATAAAAAATCAACGTTAGTTGCCGGAATTTGGTGTTTATAAATTGATTTAAGCAATTTGTGTTATAAACTAATTTAGGAACTACTTGGGAAATGAATGATTTAAGAACTGATTTAATAGTATTACAGTGCTACCATACAAAATTTGTGTTTGTAAATTGATTTAGGAACTGAAAAGCAACCTCTCAGATAGGGTTTTTTAGATAGTTCATTGATTACTCGTTCATATTTATCATCTTTTTTATGTATTAGTCCTTCATGTATTACTTATGTAATAGTATTACTTGTTCATATTTATCATCTTTTTTACTTGCCCAGGTTTTTTGAGGAAGTGCACTTATGGCCACTGTTGCCCAGGTTTTGCACTGTTATTACATTGCTTAACCCGGAACTACGTAAGGCTTGATTCCCATGTTTAGGATACATAGGCAACTTCATCTTGAAGTCCAGCCCCCAACGCTTTCATAGTGCCTCAGTCCATGTAATGGTTTTGATCATCCTTGCCTTCTCTGAATCCGATAGTTCGGTTGTGACAACCATAGGCAACTTCGTCCTGAAGTCCAGCCCTCAACACCTTCAAAGTGACTGTGTCCATATATTGGTTTTGACCATCTTCGTCTTCTCTGTATCTGAGAGAGTTTGTTTGCAATCATCACTGACGAAGACTGTTTACCAAATGCTACGGCGTCATCCAGAGAAGGGGCAACTTTCCGTTGCCATGAGTCGCCATTCAAACCAGGGGCAACTTTCCGTTGCCGTGCAGCGTCCTTCAAACAAGGGGCAATTTTCCATTGCCTCCGATCCGAGGTTGTGCATCTCGAGAGTAAGTTCCGCGCTCGTTGGGCGGCGGTCGTTTATAAAAATAGTTTTTGAGAATATTTACTGAGGTTGACCATTTTCTCGAAAATTGTTTTATTTTTTCAAAATTGGACCATTTTCTGGGACCCAAGAAAGGAAAATTTTCAGTGCTCATGGCATGACTTGCATGATTTCAAATCAAAGATCGAACAAGTGTGTTAATCCGACTCTCATTTTGGTCAAATTTGTTTTAGTAGAAAACAAAAAAAAAATGGTCAAAATGATGAACTAGGGGCACAGTTGAGTCAGGAGTTCTGTCTTTCCCCCGTCGTCAACATACTTACCAGGAAGGCACTCTACCCGCCATAAGAAATAGCTGTGAGCTAACGGCGTTGGGCATGAACCCGCAACTTCCTATTCATTCATCAATCACCTTGGGGAGGGACGAAAAATGAGAGAATAAAGAATAGAGAGGTGTAAGTTGAGAGAAAAGTAAGAAAAAGGGTTTTGAGAGAAAAAAAACGAGCCTGAGGGCCGAGTGATGTGAGAATCACAAATCAGAAAGGGTGGGAAACATACCCGGAGGAACTGGCTCCTCGAGATTTGAGGTCTTTCGTTGAACATGTCCGCGTGTCGTGTCTTTCGTTTTGTTCACCTCAACTTTTGTTTTGGGTTTTTTCCGAGTGTTACTCGAGGTGTTTAGGTCGTGTACCTTTTGTTTGAGTCCTTCCCGCTGTATTCAGTTCTAGGCTCGATACCCCGGTTGAAAATCCTTTTTCTATTTCGAAAATCGTTTATGCTCAGGGTACTGTGCCATTCTCTACATTTGTGCGAAGCAAAAGAAGAAGAAGAAAAAATTCGGGGCATCTGAGCGTGCTTCAACTTCAACTGGTTCCGTCTTTGTGTTCCGTCTTGTCAGATTGGGCCGTTTGTTCAGGATTTGCTGTATGCAGAATGAACCGAGTGTGGTGTTAGGGGCTGTACGCAGACTAATCCCCAACAGAGTATGGGCTATACGTTCAGTTTGAGTAGTGTGTTGCTTGGGCTGTTTTGCTATGAGGCCGTTTGGTTATCTGATCATTACAGTACAAATGCTCAATTTTTTCAGACAACAGGTCAATTCCATTCACATTGAGGTGTAACATGATGTGATGCGATGCAATACATGAGATATGTAAATGTAACACTTTTTAAGCAAAAAGTTTGTTCATTTCATTATCTTTTTCAAGTACATAGCTTTGAAAACAAAAATCTGCCTGTGGCAGTACAATGTAATCTAACTACAGGCAAAAAGAAGGAAGAAAAAGAAAAAAAGAGTACAAAAAAGAAGAAAAGCAGCAATCTGGATCATCATCAGTAGTCTCGGGCCCGGCGATCTGTCCTCACCCTCTTCTTGGACGAAGGTCCAGGGGCATCGTCATCAGCATCGCCATCTGAGCCTGACTCTGAGTCGTCTCCAGCCTCCTCAGATGACTCGGCCTCTACCTCTGCCTCAGACTCATCATCATCATCATCGTCATCATCAGGGGTCGGCGCCCGAGAACTACTCCCGACATGAACACGCCCCGCCCTGGTACGGGGACGTACAGCGTCTCCACGCCCTCCTCGAGCAGGAATAGAGGGCCCAGTCGAAGCGCCACCCGCCGGAGGAATCTGGAAGGGAGGCTGAAAAGCACAAAAGACAAATACATCAGAATACTGTGAGCAGTGTATCAGTACAGAATGCAGTGTATGAGTATAGTATGTGAATGCCGTGAGCAGCCTATCAGTGCAGAATGTAGTGTATGAGTACAGTATGTGAATGCCGTGAGCAGTCTATCAGTGCAGAATGCAGTGTATGAGTACAGTGTGCAAATGCTGTGAGCAGTTTATCAGTGCAGAGTGCAGTGTATAAATGCAGTGTATGCAGTGTATCAGACGCTGTGAGATCAGTGTGTCAGGTGTTGTGTCGTGCATCAGATTACGCGAATCAGTTTATGAATGGTTTGAGACCGTCGTCAGGAGGACATACCGGAATACTGTAGAGGGCCAGGAGGTCGAAGGTCCGTTGTAGCATCCCCATCATGGAGGCATTCAACTCCAGGGACTGCCGGGTGTACTCGGAGGACGCCTACAAAAGTATCAAAGGCATCAGTATTCTGCGGAATATCAAAATAAACTGAAATAAAATGACAATGCAAGATGCAAGATGAAGTAGTACATACCGGAGGTAAGCCATAGAACCCGACCAACTCATGGTCAGCCGGAGGAGGAGTAAAGGGAATCTGGTACGTCCCTCCACCCTGCCCTCGGCATGTCAGCATAGTGGGCAGAGCTGGCCAGCTAACCCCCTGACCCCTCCGAGCTCCGCTCCTGCCACGGACACGAGCCGTCCTCGACATCCCTGCCCCAGCTACTGGCGCCACAGGTCCCCCTCTCTCAGCTCGGCGACCACCGCTCAGAGGCCGCATAATGTAGGCCTGGACGTACTCTCTGAAGTCGCCCTCGCCCCTGAAGTCCCCCGTGTCCCAACCGATCGTGTAATCGGCCATCTCCTGGGCGGTGAACCTCTCAGTATCTCTCATATGGGCAGGAGGCGGACCCGGGACTATCTGCTCCGGTAAACCCAGGGTCTGACGCAAGAAACGCTCGCCCAGGTACCAAGCCCAACAGACCGGGCCCTCCAACAGAATCTGACAGTGGGCAGTCTCCCCTACGCCTTCATAGTGATCCCTCACCACGGCCGGCAACGGAGCCCAGGGCTGCCAGGTGATCTGCGGGTAAATATGCAGTTTGTTATCTATCTATTATCAAACATACAGTGCTAAGAAAAGCCTAAGCAAATTCTAAAGTTGAACATACCTCCGCGGCGGTGATGGTGTCAAAGTAGCGGCGGAAGAAAATAAAAGACTCCCGTGGTCTCCGCACGCATTGCACATCAAAGCGATCAGAAAAGGGGACGCCGAGTGGAGTCTCCACATCAGGTACTGGGGCAAGCCTAGAAAAGTAGGCATACACCCACAACTGTAGAACAGAGATAAATATGACTATCAGATAAAGCAAAATACAGAATAAAGCAGAAATGGCAGAGCCGTGTGTTGTGCAGTGTATTGTACAGAGTATACAGTGTGTGTAGTATACAGTCAAAGTAAAGCAGAGTATATGTGTGCCGCGCGTGCAGTATATAGTCAGTGAGAGGCAGACCGTGGTATATGCAGTGTACAGAATACAGAAAACGTGAAGCAGAAATATAAAAGGGGGAGAAGATGTACCTCCCAAGCTCGCCAGTAGCCGCCAAGAAGCTGTCCGCTGAGGCGGGAAGAAGAGCTCATGTAACCATACAATGTGGCCAAGCCTGCGCCACCCCAGTCATAGCGGCGGATCCGCCTAACATCCACCAGTGCGCTCAACAGACATAGAGGCACGGTGTTTGCCCGGTCGGCGAAAAGGGTCGTCCCGAGCAGAAACATGATGAAGCCCCGCGCGTACTGATCCACCTCCTCTGGGGTCATCTGCGCCTCCTCCGCCAAGGCTGGCTGAATCCGGAAGTGGCTCTCGAACCACGAGTACCTGACAAACCCTGCCCGGGCAAGGGGTGGCTGAGTGCCGAGCAGGTACAGCTGGGCAGCGTCCTACTCATCCATATCGGTGTCGAAGGGGATCGGATCACCCCCTACCCCAATGCCGGTGAGCATCGAGAAATCATAAGGGGTCATCGTCATGTCCCCCGCGACGGAGAAGTGGAAGGAGTTGGTGGTATCCCACCACTTCTCCACTAAAGCGGCAAGCAAGGACCTGCAGGTCGTAAGCCGGGAGAGCCCCCTGCAGAAGATGCCGAAACCGGCCTCGTCGATGATATGACGAACCGCGTCTGGCAGCTCTATGTACCAATCCCAAGCAACAACGTTCCCATACTTGCGGATGGTATGGGAATCCCCTTGTAATAAAAAAAAAACAACAATTGCGAGGCAATATTCAAAACGCAGTTTTAAGAAGCATACAGGTATACAACATGTGTGCATGTTTTCAAATTCGAACAGACATCGGGTGCCGGTGTACTTACAGTGAACTACAACGTGTGATGTGTCAGCGTGTTTGAGTGGTTCAGGGCAAATACAGCATGTGTGCATGTTTTCAGATTCAAGCAGATACCGGGTACCAGTATGTATGCAGTGAAATACAGTGTGTGCCGTGCGTTTGGGTGATTCAGGGTCAGTGCAGTGTGTGTGCATGTGTAAGTTTCAAACAGATATCGGTTGCAAGTTTGTTTGCAATCAACTACAGTGTACAGTGTATCGGTGCATCCGGGCTAAGCAGTTAAAGAACAGAATCAACTAATGGCAGTTATGTTCTACATTGCGGAAAATAATAAAATAGAAGAAAGAATGTTACCTCGGAAGCGCTGAAGGATAGATGGGAGGTGGGCTCACGCAGCAGAAGCTCGGGTGCCACACCCCTCTCGAAGCTCCGGAACTGGCGTAGTCCACCGGGGAGCATCACATGAACCGCAGGCCTGTAGGTCTCCGGATCGAACGGCCGGATGTGAAGTGGCAAGGGCTCGGCCTCGGGATCCATCTCGTGCTCTGGAGGGGTCCCGCCCTGTGGAAGATCGTCCGCCATCTCGAAGAGAATGTGAAAATGGCCGGAAAATGAAAAATCGGGCGAGAATGTGAAGAGTCAACAAAAAGTCAACCCCGAGAAGGCCGGAAAAGGCCAGAAAAGCCGAAGTACGGAAAAGGCACAGATATCGAGAAAAACTCGAGGGAAACAAGCCCCAAGTGGCGGAAATCGAAAAAAATAACACCGAAATGAAATTTCAATCGGTTTAAAACGTTCGAAACGCGAAGGTATTCGCGAATCGGACGACGAAATGGAGGCTAGAACGCAAGAAAACGAGGAAATCAAAGGAGGAAAATGATCTAGAGAGAGAGGGGGAGAAATTTCGAGCAAGAGGAAGTGAAGAAAATAGGGCTAGAAGCCCTATTTTAAAAAACCCGTGGCCAAATGACTGAACTACCCCGATACAGGGACTTTTTGCCGATCGGCCACACTCTTTGCCGGTCGGCAAAATAGTTTGCCGATGGAAATTGTATGATGGCCGATGGATGGCCGGTGATGCATTTTGATGGCCGGTGTACATCCGGTGGTCTCCTACAGTGGTTTTGGAGCCTCCTACATCCTTTTTGGGGTTATATGTGTGGTTCAGGGCCTTCATTGCTCAAGACGGTGCAAGAAACGCGCGTCTCCGACGCTCAACCGGCCTCTGTTTTGACCTCGGATCGTGTCTTCTGTGCGTGGCACTCGAATTCGTGCAAGGTGTATCCTTTCCGTATCCTTTTGGCTTTTACAAAACTCAAAAGTTGCCCCATGTGCATCGCATTTCAATCGCAATATCTTGTGCATTGTATCCTATCGCGCTATCTTGCGCGTCGCACTGTCTTGCGCATCACATCTCAATTGCACGCATTTAGCACGGTCCGGCGGGACCAAAAACACGCGCGGTCTGGCAAGACCTTAAACCCGCTCGGTCGCATTGTCATGCGTCTCAAAAGTCGCACTTTGTCGCGCATTTCAAAATCATACATCTTCATGCATTTTCATGCATCATGCACCGTCATGCATATCTTAAGCCGCACGTTGTTGCGCATTTCGAGTTCACTTGCATTGTTATGCATTTCTTGTGCAACATACGACGGTCTAGGAGACCCTAAATCCTCTGAAGTGCAAGTCCTTCGGTGTTTGTCGTGCCCGAACGACTTTTGATAAGTTGCATTATACATGTATTTCAAGCGACTCGCGTCGTCGCATTGTAGATATTGCATTGTAATTTGCATGCATTCACTGCATCACTTCCATCTATGGCTTGCGCCTTTCCATGTTGAGCTTGGTCTGGTATGTGCCCATACTTTTCACGTCGAAACATAGTTCAGTGGACCGTTCTATGTTAGATGCGGCTTGTATGCGTACATGCTTTGCCTAGGCAAGATTTGGTTTGGCCCGCAGGCCATATCCATTGTATCCATTTCCATTGCATATTTGTAGATATTGCATTGTAGCTTGCATGCATTCACTGCATCACCTCCACCTATGGCTTGCGCCTTTCCATGTTGAGCTTGGTCTGGTATGTGCCCATACTTTTCACGTCGAAACATAGTTCAGTGGACCGTTCTACGTTAGACGCGGCTTGTACGTGTACATGCCTTCCTAGGCAAGATTTGGTTTGGCCCGCAGGCCATATCCATTGTATCCATTTCCATTGCATATTTGTAGATATTGCATTGTAACTTGTATGCATTCACTGCATCACTTCCATCTAGGGCTTGCGCCTTTCCATGTTGAGCTTGGTCTGGTATGTGCCCATACTTTTCACGTCGAAACATAGTTCAGTGGACCGTTCTACGTTAGACGCGGCTTGTACGTGTACATGCCTTCCTAGGCAAGATTTGGTTTGGCCCGTAGGCCATATCCATTATTTCCATTCCATTGCATATTTGTAGATATTGCATTGTAACTTGCATGCATTCACTGCATCACTTCCATCTATGGCTCGCGCCTTTCTATGTTGAGCTTGGTTTGGTATGTGCCCATACTTTTCACGTCGAAACATAGTTCAGTGGACCGTTCTATGTTAGACGCGGCTTGTACGTGTACATGCCTTCCTAGGCAAGATTTGGTTTGGCCCGCAGGCCATATCCATTGTATCCAATTCCATTGCATATTTGTAGATATTGCATTGTAACTTGCATGCATTCACTGCATCACTTCTATCTATGGCTCGCGCCTTTCCATGTTGAGCTTGGTCTGGTATGTGCCCATACTTTTCACGTCGAAACATAGTTCAGTGGACTGTTCTATGTTAGACGCGGCTTGTACGTGTACATGCCTTCCTAGGCAAGATTTGGTTTGGTCCGCAGGCCATATCCATTGTATCCAATTCCATTGTATATTTGTAGATGTTGCATTGTAACTTGCATGCATTCACTACATCACTTCCATCTAGGGCTTGCGCCTTTCCATGTTGAGCTTGGTCTGGTATGTGCCCATACTTTTCACGTCGAAACATAGTTCAGTGGACCGTTCTATGTTAGACGCGGCTTGTACGTGTACATGCCTTCCTAGGCAAAATTTGGTTTGGCCCGCAGGCCATATCCATTATTTCCATTCCATTGCATATTTGTAGATGTTGCATTGTAGCTTGCATGCATTCACTGCATCACCTCCACCTATGGCTTGCGCCTCTCCATGTTGAGCTTGATCTGGTGTGTGCCCATACTTTTCACGTCAAAACATAGTTCAGTGGACCGTTCTATGTTAGATGCGGCTTGTATGCGTACATGCTTTGCCTAGGCAAGATTTGGTTTGGCCCGCGTGCCATATCCATTGCCATTTTCCCCAGCATTTTCATTGTGTATATTACATTGTAGTGTAATTGTTGCATCCAGCATTAGGATCGTTGTCCTTTCCCCAGCGGGTCGTTTCCCCACTTATGTCATCCCCCCCAATACTTGTTCTTATGTCCGTCTACATTACTCATAGTTCAGTTGATCGTTCTATGGTAGACGGACTTGTTACCTCCATCAATCTATTTGACATAGGTGTGGTTTCGAACCGCTCATGATTGGATCATGATTCAATTGCTTTGCATGTAGTTTGCATTGTTTCAATTACATTGTATTTTCTTTTGCATTGTTTATACATTGTTTTGTATATATTGCATATCATTTTGCATTCATTTTTACATTGACATGCATGTTTCTAGTAACATTGTACATGTTAAGTTGTTTTCTTTGCAGGCACGATATTGTATGTACGGTTCATTTGAGGCTGGTGCAACCAGACGAACCGTACAGGAATTGTATCCTCCGAGTGAGACGTATCGAGAATTGCATAATTCTCTTACATCCTTTCTGCATTTGTAATGTAGTTGCATTGGTGTATGCTGGCTTAAAACTGTCACATGTGTGCTTCATTACAGCTTTCTTTGCATGATCATAAGTTATGTCTGGCTCTGTGCATTGTCTTGCATCTTGCCCCCGCCTTCAGGCGCATATCTTGATTGTCTTGCATGTTTGTCTGAGTCTTCGGCCTTGTCAAAAATGGGTCGTCTCTGGGCTTTGACATTCACTCCCGTCACTTACGACTTTCGAGTTTTGTCAAAGAGAGGCAACTCTAGACATCTCATGTTTTACCAACCTTAAGACTCAGACATCATCGATTGAGCACTCGGTGATGGTGCATGTTGTGCTCATTTAGAGGTTTCGGAGTTTTGGCTGAGGGCCTTGCCTCCGGGCCTCTGAACT